>JACBFG010000015.1:3746379-3802206 GCA_013435955.1 Diaporthe sp. HANT25 | reverse complement strand
AAAAAAAAAAAATAATATTAAGTTTAGAGCTTATTAAACTAAAGAAGTAATAAATCTACTTTATAATTAATATATTTATAACTTTAGTATTAAAGAAATTAGTTAAGTAAATTTAAATTTATAAGATTAATTATTATTTTATAATATTTACTAATTATTTTCTATTAAATTTAGGCTCTAAAATATAATCTAAATACTTAATATAGTATTAAATAAGTAATTAAGAAACTCTTAGGAATAAAATTTAAGGAACTTAGTAGTTAAAAGAAACTTAATTATATAAAGGAGCTTATTACTAAGTAGGTAAAGAAAGTAAAAGTTAATTTACTAAATTACCTCTTTAGTAAATAATTAATAAAAAAGAATATTAATACTAATAAAGTCCTCTAAATATACTATAATTTTAATATATAAACTAATAAGTTTTAACTAGATTAATTATAGTATAATAAGCTAGTATATCTTATTATTAAAAAGTATATCTTATAAGTAAATTCTTATTATAAAAAAATTATATAAACTATTAGTAATAAATTATAAGACTTTAAGAATTACTTTAATCTCTTTACTTTTTTAAATTATAATCTAGTATATAAGATTACTTATATAAAAAAAAGAGCTAATATTTTTAACTCCTTTTAATATTAATTTAATAATATTAGGAAATTAAAGTAAGAAATTAATATAGATTTTAATAACCTTAAATATTATATTAAATTTATAAGTAATAATTTTATTAAATATATAAGTAAAGTTATTATTAGTTAATTAATAATAAAGTATATTCTAGTATATATTTAAAGATAATTATAATATACCTTTATTTAAGTATTATATACTTATTAAATACTTATTATTAAATACTAACTCTTTTAAGTTATAAAGATAGCTAAAATAGTAAATAAATAAGTAAGACTATAATAATAATAAAAGTAGTAAAAGAAGAATAAATTATAATAATAATAAAGAGAATTAAAAAAAAAAAAAAGTAAATAAAGGGATTTCTAAAAGAGTATAAAAGTAAGTTATAAGTTTTAGCTAGAAACTAAAAATTATAAAAATAATAAGATTTTAAACTTCTTATATTAGTTTTATTATATTAAAATATTAATATCTATAC
Source organism: Diaporthe sp. HANT25 (assembly GCA_013435955.1). NCBI lineage: Eukaryota > Fungi > Ascomycota > Sordariomycetes > Diaporthales > Diaporthaceae > Diaporthe > Diaporthe sp. HANT25. The sequence continues at coordinate 3,801,086 of JACBFG010000015.1, read as the reverse complement.
TAAGTAAAGTAAATAAAACTTATAAAGCTACTAATAGCTTTAAAAATAAAAAGCCTATTTAATCTTTAGTACTAAAATAAAGGTATAATATATTATTAAGAGTAGTTCTAATAATATAATAATACTTATTAATATACCTAAACTAAGTAATATATAGTAATATTCTTACTAATTCTTTATATTACTTATTTACTTTATAGCTAATTTAGCTATATTAATTACTTTATTTTAACCTATTATAGTAGCCTTTAAGAATACTATAGTTAAGTAATAGCCTTTAAAGCTAATAAGGTTAAATTTATATATAAATAGTAATTTAGTTTTATTTAAACTTAATATATACTTATTAAAATATTCTCTTTTAATATAAAGCTTATTATAATATATTTATTTTATATTTTCTTATTATAGTAAACTAATATTATTAATTTATAGTACTTTTAACTTATACTTTTATAATAAAAGACTTAGTAAGATATTTTAATATATAAGTATCTTTATAAAGTAAAAGAATAAGTTAATAATAAGCCTTAATAACTTATAAAAGATAGTATAATAAAGTAGTTAAAGAATATAATATAAATATAAGCTTAAGAATAAGAGCTATTATACTTATAATATACTTATTAGTATAAAGATCTTTAAGAATTATTACCTTTATAAATATATTTATAATATACTTATAATTAAAATTAACTTTACTATAATTAAAAAAATTAACCTTTTTTTTTATTTTAGCTTAAAATAAACCTTAATATAAACTAAAATATAGCTCTTTATAAATAATATCTTATTAATATTTATTTTAATAAGTTATCTTATATATTAATAATATATATAATTACTAATTATAAAATAATTTAAAAAAATAAGCTAGCTAAATATAATTCTTAATAATTAAGCTTTAGCTATATATAGTAACTAATTCTTAAGTAACTTTATTAAAAATAAGTCTATTTAAAAGTAAAAAAGAAAGGTAAATTAGGTTAATAATAAGCTAGCTAATACTATTTTAAACTTAAGCTTTATTTTAATAATTAAATATAAAGTACTTAAGAATAAAGAAATTATTTATATTAAAAAGTAACTAAGGCTCTTCTTAAGTCTACTAAATACTTTTAATAAGAATATAAAATTACTAACTATTTAATAAATCTTATTACTTATTATTAAAACTTTAAAGAACTAAATACTAAAGCTACTTTATAATATAGGCTAAATAAAGATACTTAAGTATAACTTAATACTTACTAATAATATACTTATAAGTATTAATATATCTAAATTAAGTAACTTATTTAGCTAAAGTACCTTTAGCTATAATAAGAAAAATATATTACTTAAGCTATAGTCTTTATTCTTTACTAAAGATAAAGAACTTATTAAGATTAATACTAAGAAGTTTATAAAAACTAAGGGCTAACTAATTTACTTACTTAAAATAAGTATAAGGCTATAGATTTATTATACTAAGTTTTTTAGGGTTAAAAGGTATATTTTATTACTTAAAATAATATAATTAATAGCTATAAAATTTATAGTTACTTTAAAAATCTTTATTAGTATCTTTTACTAGCTTATTAAGTTAATTATAATAATAATTATTAAAATAATATATCTTACTTTTATATAATAATATATATTATCTCTTTTATTTATATTTTAAGTTATATAATAAGTAAAAGAATACTAATAAGATTAAGGAAATAAAATAAAAAAAGAATATTATAAAAATATTATTATTTTCTTATATTTAATATTAGCTTTATAAGTATAATTATATATTAGATAATAAAATTAAGTTAAAAATAATATACTTATTACTTAGTAATACTAAAGAATTATTTAGCTATTAATAATAAGTACTAAAAGCTTATATCTTAATATTATTATTTATAAAAAATAGCTTACTTATTTATATTATTTACTATAGCCTATATTATATTAAAATTAGCTATAAAGCTTAATCCTTATAGTATCTTATATATTTATAGCTATAATTACCTATATACTCTTTTATTTAATACTAATAAATTATAAAATATTTTTCTTTTTAATAATAAGTACTAAGATATAAAATAAAGTTAAAAATACTTAAGTTCTTTTATAGTTTAGGCTTTTATAACTAGGTAAAATAAAGAGCTTATTAATTTATTTTAGCCTTAAATATATACTATTAAATTAAAAAATATAATTTAAAAGTTTAATTTAAAAGCTAAAGCCTATTTATATATTATACTTCTTATAAAGCTAAAGTTAAAAGTAAATATTTTATTAACTTACTTAAGAAATTTCTAAGATAACCTAAGTTAACTTTATTTAATTAAATAATAAAAAGGTAATATAAAAGTCTTTTAAGCTATCTTTTAATATTAGTTCTTAATACTTTACTAAAGTACTTAATTAGCTAGCTATAATATAATAGCCTAAAATAAGGCTTTATTAAGTATTACTAATAAGCTATTATTTTAAAACTATTACTTAAGTAATATATTACCTCTAGTAAGCCTAGTAAAATATTAGTTATATACTAGTATTTACTTCTAAAGTTAGTAAATTATAGTTATAATATATTATTATAATATTCTATATTTATATAAATAAATATTATTATAAGAAAATTAGCTATAACTTATATTTTTATAATAGCCTAGCTATAATATTATAATATATAGTTTATACTTAATTTTAAGCTAATCTATATAATATATAAAAACTAAATCTTTTTATTTTAAAGTATACTACTAAAGCCTATTATTACCTTTAAGTATAAAAAGATATACTTAAATAAAAGCTAATAAATATATTTATTTAAGTTTAAGCTATAATAAAGTAGTAACTTATAAACTAAGGCCTTCTTAATTATTATATTCTTTTTTAGTATTTTTATTTTAATTAAGTTTATAATTAAGTATTTTATTATTTAAGTATTTAGCTTATAGTATAAGAGAAGCTTATTAAAATAGTCTTAAATAATTAATAATAGCCCTATTACCTTATAATTAAAATTATTATTTACTACTAGTATTTTCCTTTATTTATATAAAATATTACTCTTTTAAAAATATTAGTTTAGCTTATAGAAAATATAGTATTATAATATATAATTTACTTATTACCTTATATAAGTATAACTTACTAGTTATATTAATACTTAAAAATAAATATTAAGTAAATAGTAAGAGTTTTTTTAATAAAAAGTATAATTAATAGTATTAAAACTTAAGTTACTAAAAGGCTAGGAAAATTTAATTAAAAAAGTTTTTTAAATTTAATACTATATATATACTTATATAAACCCTTATAAAACTATTATCTTAAATATCTTTATATACTTTAAACTACCTTATTATAAAATAATACTTATTAAGAATATATATAATACTAATAGTAAAGTAAGTATTAGAATATTAAGTAGCTAGTAAAAGGTAATTTATTTTATAATATAAAAATTAAGGGCTAAAAGTTTAATATATTAAAATCTATTTATTTATATAGATAAATAAGTAATATTCTACTAATATTAAAATATATTACTAAATATATTCTATACTTAAGTTATAGATTTCCTTATATACTTTTTATACCTTATTAAAAGCTAGTATTTTTAGCTAGCTTAAAGTTAAGCTTAATTTATTTTAATACCCTCTTATATACTTAAAAAAATATAAGTATATAATATAAAATATAGTATAGCTTTTTAATATTTTATTTTACTTAGTAATATTATTTATATAGTAAATAGTTTAAAAAATATAAGTAGTAAAGGGTTTTTAAGTTTATAAGCCCTTAATAGCTATAAAGCTTTAAAAGGTTTTTTTTATAAAGGTACTTACTAAGTATACTTATCTTTTTATAAAGTAATCTAATAATCTACTAATTTTACTTATTTTTAGACTATTTAATAAAGATAAAGTAGCTATTAAATCTAAAGCTAATTTTATATAGCCTTAACTTAATAGCTATTAAGGTTTATTTATAAGTTAAATAATAGCTATTAGCTAAATAAATATCTTTTCTTTTATAAATCCTAATAATATAACTAAAGAGTTATTACTTAATACTTTAATAAAGATTAATAATATTTATATTATAATTAACTATAATAGTATATAAGTACTTATTATTAGCCCTTAAAATAAAAAGCTTAAAGGGCTTAAGGGTATAGCTTATAATAATTATTTTAGTATTAATAAGAAATATATTAGAAATAAAGGGCTTATTAGCTATAATATTTATAATTCTAGATTATATTTAATTATATAATTAAAAAAAGATTAGTAGCTATTAAACTATACTAAAGAAGAACTTTATATTATTTAAGAAAATAATATTTTAAATATATTTATACTTTATATTTTTTTATATATTAAAGTATACTTTTTTAGCTTTAACTCTTTAAGCTAACTTAAAAGCTATATATATCTTATACTTAATTCTATTAAATATAAGCTTATAATATAAGTTAATAAAGTAAAGCTAAGTTTTATTTATATTATACTTTTTATATATAACTTATATATAAATTATTAATTAAAGCCTTTAGTATTTAAAGTAAATAAGGGCTTATAATACTTTATTACTTAACTCTTTAGTTTTTAATATAACTATCTTAAAGTTAATAATAATACTAAATTAGTATAAAATAAAGCTATACTTTTACTTTATATTCTAATAAAGCCCTACTTATATCTTCTTAAGATATATATTATTATTCTTAAGAGTATATATATTTTATTTACCTTAATAAGTTATATATTCTTTATAAATTTAAGCTATTTTTTTTTTAAGATTCTTTTATATATATTAAAAGTAGTATAGAATTAAAAGTAGTATAACTTTATTATTATACCTATCTTAGTTATTAGTTAGTTTATATATTTTTATTATAACTTAGTTAGTAAAAAGTACTTAGTATAATAATAAAATATATATTTAAGCTAGCCTTAAGGTTATTATTAATTTTATTTATAGTATTAATTAATTTAGCTTATACTTATATTAGTAGCTATTTTAGGTTTTATATAAGGTTAAAGAAAGTACTTAATAGCCTTAATATATATTTTAAGTTAATTAAAAAGAATACTATTTAGTTTACTTTATAAACCTTTTTAGAAATCTTATTATTAAAATTATTACTAATAAAACTACTTTTATAGCTATAAAAGCTATATAAATTAAGTTTATTCTTATACTAAATAATATATAGCTTTATTATATTAAGTATATTAGACTTTTTAAGCTAAATAAGATTATAAATATTACTATATATATATATAATAAAAATAAATAAGTAAAAGGTAAACTTATACTTATTATACTTTTTTAAAAAGTAAAAGTTATTTTTTATAAGTATAAAGCTATTATTAAAGATATTATATTATTTACTATTATATATTAAGATATATTACTTTATCTTATTAATTATAAAACTAAAGTATTTATAAAGAAAATAGTATAGAGTATTATTTTATACTAATTTCTATATTACTCTAATATAGTAGCTTTAGTAAACTAAAGTATACTTTTAAAGCTAAGTATAATTTATAGTATTATTAAAAATAAGTATTTAGTATTTATTATACCTTAAAAAGTAAATTTTAACTAGCTTATTATAGTAGTATTAGTATATTTCTTATAGCTAGTAATATTTATTTTTATTATAGTATTATAAGCCTTTATAAATAAAAAAGCTTAGCTTATACTTTTTATTCTTATTAATAAACTTAAGGTTTTTATAAAAGCTAAATAAGGCCTTATAAATAAATATATCTTTATATATATTAGTACTAATATTTTATACTATAAGAAGTTAATACTTTTTTTTATCTTAGCTATAATTAAGGGTAAATATATTAAAATAAACTTATTTAATAATATTATTAGCTTTAAGTAATATAAATACTAATATTTTAGCTATAGTTCTTTAGTTTAAAGCTAAAGTATAAAGAATAAGTTATAAGATTAAGTTTTACTAATATAAAGTAATTACTTAACTTATAAGCTAAGACTTAAAAGGTTAGTTTACTTATAAAGGTATAAGGGAATTATTACTAAATAAAATAAAAGCTAATTAGTTATTATTTAACTTACCTTATATTAAAAGTTATTAATTCTTATAATATATAAATAATTAATTTCTTAGTATTATAAGGTAATTTATATATTATTTTAATTCTTTAAAATATATTAATTATTTTATTTATCTAATTTATAAATATTCTAGCTTAATTTTATTTAAATCTTTACTAAAATATTATTTTTATAAGTATTATTTAACTAGCTTTATATAAAACCCTATTTTAATATTATCTTTATTATTATACTTAAAATTCTATAAGTCTAGCTTTATTAACTAGAAAATAAGGGTACTAAGCTACTATATATTAGTACTTACTTATTGCCCCTTATTTATTGCTTTAAAGGATCTAAAGAAGGTAATAATAAATAAGTTTAAAATCTAGAAGAATATATATATATTAAAGAATATATTATAAATATTCCTTATATAAATAACTTATTACTTTTAAGTAACCTTAAAGTTATTATTTATAATAACTATATAAGTAATAAAGTAAAGTTACCTATTTATATTATAAATAAGTATATTATTCTAGTACTTAAGATTTAATATATTAAAGTTATTTTATTTAAATTAATATACTTAATTTTTAAGCTTAAATTTAAGCTAAAAGTTATAAAGCCTTTTAAGTAATATAATAGTACTAAATTAGGTATATCTTTATATATATAAGAGGAATTAAACTTATAATAATAAAAAAAATACTTTATATATTAATAGTATATACCTTTAGCTATTTATACTAACTATATATATATAGCTAGTATAAGTAGTATTAAAGGCCTAGCCCTTAAGTATAAAATAGTTATTCTTATTCTCTATATATATTTCTAAATAGTATAGTATATAGCTAAAGCCCTACTAGTAGATATTATACTATTTTAGCTAGTATTAAATAAAAGTACCTTAATAATTTATAGTACTTCTTTTTAGTGCTTTTTATTAGTTACTTATAGAGAGTTTTAAGAATAACTTATTTAATATTAGCTACTTTATATTCTAACTCTAAGTATATATATTATATATACTTCTTATAGTAAATATTATATTATATTAAAAATATTTTATAATATCTTAATTAAAGGTAAAATAAGTATAAGTTTATATTTAAGTCTAGGTATTAATATATATAATTAATAATAAGTACTTATATTTTTAAGTAGCTACTAAATAGTTTAGGCTTAATATTTAGCCTAATTTATTTAGTCTATAAGGTATCTTATAAGCATTTAAGCTTTATAAGGCTTACTAGCTAAGGTATATAGCTATATAGCTAACTTATTCTTTAAATATACTAGTTATTAATTTTAATTATTTATTAGTTTAAATCTTTAGTTAATAAGTATTTATATTAATTTAGCTTGCTTATAATTTATTAAAAAAGCTTTTACCTAGCCTTCTCTATATAAATTAAAATATAATAAGGCCTACTACTTATTTATAAGTTAAAGTATATATCCTTTTTACTTTAGCTCTTTAGCTTATTATTTTACCTCTTTATTTTTATACTACTTTAGTAAATATTTAGTATTTAAGAACTTTATACTTATTTCCTTAAACTTCTAAAAAGTCTTAAATAGAATTAGATTTTACTTTTTAAACTTAAATCTTTAATAAACTTTAGGTAATAGATTCTACCTTATTCTTTCTTTAGTACCTATCTTAGCTAGTTCTATATTATACTTATTTATACCCTTAGTAACCTTAGCTATTATATCTATATCTATAAGGTTAGTATTAATATTAGGAGCTTTTTTATAATTAGCTTTAATTTTATTAAATTTAAGATTTATATTACTTAGTTAGTTAAAAGGTTTTATCTTTATTCTTTAGCCCTTAGTAATTATTAGTTATACTACTTATATATCTTCTTTAAATTATAAAAAGACTTATATTAAGATATCTTTTTAATATTTTACTTATATAAATCTATCTTTTTTATTTAAAGTATAAACTAATAAAATAAATCTTATACTTATAAGTAATTAAGCCTTAGCTATTATTCTAAAGTTATACTATAAGTATATTATAGTACTTAGGTATTTTATAGTTAATATAATTATATTTATTCTTATATAATTACTTTTAAATTACCTTAGGGTTACTTTAAAAAGTATATATAAAGATTAAGGTATATATTATTATCTTATTAATTCTCTTAAAGAACTCTAAAGGGGTTAGTACTAAAAATAAGGCCTTATAGAGTTCTACCTTAAGTTAAATAAATATAGTAATTAAAAGCTTAAATCTATATTTTAGTAATATTAGGTAAATTACTATTATTTTATAAATAAAATTATTACTAATTAGGCTATAAGTCTTTACTTAAAAAAAAAGCTTATTATAATTATAATAAATCTCTTTTTATATACCTTTTTATATATATAATTTACTAAATAATTAGTTTAGTAAATATAAAGCCTTAAGATTATTAATATTATTAAGATTATTAAGATTAATATTTATAAGTTAGTAACCTTATACTTAATTTTCTTAAGGTAAAGCTATTATACTCTACTTTTATTATTTATTTATTATACTTTAAGGCTTATTTATTTCTATACTACTAGTAGTAATATTATTAATACCTTTAATAATTAAGTTATATAGGCTTAAGGTATTACTTATATATATATTCTAGTAAATAGTAGTAACTTTTAGTAAATAAGTTTATTTAAGTATAGTATTACCTTTAATCTTTACTTTAAGATTTAGGTTAATACTATTTTCTTTCCTTTTAGGTTTAATACTTATTATATATTATTTATATAGCTATTTTTATTAAGGCTTTCTTTAGGCTCTTTCTTAAAATCTAAAATTTCTTTATATAGTATATTTAATACTAATAATATATTATTTAAAATAAAGATACTATATATAGGTCTATAAATATTAAAAACTTATTTTCTAGACTTCTTATTAAAGTATAGAATCTTAAATAGTAATATACTATAAATAATATATATACTTATCTTATTTAAGAAATATAATCTATTTAAGTATATTCTTATTACTTAAGGTAATATAATGCTTAAAATAATATAAGTATATTCTAAATATAAAGAGTAATATTAAAGTATTTATATAAATTTTAATAAAAGGTACTAAAATATTAGTAAAGAAATTAATAAATAAGCTTAAGATATTTTATTTTATTTAAAATTATTTTATATTAATATATTTACTAGTAAATAACTAATATAAATAAAGTATAAAAGTAAGTAAAAAGCTCTTAGTACCTAATTCTAGTTAACTTATAAATATATATCTTTATTTCTTAGTTTTAACTCTAATTAACCTACTTAAGTAATTAGTTATAAATATATATTTATATATCTCTTCTTTTTAACTTTAATATAAACTAAATAAGTATACTACTTTTATAATAAATAAATAACCTTTAGATTTAGACTTACTTATAGCTAAGCTAAAATAAAAAAATATTAGTTCTAAATCCTTAAAAAAGTTTTTAAATACCCTAAAAAAATACCTTAAAATCTATTTATATTAGCTACCTACTTAGGTATATTTATTATAATATAAAAAAGTTAAGCTAGTACTAATATATTTAAAGAAACCTTAGTATAAAGAATTTATACTATAACTAAGTTACTATATAAAATATATTAAAAAGCTTCTAATACTAGGTTATATAGCTATAATATTAAGAAGTAAAATAAATAAGTAGCTTAACTTAGTAAGAAGAATAAAAATATATAAAATATTAAATTAGCTAGCTATTTTTTAGGCTACTATTTATTTAACTATAATAAACTAAATACTATAGCTAACTAATATTAAATATAATAATATATTCTATATAATAATTCTAATATATATTCTTAAGATTTATAAGAAAATAAATTTTATTTTATATAAGGCTCTTAAAGTTCTAGTATAAAAGGTCTATTTAGATAAGAGGTAAAGGTATATTTATTAGCTACTATACTTTATAATAAAGATTATATTTAGAAGCTTAAAGCTATATTTTATAAAGAAAGTTTAGGTATATATATTTTATATAGGTATAATAGTAAGAGGTACTAATACTAAGATAGGATCTTATTATTTATAGCTTTATTAAAAACTAAATTACTATAAAGTATTTTAATACTAGTTAAAGGCCTAATAAAATAATAACTTATAGTATATCTAGTATATAGCTTACTAAGCCTTTAAGCTTTAATACTTAATCTAGTTTATTTATAAATATTACTAAATATACTAAGGAAAATCTTATAATAAAAAAACTAGTAAAGAAGAGTAAGTATTTACTATTAGATTAAATTAGGCTTTAAATTTAAAAGTAATAAAGTAAAGGCTTTATTTTTAAATAAATTATAAAAAGAATTAAAGTTAAGAATATATAGCATTATATTTCTATATAGTATATTAAGTATATATTAAAAAAGTAAAATTAAAATAAAGTAATTAAAATTATTTATCTTTTTTAATTATTATTTAACTTAATAGTATATTACTCTATAAGTTTATTTATTTTACCTTACTTATAAATATTAATATACTAATAAACTAGGTTTTTATTCTTATTTAAGCTTTCTAAAAAGAACTTAATTTACTAAAAAGCTTTATTACTATAAACCTTTAGTAAATCTAACCCTCTAGCCTACTTAATTTCTAGTACTAATACTATTATACTACTTTTTATTATAGTAATTTAAATAATAGTATATTTAAAGTAATTTCCTATATTAATATATCTAACTACCTATAATAGTAAACTAAAGGGTATATTACTATAACTTTATAAGTATTAAATACCTAATAAGTCTTCTTTATTAAATAAAATATATATAATAAAGTTTATATAATATCTTATATATATTATATTATAAAGCTTTACTTTATATCTTTTTAAATAAAATATAAATATTCTAAAAGGTATATATTTATAAAAGTTCTAAGTATACTAAAGCATCTTTTTAAATAAATTATATAAAGACCTATAGCTATATATATATAAGTACTTAAGTTAACCTTTATATATATTAAAATATTACTAAAATACTAATATATTAAAAAAAGTCTTATAATAGCTTAAATTAGCCTTATATAAAAAGATTTTAGCTATTTTATTATACTTTACTTTAATTTAATTCTAGTTAACTTAATAATACTATACTTTTTAGGTTACTTTTAGTACCTTTTTTATTTCTTTTAGTTATAAAATTAAAACTCTATTTATTAGTAAATAGTATTATAAAGTACTTTACTAAAGCTAATAAAGGTAATTTAATTCTAAATAATATAGAACTTAAATACCTTCTACCTTAATATAGTTATTATATATATTAAGCCTAAGTATAACTATAGCCTTAGTAAAATAAACTAATATTATTATAAAAAGAATATATATATATTAATTATACTTATAATTAGGTATTTATAAGAAGTATTCTTATAGTAAAAAGTTCTAAATATATACTTAAGTTATTAAATTCTTTTTATATATTAACTTTTTAAAATAAAATTTTAGAGCTCTTTTATTATTAAATTTATACTATTTATCTTACTATTTTTCTTAAATACTTATTTAATTAAATTTAAAACTAGTATATAAGTAGTTATACTAAATATTATTTTTAGCTATTAATATAGTAATATAAATACCTTTTTTTATAGTTAAAAGTTTATAAAAAAGATACTATATAATATTTAGTAGCTTTTTTAAATTATAATTAAAAACTTTTTATTATCTTTATTTTATAATATATATAAATATTTATTATACTTACTATTAAGAAGTTAACTTCTTAAAGATAAGATTTATAATAAAGATAATAATAAATCTATATATCTTTTAGATTTTAAAATAGTATTTAATATATTTAGCTAGTTTTCTTTTATAAAGATTAAGCTAGTTAATCTTAATATTATCTTTAAAGTTATAAAAGGCTATAAGTATTAAAGTAACTTCTTTTTATAGCTTCTATATTATTAAAATATTTTAATTAAATAGCTTATTAAACCTAAAGTTATAAAGTAGCCTTATTATTAAGTCTTTAGTTTTAAGCTTTTTAGCCTTAATTAAGTTATTTATCTTTTTTTTAAAAATACTATTTCTTATATACTTACTACTTATTTATAGCTTAGGCTACTTTTTTACCTTATAATATAACTTTTTCTTTTAGTTATCTTTAAACTTATTATAGTCTTTATTAGAGTTATTTTTAAAATTAAATTTAACTAGCTTAATTCTTACTTATTATAAGTTATTCTTATTAAAGTTATTATTCTTATTAATATTATTATTCTTAATTAATATAAGGCTTACTATTTTTACTTATTCTTTAATATAAACTTTAGTATAATATATATTTAAGGTATAATATATATTAGTATAGTACTTAATAAGTTATTAAGGTAAAAAAGTTATAATTTAAAAATATTAATTATAGCTATAAATTAAGCTAAGATATAAATATAAGTAAGTATACTTTCTTATAGTAATTAATATTATTATATTTTTTAATATACTTAGTTTAAAATAGTAAAAGATTTAGTCTTTTTTTTTTTTTTTCTCTTTAGTACTATAATAAAGTAAATACTTTTATTTATACTAGTAATAATAATAGTAATAGTAATTTTAGTTTTATTTATATTATTAAAGTATTAGCTTATAAGATTTTAAGGATCTAGCTATTTACTTAAGTAAGTAGTATAATATTCTAGTATATAAGCTACTATTTCTTAGCTTAATAAAAAATAGCCTATATATAAGAAATAAATAGTAAAGCTAAAGGTATTTATATTAAAAAAAGTAACTTTAAATAAATATAAATAATAGCTTTTTAAAGTATAATATAATTATATAACTAATATAAAGAAGCTTATATAAATATAAGAACTAAATCTAATACTATATTTTAGCTATTACTTATAGTAATTAAAAACCTAGCTTTTAGTTCTTTAGCTATAAAAATTAATTATAATTAAAACCTTATTTTTTTAAAAATATATATATAATTATTTTTTTACTTAATAATAGCTAAATTACTTTATATATAACTTAAGTTTAGTACTATAAGGTAAAGGTATTAGTACTAAATATAATTCTTATAATAGCTTTATAGCTTCTTATTAGCTTAATACTTAATAGCTTTTTAAAGAAATTAAACTATTACTTACCTTTAATACTTATATATTTACTACTATATTTTATTTAAATATAAATATTCTTAACTTTACTTACTAATTTCTTTATAAAGATATTATTATTATACTTTATATTATTAATACTATCTTAGGGCCTTTAAGTAAAAATAATTAAAGCTATATACTAATCTTTCTTCCTTTTATTCTTAAAGTAAGATTACTTTTTTTTTTAGCTTTTATTTTTAATAAGTATAAAGACTATATATTGCTTTTTTATTATAATAAGCTAGTTTAGTACTTTTATCTTTTACTTTAATAAGCCTTAGCTTATAAATAATAAATTTACTAATAATAAGCTTATACTTAATAGCTAAAAGGTAACTAATATAGTAATAACTATATTATATTCTTTATTAGATAATATTATTATATATAATATATTCTAAGCTTTACTTTTATATTAAATATTATTAGGAATAGAGTATATACTACTTTTTTTATACTTCCTTACTAAAGGTTACTAAGCTTAGTTTTAGTTTATAATACCTCTTAGGATTATAGTACTAAGTTTCTAGCTTAATATCTATACTAGTTAAGTAAGTTACTTATTAATAAGATCTAGCTTAATAACTTAAGACTTAATAATAATACTATTAGCTTTATTATTTACTATTTTAAGAAAGTATATTAATTAAGTTATAATTATTATACTTATATCTTAGTTATTAGCTTATATTTTATAGCTTAAATACTTAATACTTACTTTATACTTTATAGTTTTATTACTTTTCTTTAATAAATAATATATAACTAAGTTAAAAATATTAAAAATACTATAATAAAAGATATAATTACTTTAGGACTTTTTACTAATTATAGTAACTATATTATTAAAAATAGCTACCTTATTAAGGTACTTTTTTATTTTCTTTTTAGCCTTTTTACTAAGCTTAGTCTTCTTTAATATACTCTTTAAAGAATTTTTAACTTTAATATTACTCTACTTTATAATTTTATTTACCTTAGTATTTTATAATATATAAGTAATATTTATATATACTTAATTACTAGCCTTTTATTAACTTTTTTTATTTCTATAATATTTAAAATTACTTTCTTTACTTCTTTTTTCTTTTTTATAAGTTTTTTTTTCTTTAAACTTATTTTTATTACTATATTTACTATTAACTAAGCTAATACCTTTCCTTATACCTTAAATTTTATAAACTACTTATTTAAAGTTTTTAGTTTTTCTTATATAAAATATAAAGAATATACTTTCTTAAGTAGCTTATAATATTCTTTTTATAACTAAGGCTTACTTAGTAATACTAAAGAATATCTTTTCCTAAATACTATATTAATAATAAGTTTTAAGAAATAATAGTAATAAGTTAAATAAGTATATTAGTAAGAACTCTTAAATATAATATAATAGCCTTTATAATCTTAAGAGTTCTTTAAAAGCTTAAGATTATATAAAGGTATAGTTAGTCTTAAATATTATATATTTAAGTAATTTAAGTTTTATTTAAGTTTAAGTTTAATAAACTAAGGTTTCTTTATTATATACTTTATTTATACTTCTTTTAGGCTTTTACTTTAAAATAAGCTTTATAAGTATAGCTATAAAATTAAGCTAAAAATAATACTTTAGCTTCTACTTATAACTTAGCTAATTTTAATTATATATAAAATAAAGTATATTAGGCTTTAGTTTAATAAAGCTTTAATAAGTAATATTTATACTCTAGCTTAAATATTCTATAGCTACTCTACTTTAGCTAATTTTTAACTTTCTTTAATATAAACTATACTTTTTTATATACTTATAAACCCTTAAAAAGTTATTATAAATAAAGTAAAAATAGCTTTAAGTAACCTACTTAATAAAAATAAAAATAAAAAAAAACTTAAAGTATAATTATACTTAATATAATTTTAGTATATAATAATAAAGACTAATACTTAAATTATAAATAAACTAATATATAAAAATAATAATAAATTAAATAATACTAAAAATAAAAAGTAAAGTATATAATAGCTAAAGAATTATAAAGAAATATATTATATAAGATTAACTTATTCTAAAAAGCTTATAAATACTTCTTTTATTACTTTAAAATATATAATAATAATAGCTACTTTAATAAAAATATTATTAAGGCTTAGTAAAACTATAAGCTTAAGTAATAATAATAGCTAAAGTAGTAAAAGAAAAAGATAAAGGCTACTAGAGTTAAAAAGGTTATTATTAATAATTATATTAAGGCTATTTTTACTTTTTTATTAAAAAAAAAAGTACCTTTAACCTTTACTATACTTATCTATATATATTATTAGCTATACTTTTATACCTTCTTATATATTCTTCTTAATAATAAAAAAAATAACTAAAACTTTAAATATAATCTTATAATATAAATAGTAATAATATTTAAGCTAGTAAACCTTATTAAGCTTATAAGCTATCTTATTCTTTAAGAATAACTAGTTATAGTAGCTTTAGTACCTTAAGTAAATTAGTCTTATATATTATTTAAATAATAAGTTATAATAAAATAATAGTATTTTATTACTATATTAATTAATATATAAAGTAAATATAAAAAGCTATATATAAAGCTACTTTATATAAGAGATTATTTATTTATTAAGAAAGTACTAAATATAAAGTTATATATAAGATATAATAGTATTATTATATTACTATAATCTAATATATTTATTAAACTAAATATTAATACCCTAGTTTATATTACTTTTAGTTACTTACCTTATTAATATAACCTTATTTATACTTATAATTTTATACTTATAAATATTTTAATTACTTAAAATAATATTAGTACTTTTAGTATTTAAGTAAGCTTATTATTAAATAATCTTTATTATTTAAATAAACTTTAAGGTATAAATATTACTCTTAATATATTTAAGAAAAAGGTTAATTATAGTAAGTAAAAAAATATTATATCTAAATATATTATTAAATCTAAAATTAGTAGTATTAGTAAAAAGCTATATAAGCTTTAAGTACTTAATATTTACCTTTTTTTTATTTTATAAGTTTTAAATTACTAAGCTAAGGTTTAATAAGTTATTATTAATTAACCTTATTTTATTAAATTACTTTTCTTATATACTACTTTCTTTAATATTTTTATTTCTAGTAAAATTAATAAAGGTAAGTAAGCTCTTATATAGTTAATTAAAATTACTAGTAAGAGTTATAATTCTAATTATAAAGAATATATAATTATAAAAGCTAGATTTATTTATTAGTATTATAGCTATAATTATATTTCTCTTTACTATATAAAAAAGTATAATAAGTTCTTTAGCTATTCTTACTTATTAGTATTTAGTATTTAATATATATATCTTTTTTATTTTAAATATATAAAGTTTTTTTTTAGCTTTTAAGAGAGTTAAATTTAAAACCTACTTTTAATAAATATAAATAAAAGTAGTCTTAATAGTATTCTTTTTAAGAATAATATTAAAGATTTTTAATACTATAAGGTATACTAAGCTTAAAATATATAAGCTTACTTTATTATTTTTTATTAAAGTATAAGATTTTTTTATTTTAATAGCTTTATAAGCTATAATAATAATATATATATCTTTAGTAGCTATTATTTATACTAATATAAGGACTTTATTAAAGATTTTTAAGTTAATACTTTATAATTAAAATATATAATTAAATTAAAATTACTTAGCTTTAGTCTTTTTTAAGTTATAAATCTTAAATATATTATACTTTAGGCTTATACTTTAGCCTTTTATTAAAAAGCTAGTAATATTTTTTACTAAAGGCTATATATAAATTATTATATAAATAGTCTTTTAAAGAGCTAAGTAAAGATACTAGTATATTTATTATTTATAATACTTAGTAAGTATAATAAATTTTTATTATTAAATTATTATCTTAAGTTATATATTCTTAGCTATTAAAGCTTTTATATATAATTTAATAAAGCTAAGCTTATTTTTATTTACTTATTATTTAGTAAATAATATATATTTCTTACTAGTTTTAATAAAGAGGCTTAATTATAGCTACTAAACTATTACTTATAAGGCCTTATTATTATTAATTAGGAATTTAGTATATAAGCTATTATTTTAATTAGTCTTATTTTTTTTATTAAAAAGATACTTTAAAAAGATTAATATAAAATAAATCTCCTTATTATTATCTTTATTTTATTAATTTATAGTTATAATTCTCTTAATTTAAGTCTTTAAAGACTTAATTCTTTTATTATTTATTATTACTTTTATACTAAAAGTCTAGTTATTTATATAGTTATAGCTAGAGTTATAGTAAAAGGCTAGCTTAAGTAATATAAATACTAGTTTATTACTAATTATAATCTTTTATAAAATCTTATTTTATAAAGTAGCTTAGTAAATAATAATACTTAATAATTCTACTTATCTTTAGTACTAATTAAATAAACTTTATATTATAAATAAGGGTATTTTTTAAAAAAGTAAAGTTATATTATTATTTCTTTAAGTTTAGCTTAAAATTACCTTAAAGTTAATAAGTTTTATATATTTAAAGTATATTAAATATAATAAAGTAGTATTCTTTAAGATTAGTAAATTAAAAAAAGCTTAGTTTTAACTTATACTCTTTATTATTAGTTTTTAATTTATAAATATTATTTATAATAAATAATATTAAAAATTTCTAAGTATTTTAAATATAAATATTAGTAATTTAAAATTACTAACTTATACTTATTAAAGTAATTTTATAAGTTCTTAGTATTATTTTAATAAAAAAATAAATTTAATTAAATAAAGGCTAAAAAAGAATATATTTAAAAGATTAGTAAAATATATAATTACTAAAAATTAATTAATAATATAAAATAAACTCTAGTTTAATTTAATAATTTATATATATAAAATATTTTATTATTACTAAGTATAGCTTATAAAATATAATTAATTTCTTTATTTACTTAAAGTTTAATATTTAAGTATTTAATTTATTTAAAGCTATAAGCTTAGTTATAAAAACTTATTATAATATCTTTTAGTTAGCTATTAAGTATAGTTTTATATTATATTATAAGCTTTATTTACTTATAGCTTTTAAACTTAGTATATATAATTCCTTATTATAAAATATATAATTAATATTATCTTATATATATTAGTAAAGTTAGTCTTTATACTTATATTAAGCTAATAGCTAGTAAGTATATTTATATAATAAAAGACTTAATACTTAATAACTTAAATTATAAATAACTAAAGAATTATATTATAGCTAGCTATCTTTTTAGTTTTAATAGCTAAGCTATATAGTAATTTTTTTCTCCTTATTTACTTTATAAATACTTACTTAATAATAATAACTAATTACTTTTAATAAAGCTTAAAAAGTTTATTTTTAAGAAAAAGCCTATAAAAAAGTAATATAAGAAGTATATAATTAGTTAATAATTAAATAAAACTATATTTTATATATTACTTCTTATTAGCCTTTTTTAGCTTATTATATAATATAATATATTTAAGATAATCTTTAATAAAGAATATTAAATACTTATTTAGTAATATTATATATAGTTATTTACTTATAAGTAAAATAAAAATACTTTATTATTTAAATAATTACTTAATAATTTAAATAATAGCTTTAATAACTTTATATATCTTTTATTAATTATTACTAGCTTAGTTAAAAGCTTAAGCCTTTAGTATTACTTTACTTCTCTAACTTATTTTTAATATATTTAATAAGTAGTATAAAATCTTATTAGCTTTTAATTTTTTATTAACTTTAAGTAGTTATATTATTAGTTTTATATATATCTTTTCTTATTTAGTTATAGTTTTAATAATTATTATAATACTAAAATATTAATATAGCTCTTTAAAATATTTTATAATACCTTTTATATTATTTATTAAATTATTTATAGTAATAATAAAAGATAAGGTTTAACTAGCTATAGTAACTAAAAAACTATTAATATAATTATTTATAGTTAAAATTATATAAAATTAATTTCTAAATCTAGTATATTACCTAATATATATTTTTTTATAAAAAAAATTATACTCTTTATCTTAATATAATAACCTTTACCTTTTAAAAAACTATTTTAATAGTTTAAAAAAAAGTACCTTTAATCTTAAGATTATATAGGGAAATAAAGACCCTTTCTTTTTAATTACTATATATAGCCCTAAATTACTCTTTTATAAAAATTAAAAAGCATTATTAGTATATAGCTTAAAGAGTTTATATATTTTAATACCTCTTACTATATATACTATTTACTATTACCTACTATATATAATATAATTTCCTAATTTTTATTATATATTTAATAATTCTTAAGTCCTTATTATATAAACCTTACTATTTATACCTTACTATATATACTTTACTATATATACCCTACTATATATACTACCTATTATATATACTAAATAGTTTATACCCCTCCTTTGCTATATATACTAGATAGTTTATAGTTACCTACTATATATACTAAAAAATTTACTAGAGCAGCACAAAAACAGCTATAAAGATATTGGAAAGATCTTTTGAACATGCTTGTCTTGCACGTCAACGGATGGCTTAATGTACTGGCAAATCCACGAGACATTCTCAACGTTGAGCGAGAGACGTCCAAGCAGAACTGGCCAAAGGATCAAGAGACAGCTAAGAGTCTGCGACATGAGAAGAGGGACCGTCGTCATGAGACTGCCGTCAAGGCATTTGAAGAGGACGCCATCTATCGAGCCATGCACATAACTGTGGCTCGTCTTTTCGCCACCCAACTCCAGAGCGACTTGAAGCTATTTCGCAGCGATGACCCGAAGGCAAAGAGGAACGTGTCGCTGTGTGCGAAGTGGGCGCCATCCAACACTGCCTTCCACGACAAGCACACCTGGATCTCCAGTTCGATCGCCGAGATCATGTATCCAATCTCCACTTTTGCAGGCTTCGCTCAATACGACGAGGACAACAAGGAACAGCGTGAATTTTACCTTCGACACGCTCGCGAGTCTTACCGCAAGGATGTGGCGGCCCTCCGCAAGCATCTTGAATGTGTTGAGAGGGATATCACAGCCAAAACCTTCGAAAACATCCACTACGATCGTGTTCCGTCCATTGCCATGAATAATTACACGCCACTCTTCGCTGAGAAGGACACCGATCGTTTCGAGGCCTACATTGACAAAGTGGCCAGCGGCAAGGCTCAGATTTCTGGCGCAACTCTCTTGCCAAGCACCCTGATCAAGACGGTGCGAACGACCCCTGCCTCCTTGAATTTCAGCCAGGTGGGTAGCAAGCGCAAGGGGACCAAAAACCTCGTCGACGCCAAGATGAAGGAGTTGGAGTTCAAGAGTCTCGACGGTCAGTGGAAGTCCCTCGTCCAGCGTATCAGGGACTCGGGCACGCTTGAGAACTGCATCGCCGTCGCCGATGTGTCCGGCTCGATGCTCGGCCCAGGTTTCCACGACGGTACCACCCCAATCGACACCTCCATCGGCCTGAGCCTGCTCGTCGCCGAGGTGACGAAGCCTCCTTTCGGGGGCTCCTTCATCACGTTCAGCGAGAACCCGCAAGTACACAAGATCGATCTGACAAAGAGCCTGCACGAGAAGTACAACGAGTTGGCCAGATCTGATTGGGGCATGTCGACCGACTTCGTCGCCGTTTTCGAGAAGCTGATCCTGCCAATGGCCATCGAGAACAAGCTTTCCCAGGAGGAAATGGTTCAGAAGATTTTCGTTTTCAGCGATATGCAGTTCAACTCGGCCAGCACGCCGAACGGCAAGAGCAAGACGACCTCATACGCGCGCATCCAGAAGAAGTTCCAGGACGCCGGATACCAGGTCCCACAATTGGTCTTCTGGAATCTTGCGGGCGGCCGAGCCGGCTACGCCGGGGCTCCGCCAAGTTTCCTGTTCGGAGGCCCGGCCGGAGACCCCGTCGCGCCGAAGCCTGTCACGGCTTTTGAGATGAACACAGCGATGGTCAGTGGGTACTCGCAGGGGATGCTGAAGGTCTTCCTGGACAGTGGCTCGTTCGAGGACGAGGATGCCGAGGAGGAGATCGTGGAGACGGTCGGGGACGACGGCGAGGTCATCGTGGACAAGAAGAAGCGCCAGAAGCTGGACCCGATCAGTGTCCTTAAGAGGGCCATCGGCCACCCGGCTTACAAGATGTTGCGCGTGGTTGACTAAGCGGGGCGTGGGAAGGCGTTGCGGTCGTCGGTTTTGGTGCTTATGGGATTCGGGATATTCTTACGTCCCAGTAAGTCAAGAAATGTGATTATTGTTTATGATTCTATGGTCAGGGCTTGTGACGATGTGAAGTTGATGGCAGCATGGACTCGTCTAACACAGATGCACGGCACATATCTGACCACGTAGATGAGCACCTTTGAAATGAACCGTGGACTCACATACGCAAATAGATGAGACGAGATTCCTGCAAAGCATGTGTTTCTGTTGAATCTTTCTAGGACATAGATAAGTTACAAGTCTGCGAAGCGCTAGCTTGGCCTACAGCTTCGTTTTCCCAGCGGCGATACAACGGAGACATGTCTTTGTGGTTCATGTCTTGCTTCAAAAGTCCTAGCTCGGCTTTTGCCGTAAACATAAACAGACTTCTGAAGATATGACTAGATCGGTTCCAAGAAGCCCTCTGCCCCTGCTAGGACGTCATCAGAACAGTTTACGCCTTTAATTCAATGCTGTCTACGTGCTTCAGTAGGCTTTCAGCCCCATCACCATCGGCTTTGGACCATGTGCGGCGGTGTTTACTGCCTTGCCCTTGGCTGCAAGTCTCCTGTGGCTGGCGGTATCGTTCTCCAGAGCATGAATGGAATTTCCAAGCTAGCTCTCGCCTTTATGTTGAATGCCTAGAAGCAAGATGTTTGAAGTACTGATGCGAGTAGGGGACAAGTTCATCACACGACTCACTTAAAACTAGCTGTCTTTTGAATTGCCCAATTTCAAAGCACAGGAGAGATCAACAAGGTGAGCGTGGTGCCTTATCCCAATACACAGCATACGAACAGTCTGAATATTTCCAAGGTAATGTAGCCTTTTGAACTTACTCAGTTCATGGCTACTCTGATCAGCACCAAATGTAACCCGGTCCGGTGCGGACATCTGGAGTTTGCCTGTCGTGCCTATCTTTAATCTCAGGCCTGGATGCGGAACACTCCGCACAATTGTCTTGGCTCGAATCCCAGAAGATAAGCCTGCGGGTTGATGTTATCGAACATTTCTTTCCCCGCATAATCGCTGACCACCCACCTCCCGCGCCGTACCTGAAAGCTGTGCCAAAGCCACGCGAAGTGATTCGTTAGCAACCCCACCATGGACAGACAGTTCGCATAACAAACGTCGAGTACATTGCCGAAGGTGATAAACAAGAGCATGTCAGATGTGCCGCGATAAGATAACAATGACGGTCCTCGAGGATGTAACAACAGCTACTTACCATAGGTTGCTATCAGATCCCTGTTATCTAGCCCATCACATCTGATATCGCCCTGCTCCCCTGTCTCGCTGTCGTACACCCTCGGTAGTTCTTGGGCCATGTCACGGCTCAGTGGTACTGTTTGTATCTCTGTGGTCGTCATGGCCCCCTCATTCCTCAATCTCTTGGCTATCCACTGTCGTGCCGGACAAAGTAAACCGCCGACAATAGGGCGCCATCGTATCTTACATGGTACTCAATGACTTGAGATCGTGACATATATTAAAGTCTCTCGTGTCAAGGCTAGGAAGAAGCATTCTGAGGAGTCAACTTGCCATACCTTCCCACCTCATCACGCGCCCTTTACGTTGATTCACTCGGCTCAATCTTTCTCCAACCGCACTGCAGAGATTCTAGGCTGTCGTCCTCTGCGAACCGGCAGAATGGCTACAGTCTCGGACGTAACGACTCTGCCAGCAGATGTTGGTCCGGTTCTTGCAGAAGCAGACGGCATTGGGATATATGAGAAAAGTGGCGAGAAATCCGGGACCGACGAGGAGAACGCCAAGTCGGAAGGGGAAGGAAGCGTCATCAATGCCGATGCCGTTGAGGATCACGGTGAGTCTCGTGGTCTCATTCATGATTCACAAATAGGCACTCTTTGCACTGATCACTCTCACATGCAATGACATGCTCAGGGTTGTCTCCGACATGTGCTGACACCTCATCATATAACAGGCCAGTATACGGATGAACAGTACAAACAGCTGAAGAGGAAGATCGATCGATATCTTCTCCCCCTCATGTGGCTTTGCTATGGCATCCAACAAACAGACAAGACTTCGCTTGGCATCCAGGCTACCTTTGGACTACGAGAAGACACCGGCCTCGTCGGACAGCAATATTCTTGGCTGACGACAATCTTTTACATTCTGTATATGTGCTTCGAATTCCCCTCAAACATCATGCTCCAGCGGTATAAAATGGGGCGGACTCTATCACTGTACATGATTTGCTGGGGGTTTATCGTCTTGGGTGTTGGGTTCGCCCAAAACTTCACTCACCTCATCGTCTTACGAGCTTTACAGGGAATGTTCGAGTGCTGCATCAGCCCGGGTTTCATCCTGGTTATTGGAAGCTGGTACACAACACGGGAGCACTCGTCGCGCTCACTGGTCTTCCAGAGCGCCAACGCTGGCTTCGGTGTCATTTCCAGCTTGATTCTTTACGGAATTGGCTCTGTCCAGTACCACCGGCCGGACTTCGAAGCATGGAGGTACATGTCCTACTTCCTGGGATCACTCACCGTTATTGTCGGCACCTTGTGCCTCTTTCTTCTTGGCACTCCGTCTGAAGTCCGCTGGCTGTCGCCCGAGGAGAAAGCCATGGCCAACACTCGCATCCTGTCGAATAACACAGGCCACGACCGCACCGGCATTAAGAGGTGGAAGTGGGAGCAGGCGCGCGAATGCCTCATGGACCCATGCTTCTGGTTTGCGGGGTGCAATGCTTTCCTCAGTTCTGTTCCGAACGGAGGCCTGACCACGTTTGGCTCCATCATCAACACCTCTTTTGGGTTCACCAATCTGCAGGTCATCCTGCTCGACATCCCCAGGAGCACACTTTCGGTCCTGTACTTTGTTCTCATCGGCCTCGTCACCAGCAAGTACAAGAACCTACGAATGTACTTCATGATGTTTTCAACCATCCCCCCATTCGTGGGTTTCCTGCTCATGGCTCTTCTCCCCAACGAGCCTCAGTACAAGTGGACAAAGTGGGGCGGCTACTTCATGACCGTGCCTTTCGTCATCTCGCTCTTCCTCGCATGGACCCTGATCCCGTCCAACACTGCCGGCAGGACGAAACGGACCCTGACGAGTTCCTTCACGTTCGTGGGATATTGTGTCGGCAACATGACCGGATCACAGATCTTCAAATCGACTGATGCGCCCCGCTACGTGCCCGGTACAATTGGTTGTGCAATCTGCTTCGGACTTGAGTTCTTGCTTATCTTGCTGTGGAGGCTCGTGTATGTCTTCAGAAACAAGCGCAGAGCGAGGCAGCTGCGCGAACAGGGGATCACGGAGGAGGACAGGATTAGGTTGGGGAAGGAGCTTGGAGAGAACGACAGCACTGATTTCCAGAACCCATATGTGAGTTTCACACCATTCTCGGCTCTTCACTGCATAGTGCGAGAACTAATCAATATTACACAGTTCCAATACACCATGTGAGGATGGGCTCAGAGAAGGTCAGGCAGGGGAGGACCGGTTTAGTGTATACACATATTCACCTTCGCACAAAGCAAATATTATTTTTGCATTAGATCAGATGCTACACAAAAGCTGTATCCGAAATACAGCCGTTGTAAACTTGGTGTTGTGTCAAATCGACTCGTTTTAAAGGTCTTATCTTGAATGCAGCATTATGCCCCGAGTCGAAAAAACCGCATGCTTCCGCAGACTACCGGCTGTTTCTCGCAAAACCAGGATTCGGTC
The DNA here is from genome assembly GCA_013435955.1 of Diaporthe sp. HANT25. Taxonomy (NCBI): domain Eukaryota; kingdom Fungi; phylum Ascomycota; class Sordariomycetes; order Diaporthales; family Diaporthaceae; genus Diaporthe; species Diaporthe sp. HANT25. Next base: position 3,775,903 of record JACBFG010000015.1, on the reverse strand, counting down.
TTATTTTCGTTTTCGCAGACTCGCTCGGCCCTTGCAGCAGAAATTCAAAAGGACACGAACATATATCTTTGCTAAATCTGGGCTCCTGGTGCCTGTTCTTGCGTAATTAAAGGTCGCAACTAGTTCAATTACGTTGTGTGGATACCCAAGCCGGAATCGGCTTGATTTGAGGCCTGGGCAAAACTCGAAGCTTGATCTATGTGGGAAACCCCGAGGCTCAGATTGGCTAATCATGGTCAGTTCCATTCTCTAGGAGCGGGCTAGCGGCCAAAGATGAATGCATGAATAGCCCAGCTTTACAGCCGCTGCTTTTAATTAAGACCTGCAGTTCTCTGCCAAGTTTGGAGACTGAAGTCCAAGTAAATGTTAGTTAAGCTTTCTTGACAGCTCGAAACAGGCATCACTCCCCGAGTAATGTCGTAGCCAGGAACATAAAGCTCCGAATTCTTGGGGGAACTATCCCCGAATTACACATTATGTGCCCAGGTGCGGGCGCTGAAACATATAAGACATCGACTGTGACGGAGACTCTTCAACGGACCAACCTGACCACTATCCTGTTCGCACGAACAGAAACTAAAACAAACTGAGCACGAATTTCCGCCATTGAAACTCCTCTATCTCCTCCTACTGGATTGATATACCTTAGAGATGAAGTCATCCGCTATCCGCGCTTTGTTCCTCGGCCCACTCGCCTTGGCGGCAGCTCTGGCCGACATGGAGGCACGCCAGGAGGAGCTGGCAGAATGCTGCTACCTCTGGAAGGACTCGGTACGGTGGTCACAAAAATTAATTCGCATGAGTTAAATCAGATGGTCGGGATGCTAACGTGAGAAAAACTTCAAACTACAGGTCGGAAATTCTCAGCTCTTCCGTAGCACCTCTTTGTCACAGCAAGACATTGGCGAGCCCGGAAGCTGGTGCATCGCACAGATTGAAAGGTAGGGTGCTGTGTGGAGTTCATGTTGTATGCGGCGCATGCTAACGGTTCATGTACTCGCTAGGGACGCGAGCGATCCGAACAACTGCGCTGCTGGGCGAGCTACGATCTACGCAGGATATTGCCCAATTGGCGATGTGGCACCCGTCACTGAATGCTCTTGAACAACGGGTGGATATGGTCGTTAGTGAGGATCAGACTTCGATCAGAAAGTGAGATTATCTGCTGAGGTCTCCATAGACGATATGAACTCTTGACATTGTGTCTACATGTACTCATAACAAAACCCATTCTCCCCAACTTTCATGAGCTCACCTGTCGTCTGCTCCCGCCCCACGATTCCCCAGTTCTGTGTTGTCTCCAGAGTGACTTCGCCAGTCTCGTTGCCGTTGAAAATCGTGCTGGTCCCATTCAAGGCATACTGCCTCGTCTCTGGAGCCGCGGCCTGCCATATAGTCCACAGTCGGTCAATCATGGAGTGGTGCAGGAAAAAGGCTGGATCGGCTGGGCTCGCAAAGAAATCCGACAATGCTAGTCCAGTACTGAAGTGGCCCCCACCATGAACGCCAAGGTTGATATCTGCCCCTGACATAGTGCCCTGGAACTCGGTAATCGTGGTCTTGGCCATCAGAATGTCAATGGCCGTCTGATTGCCGTAGCGGGCGGCGATGTAATTGTTCAGGTCACGACTGAGGCAGTGGGGAGTATATGCCGTCCAGTTCGATGGCAGGCCGGTGAATACCAGATCGAATGCGAAAGGCCCAAGGTTGACAGTGGAATTGACAAAAGGCCCTGAAATGACACATCCCCCACCCGTACCGTGCGGCAGCGTTCCACCACCACCTACGGTGTAGTTTCCTTGCTCAGGCTCGTAGGTTCCGTCGCCAGAAAGGCTCGTGGGCCCACCATCGAATAGGGGGCTGCCGGCTAAGTCGTCGCACCACAGAGCCCAGTTCCAGTAGGGCTGGCCGAGATGAGCTGGGTAGCCGCATTCTTGATGGAGAGCATTCTCCCAAAGCCAGACAAAGTTGCGGTGCCAGGAGAGAAAAATTCCGCTGAGGTGGATTGACCTGGTCTGATTGATGTGTGTGACAACGAAATCATCCAGACGTGTCTTCGCACCAGGAACTTGGGTGTTGTTCAGATGTGACGGCAACGATTGCATGCAAAGAACCGCGTCGATGTATGATGTCCTCTCGGACAAGGTGAGTGAGCCCCATTCTTTCCGAGCGACGGTGTTGTTCTGGCGACAGGAACTGTAATCGCCGGCAATGACTCCAGTGAGGAAATATGTCGCCCCTAAGCACAGTTGTGCAACAGTAGAAGTGCCACTCAGCCTCATCTTCGTGATCTTGGGAGTCTTTTTTTTTTTCAAGAGTTTTCGAAGTGGTACCACGGCACGCAGAGCAAAAATGGAGGCAATGGAAAAATTGGTTTTTGTCGTGCTCCCACCTTCAGCCACTTTTATATATTGCCAGCAAGGCATTTCCTGTCTCGATCACAGCAAGCCACCCCGCACCCTATCTGGGATCTCGACGGGCCTGTGCATCGGAGGAGCAGCTCCCCCCTAGTTTAGTCCTCGTAAGATCACGACCCATTTGTCCTATCAGCTACTGCATCTGGTGGTTTGAATGCAGTCATGCTCGCAGCGTGCCATTGCTAGTGAACGGTGGGGCACACTTCCCATACCCATGCTGAATGCTCTGATAGAGTGCCTCGGTATCTGGTTCCATGCTAAGCCTCTATATATAAGTTATTTCAAGCTGGGTCTTGCCTAAATGGGGGCAAGTAATGGATGTTCGCCCTCTCGGAAAACATTTGGCAAGGTGATACGTGGGGGGGAATACTTGCCGTGCTACAACATCTGACGGTTAGCCCAGAGACAAGCGCCTTAGTCCGTCTGCCTTTGGTGTCCTGAAATAGATTCAACCTCAATACGGTCTGCAGCCCTCCCATTTTTGTATTCTCGTCTACGGACTGCCTTGATCAGTCCAAAGGTCGACCTATATCTTCGTGGCGTCCCCGTTCAAGTCACGACGGTGGCCCATTATGACGGAGCCCAGTTTTTGGTTCCCACTGATGAGGAGAATCTTATGATATACGTTCGTCTCACATCTTCTTAGAGCTCGGCCAATATTACCGTGCATCAATGAAGTCTAGTCGAGAATCACTTCCTGATCGTAACTGTGCATTGATCTTCGGGGTTGTCATCTAGTCGGTGTGGTGAGACAGTGGGTGAGGTTTTCTACCCTGTATGGTCTAAGCAGATATACAGGATTCCGGCTCCTGGAACTGAGTTATTTCAAAATGCCAGAATGCGTGATAGGCGGCTTTGTTGTGAGGCAGTTGACATACAACCAATGCACGTAAAGCTTCAAATTTGGGCATTCAATCGATCACCAGCGAGCCCATGTCCCAATGCTGTGACAAATTGATTTCTCAAGCTCCTCAATAGTTCAAATATCTGTTTTCAAAATACCAGCCTACGAACCAAGGGGTAGAAGTTGATGTCGGTTCATGACCCTCTCTACGTCATCACGACGCACGATGTTGAGATTTGGCGTCTTGTGCACCAGCGGACGATCAGCTCCGCCGCAGCTTGTCGAGCTTGGATGAAGCTCGTCAGTGTACCTGCGTCAAAAAGCGTCATCGCATTGGAGCTAATTTGTGTCTCGGCCACCTCATTCAAAAAGGACTGCTAGTCTCCCAGCACTGCTTTTCCGGACCAAGATCGAAACTTACATTTACCTCCATCGGAACCCACAAACGTCCTGTACACCGACAAAACCTCCCTAGTCACCGAAAGCTTCGCGAGAAAGTTGGACCCGATCACTAAATATCACAAAGATGATTCCCTCGAGAACTGTCGCGCGTTCGCTGCCACGAGCTGCACGCTCCGTCAAGGCGCCACGAGCCAAGCACGTCCGTCTCCAGTCTACGACCGCATCCTCCGGCAATGCTCAGGCGGGCACGTCGTCCTTCGCCGCCGGTATGGCCGGTGGCCTGGCAGCTGGCGGTCTCCTCTACGGCGCGTATTATTTCAGCCCCACTGGGAAGATTGCAAGATCAGTCAACAAAGCGTCCAAAGAGACGAACAAGAAGTACAACGAGGCCGCGAAGAAGCTGCAGCAGAGCACCCCTAATGCCGACGAGACTGTAAATTACATCAGGGACTTCTGCTATTCCTACGTCACCTGGATCCCTGGTGGAAGACAAGTCAGTATAACTCTTCTCCTACAATAGTCCGATTGTTGTCCTTGAGAATGTGCTTGGATGTGTCACTTTAGGACCCATAGCAGATGACTAACACATTACAGTACGTCGACACCGCATTCGATGACCTCGAGAAGGTCAGGAAGAATAACAAGGAGGACGCGGATCGTATCCTCAACGATGCATACAAGCACTTCCAGGAGATCTCAAAGTCTGGTCTGAGCATGGAGAGCCTCCATCGGATGTACGAAGCATTGGCCGACCTGGCATCCAAGCTAGCCGACCTGTCGACGGATGTGCTCGGCGATGTCCTCGATAACCACCCACAGCTGAAGGACAAGTTTGGCGGAAGCATTGATCAACTGAAGCAGATGGGCGACCAGTACGGCCCGGAAGCAAAGAAGCAGGTCAGCGACACCTGGAGACAGGTCCGGGACATCGCGGCTGGCGGTCTCACGGCATCAAATCTGGAAAAGGCTCGCAAGCTTGTGGAAGACAAAGTGCAGGAGGTGAAGAAGCTAGCTGAAGAAGCCTGGAAGAAGGGGCTGGAGGAGGCCAAGCCGTACCTGGACAAGAACCCGCAGGTGAAAGAGCTGGTGGAGAAGAACGCCGATGCCCTAAAGCAGGGCAACACGAAGGAGCTGTTTGAGCGGGCCAAGAAGGCGGTCGAGTCGGGCAAGACGGGCGACCTTGAAGGCTACGTCAAGGACGCAGTGGAGAAGACCAAATCCAAGGGCTCACAGCTCACTGGCGGCACCGGCCTGGAGCAGTACATCGGCCAGATCCCCAACGGCAGTGAGGTCCTGTCCAAGCTTCAGCAGCTGAAGGAGGTCGCAGAGAAGCACACCGAGGAGAGTGAGAAGCTGGTCAAGGAGACGCTGGAGGAGCTCAAGAAGGTGCTTGAGAACAAATCTGAGAAGGCTGAAGGCATTCTGAAGAAGGCAAAGGAGGAGTCGAAGTAGGTTCAAGCGATCGGCCTGTGACCCATGACGGGTGATAACGCACGGTTTCAGCAAATTCAGCTACATTCTTACTCAAATTATCTCATCTTTGGGGTCGTCTTTGTTGCAAATGCGGCGGACTCAGTTCAGGCAGTTTGGGCTGGCATCTCGGCTCGCAGACATAAGTCTCGGGCTTCACCAAAGAGCCTCAGCTGATGCCCATACATGTCTATGAGACATGTTTGTTTTACCCCGCGTGTTCGGGAGAATAAGATTTGGGGTGCAGGGGCATCTGGGGACATGGTCCGTATGGAGAAGACCCTGAATGATCCAACGGGGAAACGGGGGCACTTCTGCCCCGGTCCCACCAAGAACAGGAGGGTCGTCATCGGTGGACATGGCGCAAATTATAAGCCACTCGGTGACAGCTTGATCGGATTACGCTCACTCATTTGCATCTATGCTGCACTGCAGGTGGCTGAGAAGTTTAGGTCGCTGGACCGGGAGATGGAAACAGCTCGAGTCATCTGCCAGGTGGCAGAAGACGGCCAGGTCTCGGCCAGCTGGCACTGACCTCAGGCCTCCACTGGTCCAGCTGGAAACCGGATTTGGCCGGCTGACAGGGACGTCAGGCCCCCAAAAGCGCTCAAACTCCAGTGCCGATCTCAACTCTCATTTCTCGTCTTCACAACAGCATTCACTCGCCTTCTCACATGCAGGCCAGGCTAGGCCAGACATTCACTAGGCACTTGAACACATCAAATGAGATGTCTCATCGATAATGAACCCCACCGATCCCGGCCGCGGCGCCGGTGACCCGAACTTGCCCTTTGACTTCGGCGTCCTGCCCGTCGTTCCTCCCGACGACAGGAATCCGCGAACCAACGCTGCCACAGCTGCCACAGCCGCGGGAGTGCGTGCCTTCACGGCCCAAGCAATCGCTTTCTACTTCAGAGCCCCAGTCAAGGCCTTCTTCCGCACGCGGGTTGACTATTTAGCTTATGCCCGGAACCTACAAGAACAACAAGCCAACCACTACCTGCTGGCCAACCTGTCCACTGCGAAAGAGTCCTACAGGCAGACATGGTGGCAGTGGCTTCGCTCCATCGGCTCACGGACTACCCCGGGGGTTCTGGCCACCGCTGTCAAACACTATGGCTGGCGGATCATCCCTGACCAAGTACTCCCGCCCCTCGTCGCCAATGTCGGCGTCGGTGCTGTGTTGTACACCAGCTATCTCCAGATCCTCGGCCACCTGCACGAGGAAAGCAGCACGGCCACTAAGAGAGTTTACCCTCCTCCTTCGCCCGGCGACACCTTCACCGCAGGCCTGCTCGCTGGGTCCATCCAGAGCGTCGCTGCTGCACCGCTGGACGCGATCCAGGCACGCTTCGAGCGCGGTGGCAAGGGGCCCGAGATCATCAGCGACGCGAATGGCCGGCCCCAGAGTATGTGGTCTTTCAGCTACGCCAAGCTCCGGGAAATCGGGTTGCGAGGTATCTTTGCCGGATGGGGTCTCTCATTTGCCAAGGACAGTCTGGGGAGTGCCGTATTCTTCAGCACATTCGAGTACGTCAAGGCGCAGTCATACTACTCCTTCGTGGCCTGGTACTACGGTCAGCTCAGTGAGGATGTGGTGAACGTCCTCTCGAGGAGGCGACCAGCCGACGGCAAGAATGACCAGCAGCTGAAAACCATCCGGCCGCACTACGCCATCGAACCCGCATTCCTCATGCTTGCCGGGATGGGGGCCTCAATCGCTCAGCAAGTAATCATCCACCCACTTACGCATGTTCAAATGGAGCATTGGGAGCACCTCGAGTATCTCGACGCCCAGTCACGAAAGTATCGCAAGTACCAGAACGCCAATGCGCCGGGAGAGAAGTGGCGCTGGAAGATGTTCAGGGCCTACTATCACGCCTACATGGAGACCTGGGCCAACTGCGTCGCAGAAAGCAAGTCACAGGAGGGCAACGGCCCGAACGCGTTGAGGCGTTGGTTGTTCCGGGGGTTCTGGTGGAACGCGCTGCGCCAGGTGCCCTCCACAAGCGCGGGGCTGGTCATATTTGAATTGGTAAGGCGCAAATATGGGATGGGCGGGGACGAAGTTCGGATCAACAGGGACGGTTACGATATCCTGCTTGCTTAGGGAGGTTTTGGAATATGTAAAGCATAGCGCAGGTCGTGTTTCTGGGATTAGAGACTAGATACCATCTCCCTTTTCTCCGTCTGTTCATATACGATATCTCCTTTCATATACACTCTACAGCTTCGCTCTGTCAACGTTGTCTCTTACACACAGTCCTTTGCTCCTGTCGATCTTCTGGTCGCTTGCCTTGAGCAGCCTTCTCAAAAGCTTCCCCGTGGGCCCCTTCGGAATACTCTCGGCGAACTCGACCTCAGCCAGCCATTTGTATCGGACTTTGCGCTCTCTGACATACTTCAACAAAGCCCTGCCCAGCTCCTCACTGGGGCTCACCCCAGTCTTGACCACAACGTACGCCTTCGGTTTCTCGCCGGCGTACTCATCTCTAATGCCCAAGACTGCGCAATCCTCAACCAGGTCATGCCCAAGCAACAGATCTTCCAACTCCGCTGGCGGAACCTGTATCCCCTTGACTTTTATCATCTCCTTTATGCGATCTTCGATATGTAAAAGCCCTTCATCATCTATATGCCCAACATCACCCGTATGCAAATACCCCTCCTCATCAAACGACTCAGCCGTGGCCTCCGGGTTCCCAAGGTACCCCATCGCAATCTGCGGGCCCCGCGCACAGATCTCCCCCGTCTCACCCGGTCCGAGCAACTTCGACGCATCAGACAGGTCGATCACCTTCGCCACGGTGTTCGCGACGAGCTTCCCGCCCGTGTGCGCGTACCGGTACGCAAAGTGCGACGGCGGGTGCGACGAGATGCAGGCCGTGGATTCAGTCGCGCCGTACCCCTGGCGGAACCCGGTCCCGGGGAACCTGGCCTCGAGCAGGCGGAGGATCTCGGGGCTCATCGGCGCGGACCCGGACGAGAAGCGCTTCACGACGGCGCGCAGCCGCGGCAGGTAGGCCTCGACGACTGGATCGCGCACGATGCGGATCAGGATCGGCGGCACGAAGATGAGCTCCTCGATTTTGTGAGAAATGATCGTCTCGAGCATCGTCTCCATCTTGAACTGGGGCAGCATGAAGCACTCGCCGTTCATGAAGACCGGGTAGGTGATGAAGCGCACCAGGCCGGTGATGTGGAACAGGGGCATCACTGCTATGGTGCGGTACTGCCCATCAGCCGGGAGGAGTTGGAGCTGGCGGAGCTGGAGGCACTGCGCGATGATGTTGTGGTGGGATAGCATGACGGCTTTTGGGTAGCCTGTTGTGCCGGAGCTGAAGTTGAGGTAGCCGCAGATGTCCTTGTTTGTCTTGCCATGTGGTATGTGGTATACACTTGTCGGTGGCAGGGACTGGCCTTGGTCGATCAAATCTTGTACGCTTTTGAATCCCGGTGCTTTGCCTTCGAGCAGCAGGATGTGCGACTTCGGAATGCCAGCGTCCTTGGCCGCGGCGGTAGCTGCCTCTATAGATCCAGGCAAGGTCACCAGGATCTTGGTATCGGCCGTCTTCAAGGCATGTGTCATCTCAGCTCTATCATAATTAGGAGACGCGCCGTTTATTCTACCTCCTATTCGCGTGTTAATTCTCGTACATATCCTTCAGTACTGAAGAGCCCACTCACCAACTCGTATAGTTGCCCATAATGCAACCGCATACCATACAGTGTTGGTACTGAAGATCGAGACGGTCTGCCCGGCTTGGAGGCCGTAGTTCTCCACTAGTACTGTGCTCAGAGTGATGGCCTTTGCCTTGACTTGGGCAAAGTCCAGGCGCTCCTTGGTCACCGCATTGTTGTATGCGCCAAAAACGGGGCTGGAGGAATTCCGAAAGGGCACAAATTCATCGGACTCGAACAGCCATTCCCAAGTTGTTACATTGTCCGGAACTATGACACCCGATGCGTCAGTCTGGTCCACCTTGGCAGAAATTTGTGCCTGAGTCACGATCACTCACTCTCGATATCAGGGTGCGGAGACTTCCAGAGCGTCATATTTGCTACCCGTGCTGTGATTTTTTGTTGTCGTGTGACAACTTCTCTAGCCCACAGGATATTGTAAAACACAATGCCATGTCCGAACACCGGCGGGACTAGATGTACCGGGATTGTTGCCCGGCGGGTGCGGAGAACCGGTTTCCAGCTAGGGACGACGCTGAGCAATGCCTCGGTACAAGATCGACAGATTCCACCCCGCCCAGTTAGCTCATTGACTCTTCCTCCCCGCGGAAAGTAATCAGACTCGCTGGAAAAGTTCGAAATACTGGCCAGCACAGACGTCTTGGTTGGTTACTGAAGACGCTGAGACCAGAGTGCCGTGCAGTTTGAAATCGAACAGACAAGTTTTGTGACTCGAACCTCAGGGGTGCAACTTGATCTGAAGTAATTATGAATAATTTTAGATGGCATTTTCTGAGGTCCACAGAATTTGGCCGCCTTATGAATGCCACGCATTCTGTCCCTATTTACTGTGCAAATACTTATGCTTCGGGCCCAGGCGAGACTGAAGGCGTGACCTTGTCACCCCTGTTCTTTTTTGAATTCCTCCACTTGTCTCTAGCCAGGAAGACAAGGCATATAGCCAGACCAAGGCCGGCAAGCCCAACTCCTAGATATAATGCACCCCTGTATCCCTTCAGAAGATCTGCCTTCGTCTTCCCGCCATTGTTAACATGGACCTCCACTGTTCCAGCGAATCCAACACCCAAAGAGATACTGTAGTTGACAACCGTCGCAACCAGACTTGCTGCAATACCTTGATGTTCCTTCTTGACTACATTGGAAAGGATGAGTGTTGCTGCGGGGAAGCTCATATCCATTCCGAACGGGATCTATTAACAATGTCAGCAGATTCGATACATCAGATCAGACCTCGAGAGATTCTGGTAAGCATGACAACGTGAGGGAGATTGCATACCACCGCAATTGACACAAATGTCTGTGCCCAGTAGATCTGATCCACCGGCGCTGTTACAAAGATGACTATCCCCGTCGTGAAAAAGATCAAGGCAATAGTCATCACCACAGGCGGTGTGAGCTTCGCTGGGCCAAGAAGGAACCCCGTGAGAACAGATGCGATGAGGCCGCTGACAAGGACTGGCATCATCCAGAATGCGGTATGTAATGGAGTTAAGCCTCGTATGTTCTCGAAGACCAGAACAATGTACAGAGACCAAGCGCCAAACATAGCCCAGCCGCAGGCGAGAGCACTGAGGACAAACCCCACGTCGGCGTTGAAAGCGTCGAGGGGGAGAAGAGGATTGACCGCGTAGCGATACTCAGTCCAAAGGAACACGAAGAAGGTCACGATACCGGCAACAAGGGTTACTATAACCTGTGCCGAGTTCCAGCCGACTATGGGTGCTTGGTTCCATGCGAAGTTGAAGAGGATTAGGGCTGAGACGCCGGCTATTGCTCCAACCTATTCACGAATGAGTCAGAAAACTCGAGAAGCAGCATGCCGCACGTATGCCACTGCTGCAGTATCGTCAACCTGGGGACCGCTTACCAGATCCAGCTCGTCGTTAAGTCGACGCAAGGAGATCTTTCCTGACAGTCTGGGCGGGCGCGGCGACGGGACAACGAAGTAGGTGAGGGCAGTCAGCAGGGCGAGGACAATGGCAAGGACATGGAAGTTCCAAGGCCACCAAAGCAAGTTCAGTGCGGTTCCGGAAATGCCACCTGTCATTGCACCGACCGGCGCGCTCGCCCCAAACAAAGCGAAAACCATCGCCTTTCGGTGCCCCGGGGGATACGCAGCGCCGAGGATCGCCAATGCGTTGGGAATCGCGATGGCACTGCCTATCCCTTGAAACACTCGGGCAAACACGAAGAGCGTATATCCGGAGTAGACGGCGACGCCGGCGAGGACGGACCACACTGAAAACCAGGAGAAGCCGATCATCAGCATCAGCTTGTAGCCGAAAGCGTCGCCAAGTCGTCCGGAGAAGATGAGGAACGTGCCCGCAGTGAGACTGAACCCCGCGACCAGCCAGCTGAGGAGAGCTGGATTTGTGACTCCCAGGCTGTCGCCAACTGTATCGAGTAGGAACAGCATCGCGCAGAATGAGGCCTCTGGAGCACATGCAGTCAGTCTTGATATGCTCTAAGCATCCCAACAGTGGTCTCAAGGCGAAGCAGACGCCAACATCAACTCTCAAGGAAATTAGAATGGCAAGGAGAAGTAGATTTTGGAATTGCAGCACTTTGGCTTATCCATGGAAGACGCACGGTTGCAAAACTGTGTCAAACAGACTGTAGCGACGAACAGGATCTCTTGCGGCAAGGACATCTGCTCAGACGACCAAATAGATGCTCCCGTGGTATTGGAACGTTGTAGATCCATGCCATTCTGGTTTTCCAAATCATTTCTCTTGTGCTGAGTTCGTTCAGACCTCAAACTGCTAGCCTCAACATCGAGGTCGACTCCCTCTTCTTTCCTTGACAAGCTAGGCAACGCATCGTCGTCGCTCTTGTCGCGGGCGGGCACAGCAGTCTTTTCGGTACCCATAGCTGAAGCTTCGCGACGGTCACAGATCTAGAGTCGAAGAAGCAAGGGGAGGATTGCAGGTCAAGGTCACCGAGGACGAGGCATGGCTCTCTGTTCAGGCGGTGTGTTGCATGTATGGGAAGTTGGTTGTGTGTGACGCTGCATTCGAGTCGTGACGTTGGAATGGCGCGGGCCCATGTCGTGATTAGCCGGGGTGTCTGCCATTCCTAACGGACAAGTAGAAGGGCGCGAAGAGCGAAGGGCCGGAAAGGCGCAGGGGGTTGCTAGTTAGCCGGCAATTCAATTGGATTTCCAATGCCTCCTGCGCTTTTACAGAATTGCTGACGAAGCAAGCGTTCTCCCTCTGTAGCCTGCATATGTGTCCTTGGCGGACACTCTAACTACATCAAAAGAATATGTGCACCTGGGCAACTGAAGCTAGAGTGGTTCACTAGTAGCCGTGTCCTGGTCATTCATCAGCAGCAGCAGAGTCGCTCCATGCACGATGCAACCATGCCACGTTTGCTTACCTAGTAGGTATCTTTCGAAGAGACCCTGCCGAAAGGAGAATCGATCTTGTCAGTCATGGGGACGAGGATCACTCGTGTCCAAGGGGCTGCAAATCATCACAGCTACAGACAACAGGAGGAGTAAATGGACACTTCATTACTACGCCTCAATTGTACCGTCTAGAGCTCTATATTTGAGTTGGCAGCAGGCCGCCTTTTCCATCATGGTATATAGGCAAGCCTAAGGCCAGCTGTGTGATCGAATACCCTTTTTCCGCAGATCACGGAAGACCCCATAGGAGAAAGCCAAGTCACCATCTACTGCAGAATCAATAATTCCCCAGGGGCCCTCTGGGCCGGCCATGGGTGCATACATAACATCTAGGGAGAGCCGGGAGTGTTAGCGACTCGTGTGGCCGGTCTAGAGAAAATTAAGAGGCACATGGGAGCAAAGAGTCAGCTTACGGTGTTCAAACATCAACTCATCAATATTGGCACTGGCGCCGCCATTTTCTGGGTCGTCATCCAGCAGGCTCTGGATCAGGGGCATCTCGATCGGGGCGCTGTCAATGTCAACCTTTAGGGCGAAGAAGTCACCAGGTTTCGAGATGCGCTTGATAATGTCCACGGTGTTGAGCTTGTCGCCATCGTCCATCGTCAGCGGCGTGTTGATCAGGTTGTAGATGCCCACGAGCTCCGGGGGCAGCTGGGTCTGGGCGTAGCTGGCGTCGAGCTGGACGACTTCCACGGCGACGTACTTGCTCCACGGCTGGCCGCGGGCGTGATATATGTCGTAAAAGTACCGTCCGCTCGCGGCACTCCCGTCACCATCGGTTGCGATTCCAGGCCCGCGCCACTCGCCAAAGTACGACGAGCCGAGGTCCATGAAGATGTTCTCGGGCTTCTCAAATACGGTCATGCCGCCGTTTCTGGGGTCCTGGCTGGGCGTCAGGTGCGAGTGCCACGGCGGGATGCCGTGTGGCCTCCAAAGATGCTTCCTGCTGTGGTCGTCGAGGTTGATGGGTGAGGTGGCCTTGAGGTCGTACGCGTAGGGCGCGAAGCCCATCGGCATGATGGCCTCTTTGCTCTGCTTGGGATTGCGGTCGTCCCAGTCTGACATTGTCAGCCGCTGCTCCCCGCAGTATGAGTCAAAGGGATCGCGCAGCATGCCCCAGAGGGGCTCGATGAGCTGTACGCCGCGTCCCGTGGCGGCAGGGCGGAAGGCGTCGAGCTTGGCATCGTAGCATGTCCGGCGGTAGTGCATGCGCGAGAAGAGGTGGTCGTCCGGATCGGGCTCGGCCGGGGATACGGTGTCGTAGTAAGCCCACCTGACCGTCGGGTCGACGCGCAGGAGGCTCTCGATACGCCGGACTATCTTCTTGCTGTTCTCGGCGTGTTCGGGCTGCCTCATAGTGGAGCATATGTCCTTTTGGGCCTTTTCGATGATTGAAAACCACCTCTCTTCGTATTCGCTGGCCTCGTAGTGCGAAAACTCCCATTTGCAGTACTGCTTTTGCTGCAGCTGTTGCAGGATGGTCTTGTACCAGCTCTGTTGGTCCTGCTGCTGCGGTTTGTGGCTGCTTGAGCCTTGGCCCTGGTGCAGGTGGCCGGCCTGGGTTTGTTGCTCGTAATTAAGCGAGTCGATGGTTACGCCCGTGTTACTGAGGTGGAAAAGAACGAGTGTGAGGGCAAAAGCCGCGAGGACTGCCAGTCCGAGGCGAACGTGGCCTCTGTTCAGCCCTTGCTGGAGTGCATACATGACGAAGACCTATGATGGCCTCAAGAGCCGATCAAAGAGCTGGACTGCCGACGACCATCGAAGCTTTAATCGAGACTACTGAGTAGATTCTGCGGGGCTTAACTCAAGGCTAAGTTTTGGCAAGACGGTCCGGATGCACAAAACAATTCAAAGAAAAAGAAAGGAGGGTGGGCGCGTTGCGGTGTAAGGGGTATGGTATCACAAGACAGGAATCAAGCCACATTTTGAAAAAGAATCATAGCTACAAATTGATGTTTGGCATGAGACTCTCTTTTCAGCTCTCGGGAGCGTTGCCCTTGCTCAGTGGCCCGATTGGCGAGTTGTAAAACTGGGCAAGGGAGGAAAGACAAGAGCTTATCGTGTTGCAGCCTCGCCATGGGATTATGGCATCCCTAGAGAGAAACGTGGCGTGGATAGAACACTGGATACATGTGGAAATTGTATTTGCTTTTCTGTCTGATATCTGGCGAATGCGCATTTACAAAACGGAAAGAAAATCCAAGCGGTTCCGTTCCGCTGGCTCAGGAGGCCTTATGACGGTGGTCTGGAACGAACAAGTCTCTGAAGCTTGGTCACACAAGGGGTCGAGGGGTCTCACCGATGAATGCGGAGGCCAATAAGGGGATTCTCACGTTCGTAATACATGTGGCTTCAAATTCCTCGGATCTTTTGGTCACGTCCACAACGTAACTGGGCAGGTCAAATAGAAAGCTCCATCACATAACTACCGAGCGTCTTATAATGAATGAGATTACAACTAGCTCTCTAGTTACCTGTCGATTCATGTGTTAATCAGATGACGGTCTAGGTGTGCAAATACTCGGTTGAGACATGCTGTTTACCTTTGAATGTGTAGACAAAAGCATGAATGTGTGCAGAAACTGACTACGCAGACAAATTCGCTTCTGCAACCCAGTATGGTACCAATATCCGCATTACTGATTCCGATCTCTACGGTGGGGATGTATTAAAACATTGCTCATTGGCAATTTCTGTAAATAATCACGAAGAATTGGTACTTAAAGAATTAGCAGTACGTATCAAGGTAGACCAAACGTTATATCATTTTGAGAACTGTCTATATATCTTATGTGCACAGAGCGATATCAGAGTTCGCCTAGGCGTTTTCTAGGATGTGGCTAGACCAGGCCGGCGTTAAGAACCGGCATTAATGTTCCAAGTTCCTCCCCATTCCGCTCTGCTTTCACTTCCTTTTGACAATGGCACTATCTCCGTTGTAGCCTTGAATGCTTCTTGGTGTCGGAGCTCTAGTCTGATTCTACCATTTAAGCTGAGTCGTCTGTTGAAGGTGTCGTTGTTGTCATTATTGTGAAGGAGGAGGTGAACGCCCCCGTGGAAGCCGCGACAGCTTCCCGGATCTGATGTGGGTATCCATAAGTGCATCCCAACACGCTCAATGTAGAACCTGTTTTTCTTCTTCGGCCACCGCCAATGCAATCTTCCACTCGATGACTGGGGTCGATATGCAGCGGGAGGCGGTGTTGAGAGTGACGTCCCACAAGCCCCTTTTCGTGACCGCTGCAGACCGCTGGTCGGGGCCGGGATTAGCTGGAGCCACCACGAGCAAGTTTTCCCAGTCTTTGTCCATGGCTAGAATTATAATGTGTCATCCGTTTTACTAAAAGGAACAATTACGTGGTGAAATGGCACTGCCGACGGAGAAGTTGTAGGGTAGTCATAAAGTACAATTAGCACGGAGTTGATGGATGCAAGCTGGTACAGGTTCGACGTGTTGATGATGTTAGCCACGAACACTGAAATTGCATGTCCTGGTTTTTTAGCCAGGACTCCGTTCAATTTGAGCGCTTTCCGACTTATCCACCTGGATGTCCTGGAACTGAATCCGGAACTTATCTAGAGTAGCTAAGGTGAATGTTGCGGTTGACGTTAACATGACAGGCACAGTACAATCTGCAGTAATTAATCCACGTTAAAAAGTCTTTTCTAAATCGCCATCCTTTTTACTTCGGGAATTCAAACCGCCTGTGTGATAGGATCAGTATCAGGTTATGCAATTATTGCATTCACCTCAGGATCTTTCTCCTTCACTCAGACAGTGAGTACCGGCTTTGTTGTGCCGGCAGGACTCGCTTAGATGCTGTGGAGAGGGCTGCGCTGCCATCTGGTTGCGGGTCAGAGTTGGATGATCGACCTCCTTTCTCCAATATAATGTTCGACCCGAGGGATCTGTCGAACATCGTGGAGCCCTAGGGCAACAGCCAGCGCAACTACCGAAGGCGTCGGAAATAACTTTGAATTGAGTAGTCAGCCGGATAACCCGCGCTCGGATGATGGACAGGGGCAAGGGGCAGGGTTGAGACACTAGACGTCACAGCAGCTTCGCTAGTCAGGGCTCCTCATCCACGAGGCACAGGATCAACAGAAGACGCAGAACCAACAAAGATCCCTCACAACCCAGCTTCAATATATTGCAGAAGCAGTGTTAGACCCGCTAGACGTCAGCAGTCCAGTCCCTTACAAGCAGCAGCATGTCGTGTATGTCACCCCGTTTCCCCCCACTGTGGACAGGTCCCACCTGTCACATGTGTTCCGACACGTGGCTTGGCACTGAAATCTCCGGCAGTTCTTAATTCCACCGCAAAGATTGTGCACGCTTCCAAGCTGCCAGATGGGGCCACTCAGAAGCAGGGCATTGCGATGCTTCAGGACAAGGAGTTCTTTCTGAGTTGCAATCCCCACATGGATAAATTTGAGGCTCTGGGTCAGGTTGAGAAACCAGAGCTGCCTGAGAGCATCAAACCTTTGGGGCCGACGACGTTGTACAATGTCACTGACATCGTCGAAACCCTACCGAAAGGTCTGTGGAGTTCAAACGTGGAGTCAACCTATGAGTTCACAGACATCGAGTTGGGAACCTTCTGTGCCTTGAGGAGCCCTATGAACGTGGTGATGCACACGTTCTGGTCCATTGAGGAGAAGGATGGCGGCCTTGAGCTTGTAGAGGCTTGCGAGATCAAGTGCTCCAGGCTTCTTATTGGAATCGTAAAGTCTCTCAATGAGGGTGGATGTGAGTATTCCTGCCCAGTTCTTCTCTATAACCCTAGCATGGGATTGATCCTTAGCATGGTCTACACTACTCGAATGCCCCCAAGACTGCGCCACCATGGTTGGTGGAATAGACAACGATTACATGCTGACTAGTAAATACATACAGGGCCCAAGATCCATGCCAAAATGATGGATCGGTTGAAGAAAGAAGTGGAAGAAACTTCCGGAAATGGAGCTGCCAAATGACCAACAGATTTCGCTACTTTACTTACAGAGAATATAGAATGAGTCCAAGTTGGATAGAACTGATCTTAGATGTATGGCGTCTCGTTGTATATTTTCTGTTTCCCGCATAGAAGTCGCCATCTGAAGTCACACCTGCAATTGCTGAGAGGACAGCAAAAAACGAAGGGCTCTGGCAAAGTCCGTCCGGGTCCTGCGAACTACATTTTCTACAGCTTCACAATGCGAAATAAGATTGAAAACGATGGATGTTACTGCAGTCATCTACAGAGCTTTTAACGATGTAAATCATTCTTTCAAAAACCCTTGCTCCTCAGTATTGAACTAGTCTATATCTCGTTATTCCCCTCCGAGTAACCCTTGATAATGAAGAGAGCACAAAAATAATGCGTCCCGTATGTAGTAAGCCTCGTGAACTTTGGCTGAAATCTACCACAATATTCCGATTTAGAGTGGCGATAGCGGCAGAGGGGCAGGCAAAACAGATGAAGATCACTGATCAACAACATCGCTTGACAGTGAATCATCTCGGGAGCCTGACCTAGAATTAAGCTCATTTGGAATTGTATAAACGAGCACCTTAATTTCTGTGTGGCTTACGCTGTGTACAACTTGGTCTAGTTCCCTCTTATGGTGCTCACGCTATGGTGCGTCTGTTACCCACCTACCGGTAGGCTCAGTCCAAATGAAAATCGTCAACAACCCAAATCCATCCCAGAAGTTCCGTGCCACAATACAACATGCTAAAGTCAATCTGGCTTTAGGGCCATAGCCACGGTAAAGTTTCCTTACAGTAGAAGAGGCTCAGCACTATGACCGGCAGAGAAAGGAAAACGCACAAGCTCTCATAGTTCGGATGAAATTTGTCTTGCTTTCTTGGCGATCGCAAGCTCTATCTACAGCTCCACAGCACTTGGCCAGCTGGGCGGCTGGCCAAGCAAAAATTTCAAATATGCAGAAGCAACGTCATCGGCAACACCCTCGATACAAAGGCAGCATCAATGCTGTTGTAGGATCAATCAGGTAGCTGCGCGCCGCGGGTCTGTGCAAACTCTACGTGGGATGCGCTTCATGCGCACTTCAACAATGCTCTCAGACACTCCACGTGTGGTCTGTGTTCTGCGATCAACATAACCCTGGTTGTCGAAGAATCTCGACAGATGATGGCGGGCTGATACCTGTGGATCTGGTCCGTTTCGCCAGAAAAGTACACACTTATTATATTATTGCACGGATGCCAAGCCCCTGTGCGCGTGCGCAGACTTCGAGGCCTAGACCCAGAGAGGTGGCTGTCAGTCCCTGGCAATCCGATCCCGGGCGCTGAGAAGTGTGGAGCTCGTCACTTTGCTCGGCAGATCGCAGGTGCCTCAGTGTGCGCCGCAAACGCCAGCCGCTCAGTCGACCCTGAGATTGTTTGGTGATTCAATAGCTTCCTGAGTAAGTCGTGTCAAAACGCCGATTATTGTGCAGCATGTGTTCCAGAAAACAGGGTCGCGTATCGACCGCTTGTCCCTCTCGGGGAATAGCACAGGAGATAAAGTTCGGGAGCTTTGAATTATAGCAAAGACCCCAGGCTTATAACAGTTGGGGCTCATACGATACCATCAGGAATAGTGGATAATACCTGTGCTATTCCCAGGATGGGTGTAGTTAAATTTCTCAGCATAGTCCCAACTACGAGGCGTCTGAACACAGTAGTCGCGGGTGACCTTTGTAGATCATCTGATAAGCAGGAATGTGGGCAGAATGTTGCGCTGATGGGTTCCTTGATGACCGCCCCAAACAATCGTTGTGAAAATGGGTCAAACTCTACGGGTCGTTCCGCTGTGGGTTAGCTGCCCGGCTGCCCTGATTCTCTCGAACTCCCCTCGCTCCCGTCACGCTGCTTACGACAGCAGGACCCACTCACCCACGCAAACATCCTCGAATTTCACAACCGCCGATCCCCAAAGGAACGATGGTCTCTGTTTCGGTGTAGGACTATCCAGACTATCTGGAATCGCCAAGCGCTACGGAAGTGACACCCGCCCACATCGCGCATCTCTACAACGTTGAAGCCTGCCGTAGTATCCATCGAAGATATCGATGACTAGATGTCCCCGGTAACCTAATCATAATGGTTGTTTGATGAATGGTGAACTATTCGTCCGTGCGCGCCTGATGGCTGTGGCGAGATCGACCAATGGTTTCCCGAAGCGTAAGCACGGATACACGAGGTTGCATTCCACATTACACCATGGTGGGATTATGGCTGGGTCCTTCCAACAACCATGCTCGAGTCGTGCCCACCAATCCTTCGATAGCCTGTGATGAGATCAGAGCCCCGAATGTTTCCCATGCTTGCGAGGTTTGATGCCCTTGCATTTGAGTTCCGGCTCCAGGACGGGTCTCGCTTCTTGACAAGGGGAGCCCGGGATTCTTTGTTCTGATCTACATCTCAGCACGACTCGTCCCTAGGCGAGCCAGGCAAGCCTCGACAAGCCAGTCACCATGTTTGTGACCTGTCGGATCCTGTTGCGGAATTAGCATACCGTGGAACCAGGTAAAGATCGTCCCTGTTGGTGAACTGACTCGCCGCTGGACCCAGCATCTGTGGGCAAAACGGCCGCCCTGCCCCATAGAAGACCAAGTGCCCACGAGCTTGATTGATCTGACTGACTTCGTGTCTCTCGTCGTCCCGACTACGTGCAGCTATGGGCCATATCAGCACACGGCCAATTCCACTGTCCACTCGCAGACGCATCTGAGCATCACGGCCCAGCGGAGGCTCCGCCTTCACTGACCGCATACACCAAGCACGAAGAAAAGCAGCAATCCGGGCTTCGACGAAAGACCAGCGAGATGTCGGCGGAGCAAGGCCCTCTCGTGTCGGACCAGACATCGTGGCAGGCCACAAGGCCTCTGGTCCGCGCAGCTATCGCAGCCATCGTCATAGACACAGTCATCGTCGCCGCCAAGACCTTCTCGAGACTCGGCCTTGCCAAGTTGCGCTTCTGGTGGGATGACTTCTGGATTCTCGTGGGCTATTTTCTGCTCATGCCCATATGCGGTCTGGGATTGAGTATGGTTCACATCGAAACGAGCTGGAGCAACGAGGACCGAATCATCCTGAACCTGGAGGAGAACGCCATCCTGCTGAAGATCATATACGCCTTGCTTCAGTGCCTGCTCGCTTCCTATGCGGCCACACGATTTTCAATCCTCGCCCTTTACCTGCGCATCTTCTCCGACAAGAAACTGCGAATCGCCATTTGGGCCGTGACAGCTTTCGTTACCTTGCAATGGCTTGGCTTCGCGATCACCTCAGTTTTTCAATGCAACCCTGTGTATCATTTCTGGGACAGGTCCGTTGAGGGCACGTGTGTGTAAGTATAATTGTTCCCCTTTTACTTAGAGTTCCCCGTCTGTTGTACTTTGGGTATATTCCACAACACATCACGCTAGGCCCTGTGACAGGTAATTGACACATACTAGGGATGTCGACAAGTTCTACCGTAGCGTGACACCTTTTAACCTAGTCGTTGATATCGTCCTCGTGCTCATGCCGCTGCCTACGGTCTGGCAGCTCAAGGCGACCAAAACGCGGAAATGGGCTCTTACACTTCTCTTTGGAATCGGCATCGCTGCGCTGGTAGCCTCAGCGGTCCGTCTCTCTGTTTACCAAAGGCACACGGCCAAGTACATCGCACCGAGCTACACGAACGTCATGATTATGTGGCTTGCGATTGAGCCTTCGATCTACCTGATTGCTGCCTGTCTGCCAGCAATGCATGTGAGTGAAAATGGCCTTTTCCAACCTGTCCAACCACCGATCTGACACTTTTGAAGCACATTGTCGCAGCTGCAGTCCCTCGAAAATTCGCAAACTGGATGTCAGACCGCATGGCCAGAATCAGTCGACTTCAAAGCACGACGTTGGGCCGAAGTAAGACGGGGGTCTCACTGACAAGTGACTCTCGTGGCCTAACTGACGACACTGAGATGGCCCTCGAATTGGGAGCTGGTATCCCAAACAAAGCTCGCGTCGAGGTTGTACCTGACGAGCACAAGGTCATCACTGATCCTTGGATGGAAAACCAAGGCATAGTTGTCACGACTGACATCAAGGTCGAAGTCAGCCAAGAGGACCGGATTGAACGGGTAATAGGCTTTTAAATAGCTACGGTTTCAAGTGAAAGGCTCTGGAATATGCACTTCAGGCTTAATATCAACATTCACTCTGTAACATCACCAAGTCAGATAGCAGTGCCGTGTCAACTTGCCACAAACTTAATCCAATTTTATTGCAGGCCAAATTTGTTCGCATGCACTCAACGCTCAATGAACAAGTCCTTTTTCAATCCTGATCCTGACCTCATGCCAATACTGAAGTCGTTTCCGCTCCCTGGCAGACTTACCATACTTGATCATGACCAGAAATACGGAACAAACCGCCAATCCAACAAATGCCACACTGATGAAGCAATTCTGATAGCCCAAAGCATCTAACCACGGCGTAATTCCATACCCAATTGCAAAGCTCATCGTATTGCGAATGAGGATGCAAGTCGCCAGTGCGTCACCTGACAGGTCACGGTAAGAATCAACCAGATAGGCCAAAGACAGAGTTACCCCCATCCCGTTGCAGATTGAGATCATGAACATGGCAAATAGGAGCCCAAACCAGTGTATACCATGTGCTGCGCCAACACCCCAAAGGATCGATCCAGCGGGGAGTATGATTGTAGCTGCCGCGAACAGCCAGAGTCTCTGCTCAGGCTCGAACACGCCGCCGTTACGCCGCGCAAGACGTATGACGAACCAGTCGGAGAACACGCCAGAGAAGAGCGAGGCGACCGTGACTCCAATTATGCATGCCAGGTAGGACAGGCCAACGATTGCAGGAGTGAAGTTGTAAGGCTCGCCCCCAAGGATGAGTGAGGCAGTGGCATTCAGGATGTTGAACCACACTAGGTACGTTCCGTAGGAGAAGCCGGCGTAGAAGATGACAGGCCAGGAGAGTAGCTTGAGAATTTGAGCGGCGCGCCAGCCCATCATGAAAGGGCGAGGCTTGTCCCAGAGGGCGAGTTTCTGTCGGTATGTTTTGCGCTGGTACGTGGTGCTCGGTACTGCAACTGGGCTGGGAGGGACATCTGCTCGGTCGGTCTTCTCTGGAGATGGCTTGCTCTCGCTCGTTGGGCTGGCAACTTCAGGGTCACTGCCGTCAGATGTCTGTACGCCCTCTATAACGCCGACCGTTTTCCTGTCGTAGTTCGTCTCCTCCAGGAAGAAGAACAAAAACACGGCGACGGCGGCACAGAAGACAGCGTGAACGAAGAAACACCATTTGTAGCCGATCCCGTCGTTGATGAACCCCGTTATCACTGGTGCGAAGAAGTTGCTGTTGGCGAGCATCCATGCATACCAACCCAAATATGTCCCCCGTTCATGAGCGAAGTAGAGGTCCGTGATCGACGTCTCAGGGAGAGCCTCGATGGGAGCCGCGAAGAAACCTATCGCAATGTTGCGAGCGATCCACTGGCCGTTGCCTTTCGCGTATGGGCTCCAGACGCTGATGGCCTGCATTCGTTCAGCTTGTGAAACCAGGCAGGGGTCAAGGCATGGACCTACGACCATGGCAACGGTTGAAATAATATACGTGATTCTCTTGCCATATTGCAAAGCAAAAGGCTGCCAGAATAGCAGACCCCACCCACATAAAAGAAAGAAATAGCCAGTTCCAGCATTGAGGTTGGCGATGCTCACGTCTAGCGCCGTCGATAGTGGAACGAGGACTGAGTAAACGACGGATAGTGCCATTCCGGGGAACCAGGTGTATCTGCAAGCATTAGCATTTCGAGCCATCCTAGGTCGAGTCAAGGCCATAACGCTTTTCGACTTACAGCATAATGCAAGTCAGAGCCAACCGTTTCCTTCCAGGCGACCAATTCAAGGGATCCTCAGTATCAGGAGACGGCGTCGGCACGAGGATGATATCTTTGTGTCCCCTCGCATGCCGAGTCGCCAAGTGCTCGTCGATGTCGATGAGCTGCACAGTCCCCGGCACCTGGGACTCGTCGATGTCTCCGTGGTGAATGGCGCCATTGATTCCCGTCGCCGCCATGTTGGTGAATCACACAGTTGTATTGATGCTTCGTGTGAGGGAAATTATGAGGTCGCATCCAAGGGCTCATCAACAGGAAGATTCCGAGACAGGAGCTCAGTTAAAAGCATAAGTCTGTGTTACCACCACCTCGATCTAGTAGCGTCGTGCCGATCAGATCAGGCCAATGCGACACTGGCACGCAGCGCACATGACGATAAGAATTCTCCAAAAAGCCGCCTGGCAAGTCTATCTAATCACCTATCAATAACGATGCCCGGCTAAGTCCTATCGTCTGCATCACCGGCAGCAATATCTGATGATGCCCTGTCTTCGCAGGTTGAAGAAGGTGATAGATTATTCATTGTTTTCCACGTGAGGATCACATGAAGATTAGTCCTACTAGACAGCATTATGGACGTGCCATGATACGCAGTCGCACAGGCAGACACATCTGCCGGCTCGACCCGTCTGTTGTACAGTACCCACATCTCAGGAAAGTGCTTTGATTTGAGGGGCCAGCAGTGAATTTCGCTGCAGTCTGTCCACCATCGAGATTACAATGACGTCCGCTTACTATTCAACACCCACAGTGGTTATATTTGGGGGCTGAAAGCTGAGAACCCAGATTATGCAGTGATCGACCAATAGAAACATTTGCTTAGTACTCACAAACTTGGACTGAAAACACAGCCGCAGAACGCTCTTCCCAAGGGTTGCCGAGCTGCGAGCTGAAGTCCACTGCAAAAATAGAAATAGTGTCTGCATGTAGGACATAAAAGATTGTCGAATCCCATGCATCCACTCTTCGTGCATCGAGTTTCATCCAGCCGTTGTACCCAGTTCCAGCCACCTATCCTTCAGCAAGATCAATTCTCAGACGACAGCAATTTTCAAGGCAGATCTGGCCTGGGAGTTGAATGTTCCGTCGCCCCATTACAATATTGAGAGTTGTGAGAGAATTTGAGATGCTGTATCCAGGACCCAGGCCACTGAAGAATGGGCTACCCGTCACCGGCCTTATTAACAGACCTGATTACCTTGCCGCCACTGCTCTCGTACCCAGCCTATCATTGTAGCACGGCGAATTGAAGCAACTTGTAGCAGCTGGCCTGCTTCAAATGGTGCGAATGAGCGTTGAAGACAAGTCGGATGAAGATATGTATCATCAAACAATCTACAGCCGCATTTGGGGGCGGGTAAGGACGGACGGGGGCGAAGTTCTGTCTTGGTTGCTCCACACTAGTTTTGAAGCATGGTCTTATAAACTATTGGTATTCTTTGAGTTCCTCTACTCAGCCGGAACGACAATAGCAGTCCTAGAANAGACAATGTATGCCATAGGCAGTTACAGTCAAATTCGCTATGCAAGGCTTTAGACAGTGACTATTCAATCTTCTGCAAACCAGCGTTCTGTAAGAAGCCGCCATTCCGTACCAAAATTACTAGTGTCAGCCCGTGCCTGTCAAGCTTGACACCAGGCCGGTCTCTTCCATCAGGGACGAAGCCAACGAGGCCAAAGCCGTCTGAAGCATAGTCTTATATCAGTTTATTTCCACAGGCTACTGTCCTGGGTGGTCTAATGGTATGAATCTGTGGGCGAGTGTAGGAAACGCAGCAGAGATCTGGGTTCAAATCCCAGTCCGGGACATCATTTTGGCTTAATGCGAACATTTTCTCCACTTCTGCTGTTTGCTATGAATCCCTCGGCCGCCTCCCCAATGAATAAAGTTCGCCTGCTATTTTTGAGTGGTCGGTGCCCCACCGTAACGTCCAATTTTGCACCCCCCTGTGTGCGAAATTCTACCAGTTTGACGAAAAAGGAAAGACAGTTTCACTTTCTCTGCAAAAGACCTTAGAAACACAGAGACTTCCAACTTGATTTCCTCCCTGGCTAGCAATCAAATTTCGAAAAAGACGATTGAGGTGAAAAGGCAAGCAGAGCGAGAGGCCGGTAGGCCGTACTCAAGCACCACTTGAGGCCCAACCCAGTACTCTTTATATACCTTAAAGTGTGTTAAGATGTGAACATGTTTTAGCAGTATTCTGAGTGAGACTACTATTCCCAAAGGGTCAGAGTGGTAGAATTTTGCATACAGGCCAGTGCAAAATTGGACATTCCGGTGCCCCCATGGCCCGTGGAACTCCGTCCACACCAGAGACCACGCGATCGGAACGCCAAGGTGCAGGGCTGGACTAGCCTCATATGTGGCATGCTCGGCTGGCGGCCAGCTGGTCCTCGCTAACTGTAAGCTGCGTTGGTCAAGTTGGTGCTTACGTAACATGCGACTGATTCCTTTACCGCCCTGCGGCATTTTGTTGATAACATTGACCTCGTCAAGCTTTGACGAGTACGGCAAATTACATCAACGTTTTCTGTTGTATGTCAGCAACATCAATTACGGCGAAAAAGGCCAGAATTTGGGCAACTCAAGAATACAAGATCCGCTCGTCCAGGTCTCACTCCAGGATTCTCGCGCAAACGACAACAGAAGCACTGTACCCCGCCGCACAGTTAATATCTAGGATGAAACACGCTCATTGCTTGCTACCCAACTATCCACGCTCTTCAGGCCAACAGCTCGTGTAACACCACAATGAAGATCGGTTAGGAATTCTAATGCCCTTTGCAAACTTCTCCTCTACTCAGGAAGCGAGGATACCCGGTACCCCTAACTGAACTAAATAATTGCAAGAAAGGCTAAGTAGTATTGATTAATACTGACAGCTACTATTTCACAGCTACTATTAACAGATATCAAGACAAGCACTGCTTCAAACCGGTGAAGCAAAGACGATATCATAATAAATCAAGTTGTAATCCATCTGCTTCCTGGGTTATTCAACGAGGAATATCGAATATCAGCGAAACCGAAGCTAGATCAGTCGATGGCCACATAGTCCATGATGATCTTGCCTTCCGGCTCCGAGTACGAAAAGCTTTTGCACTCGCTGCAACAAAACTCGCTGTTTAGGGTCTTCTCACCCAGGAACTCGCACACGCAATTGGTCCGCGTCTGACACCAACGTTCTCATAGTAGCAGTAGCCTGCATTTTCACTAAGGCTATGTCGGGTTCCCCCAGCCACAGACAAGCTGAAACGGGGTATCTCATAGGATTGCTTGTACTATAGGGACATTTGGTGAGGTACGTATGGACTTGCAGTTACTGCCGTCTGAATGAAATGTTTATTATCAGCTTGGGCTATTCGAAAATCAGCTTAAAGATTACGTTATGAGTGAGTTTCCTGAGCAACCTCATTCACTGGACGGATCACCACCGTTCACGATCAGCATAAACTGTGGAAATAACCGCAATTTCGCAGTAATTGAGAGAATCGGTCTGTGGGAACTGCCGGATAGTTTCCATTATGGCATAAATACCTCCAGGCTACTAAAGATTCTTGCCCTCTTTTCCACCACTCTATCATTTGTCAACGCCACCAGACTCATACCGCACACTTAAATCAGTAGTCAAGCTACATCACCATACCTATTCCAGATCATGTTTTGACGGTTGATCACCGTCTTCAAGGTTCCATAGTTAGAGTGCCGCCCACTTCCAGGTAAGTGAATCTTATCGCCAGGTATCACATCTATTAACCCACACATGACTATACAGGCAAATGAAGCAGGCCCAGCCACTGTTGCAGATGCTCAGCTGTCCAGTTAAATTGTCTTTGAAGGCTGGAATGTCCTTGCAGAGCTATTCCCAGAGGTGGCCCCACTTGCCTGGGACTGTCGAGTGCTCCTGCCCGTGCTCCTGCCTCACTTCCTTCCGCCTTCCTTCCCTCCTCGCCCACCCTGACCAACCTACACGCCGCTCCTGCCATAATCACAGAGCCTTCTCCCCCCTTATCAGTCAGGTCTCAAAGCAGTTTCACTAACCGTGGTGGTGTAGTGGTAACATCCTGGACCTACAGCGCTTCATGTTTAGCCTAACAGCTTTACAGGAATCGCTCCAGAGCCCCGGGTTCGATTCCCGAACACGGTATTACCAATTCTTTTTGTTTTTTGTGCCAGCCTGGTGTTGGTTGAGCTTCTGAACGTACGCTCGAGCGTGGCAACGTCTGTGCAGGTGGGTTCCATGGGGTGGAGTTGATTTGCAGCTTCGCAAGTTCGCCGCTTTGTGTCTGACTGACGCGCGAAATCTGTGCTACGATCAACGCCCTCAGCAACAGCAGCAGCAGTCGCAGCTCGTCTGCTGACACAACCGTTGGACCACTTATGACCTTCTCATGGCCGGACCCTTCCGTTGAGAGAAGATTTGGCAGGCCGACGGCGCGATCCGTCCCTTAAACACCATCACTGCTGCTCTGAGACATTGACTAAACAGCTCTGCTGCAGGAATCCGTAGAAAGATAAGGCCCTCGCAACGGCATGGCTTTAGCGGTACCATTCTCATGACAAACGTACACCCTTGCTAGCCACGTCTCTAATTCCACTCCAAAAAAACACTTCCTTGCGATACCTTCAAGCATACATGATCTTCCAGGCCCCGTGTGGCACCTTCAAAGCCCTCCATGGCCCTCGCGCAACATCCTCAGGCCCCGAAAAGACTATGTGAGCGAGCGATTCGCAGACCACCGCCCAATTCGAGCGATTTGCACGTTTGCACACAAACACGCGTACGGAGAACTCTCAGCCACCACATGCAACCAGTCTGACGAGACCTTCAGCGGGCCAACCAAGGCTTTTTGGCTAGCTTTCCCATACAAACTGAACTTCTAAACCAGACTTCCTAAACCTCACGTCTAAAGTCAATGGTGGGTCTAAGGCTAGGGTGGTTGGGCCATTGCACCCCTGTACAGGCTTCTTATCGATAAACCCTTCCTGCCCATGCCTGCAGCCCAGAGGACGAGAAGCCACCTCTCCTTCCTTCCTTTCTTTTTAGGCTAGCTTACTCTTAAATTCACATAATTTGATGCACAACTTGAGCCCTCGTGCCATTACGCCCAAGTGACGTCTCAGTACTCGAGCAAAGGAAAAGGTCATTTGCCGACCCAATATGTCTGCTACAAAGAATCCTGCTGTCGGCGGAGTGATTCATTCGGAGAAATTATCCTTGCAGTGGGGTTCGGTGCAGTCTGCCCACTACCGAGGTCGTAGTGACGCTCGCCTGCTCCTGCTGCAGGCGCCAGGTACAGTGGGCATTAGTTGGGGGCTGGAGCTGGGGATCCAATCCATCGACTACAACATAGCTGATCGTTTGGTCACGCAACCTGGAATTCGAAACACAGCCGCAGGACGCTACTTTAGCTGTGGCCTCAATGAGAGCTGAAGTCCGTGGCGAAAAATAGCACTCCATGCCCGTAAGATGAAGGATTCCCGAACTTGGCCACCCTTTCTTTATGCATAAAAACTGACGGAACCATTGTATCTAGGCCCAGCCATGAATTTTAGGCGACATAAATACTTGGACTGTAGTGCTTTCCTATAGCTGATCTTATTTAAGAGAATGTCTTTCTGTTTGAGCGATGTTTGAATTTTGCCCATCTTTTATTCTTAGCCGAGATGTCAGTGGGTAATTCAACATTACCTTTCCAGGTCTGGGTGTTGGTAGGTGCAACTAGGGGATTTAGTATTTAGTACTTAGCTCCTTATAAGGACTATAAGGGAAAACTTAGACTAAATATACTATAAAGAAGAATATACTAATTACTACTTATTTACTTACCCTTATATAAGAAACCTACTAATACTAATTAGTAATTATAAGTATTATAAATTATTAAGGTAAATAAGGCTAACTAAATAAAGACTTCTTTAATAATTATATTCTCTTTATATAGCTATATATTATATAGTAATTAACTTACTTTATTAAAACTCTTTAATAATTAAACTCTTTAAATAAATAATTATAAAGATTAATTAAAATTAATAATATTTTTTATAATTATTATATATTTATTATTTTTTAAAAAATATATATTTATTATATATAAGCTTAAAAAGGTAAAATAAAAGTTTATTTTAATAAACTTTTTAAAATTTAATAAATCTTAAAATATAAAATTTATTTACTTAATATATTAAAATTAATAATACTTATAGCTATTAAAAGTAAAAGTAAATAATATTTATAACTATTAAAGAATTAAGTTATTAAAGTATTTTAATAAAGTAAGTACTAATAATTAAAACTATTATTACTTAAAACTAATAACTTATTATTAAAATCTTTTTTTTTAATAACTAAAATTACTTATTAAAAAC
>JACBFG010000015.1:3709597-3741296 GCA_013435955.1 Diaporthe sp. HANT25 | reverse complement strand
TATAAGTATTTTATAAAACTTAAAATAATAAAGAAAAAATACTTAATAATTAATATTATATCTTTATAATAGTTATATAAAATATAAGAGATTATAAAAGTAAGATAAATTAATAAAAAAGATAATTTAATAAATATAATAATAAAGTTAATACTTAATTTTATATTATAAAAGCTAATTAATAATAATAAGCTTTATATATATATAAATAGATTTATTAAAAGGCTTAAAATAAAGGCTATTTTTTCTTATTAAAGAAGGAGTAATTTACTATTAGCTAACTTTATTTATTCTCCCTTACTATTATATTAGCTATAAACTTTTCTAACCTTTTACTAATATATTATAATAAGTAAATTTTAGTAGCTTTCTTTATACTTATATTACTTTATATTAAATAATAAACTAAATTATTATTATTATTTTATTTTATAATTATTATTATTATTACTTTTTTTCTTATTATTATTATATATAATAAAAAGAAAGCCTTTAAATTAAGTATTATTAACTTAATTTATTTATAACTTATTACTTTACTAACTTACTAATAAATTATTATAAGTTAATAATAATTATTATTAAGCTATTAAAGCCTAAAAAGTAATTATTATAAGATTTTATCTTAAAAAGAGTATATTTTTATAATATATCTACTTATATATTACTTATAAATAAAGCTTTATTTAATAAGTATATTTAGTTTTCTTTTAATAAAAATAAAATATTAAAAGACTAAATAGTATAAGTTTAACTAAAAGATAAAATAAAAGAAAATAATATAACTATTATATAAAAATAAATGCTTAAAGAATTTAATAAGGCTAATAAAGATAAAAACTATAAAGCTATTAAAATATAAATCCTAAATAATACTTATTAAAAGAATATAAAAGTAAAGAAAAATATAATTATTATATAAGTAGTTATAAAACTTAAAATATATATTAAGATTTTTTAATATAAAATTATATTTAAATAAGATATACTTAAAAGGATTATAAATAAGAAATAATAAAGACTTATTAAGAAAAGAATAAATATTTTTTAAAAAAAGCTTAAGAAAGCTAAATATATAATTATTATAAAATAATAAATAAGTAATAAAAAGAAAAAACTTAACTATATTAAATAAATTAAAACTCTTTAAGATAAAATTAAGGCTTATAAGATTATAATTATAAAGGCTATAAATAATAATATTTATAAAAAATATATAAAAAGAATAATTACTTTTAAGATAAAGCTTAATAAAGTAAAGTATATAATAGTTATTAATAAATAGACTTTTAAGAATATAGCTAAAATAAATATAAATATAGAGAATAATAATAAGAATTAAAAATAAGAATAGAAATAATAAGATAAAAGAGTATAAGCTTAAGTAGTATATATAAAGAAATTTATAAAGAAGACTACTATAATTATTATAAAATTAGAGAAGAAAAAGAATAAAAAAAAGGTATAATAAGATTATTATAAGAATACTAATAAGATAATCTTTATAATTATTATAAAGTATTAAATATTAATTAAAAAAAGTAAAATAATATAAGATATTACTAATAATATAAATAATAATATATATAAAGCTTTTAAAAACTTATATATAAAGATTATAAAAGCTATTATAAATAAGATAGCCTTTATAATACTTAAGAATACTTTTATAAATATTATAAATATTTTTAAAATTAAAAATAATAATTACTAATTAATTAAAATTTTAAATAATAATACTTATATACTTAATAAAGATAAAAACTTAATTAATAATAATAATAATAATTAGGTAAATAATACTTTAATAATTATTATATAAGAGATTATAAAGATAGTAATATTAAGTAAACTTAAAAAGTATATAATAAAGTATAAATCTTAAAGTATAATAAGTATTAATACTTTTAAAACTTAGGCTTAAAGTTAAGTAAAGATACTTTTTTTTAATAAAAAGATAAAGTAAGTAGTACTTATTATTATTTAAAACTTTTAGTACTAAAATTAATATATTATTTTTAATAATATTTATAAAAAGATATAAAAAAAAAATAAGATCTTTAAAATATATATAGCTTAACTAAAGAGTATCTTTAATTATACTAATTACTTTAATAATTACTATTTATATTATAAACTTATTATAATTACTATAATAGCTAACTTTAATAGTATTTTAATCCTTATTACCTTTTATAATTAAAGAATTAAAAAGAATAAGCTTATAAAAGACTAAATAAATATACTTATTTAAATTTAAACTTTATTATACTAAAAAACTAATTAGTATATATAATAATATTATATAAATAAAATTATTATTTTATATATTTTATTAAAAGTAAAGGCTAAGATACTAAAATAAAACTTATTTTAAATACTAATAAATAAAGAATAAGCTATAATATAAACTAAAGTAATAATAATTATATAAGTAAAAGTAAATAAAGCTAAATTTATTATAAGCTTTAAATATAATAAATATAATAAGTAGTTTAAGTATACTTATAGTAAAAATAACTATATTAATAAAGAATTTAAGAATCTTTTTCTTATTATTATAAAAAGTTATAAACTTAAAATAAATAATAAGAAAAATAATATTTATAAAAAGATATCTTTAAAAAAAAAAAAAAAACTATTAAAAAGGTTAATATTAAAAAGAATAAACTAATTAATAATAAAAAGAATAAATAATTACTATTATTAAAGCTATTATTAAAAAAGCTAAAAGTAAAAAAGTAAAAAAGAAAAGATTTTAAAAAGTATAATAAAAATTTTATTTAAACTTATAAATATTATTAATAATATTTATAATTATAAATATTAAAAATATAATAATAAAACTTAAAGAAGTATAATAATATAGCTAAAATTATAGTTATATAGCTAAAAATATAATAATTATAATAAAGTTATTAATAAATTATAATTTTAGGGCTAAAGATAATATAAGTTTAATAAATTATAGTTTTTATAGCTAAATAATTATAAGGACTAATATTTTAAAGATTTAATTATTTATAATAATTATAATAATATATAATATTACTTTAGAGTTTTAATAAACTTAGTTATATATAAACTTAATAATAAAAGAAAAAGCTATAAGTATTAGTAAGTATAATTAAGGGATTTAATATTTAGTATTTAGCTTCTTATAAGGACTATAAGAGAAAACTTAGACTAAATATACTATAAAGAAGAATATACTAATTGCTACTTATTTGCTTACCCTTATACAAGAGACCTACTAATACTGGGAGTCAGATGACTGGGGCTACTATAAAGGAACGCAGAATTACTACAGCACCAGAGAATCCCTGACTGATTTCGAAGCTCTTACGGAACCCTTGGATATCGCAGCAAGCAACGGAATCGACTCAGTCCTAGGGTCCGTCCGGAGCAACACAGGACTTTTCCAACTTAGCAAGGGCAGTTGCGCAAACAGCTCCGACGAGTATCTGGACCGCCAACGTGAACACAGTACTTGTTTCAGTACATGCCACGAACCAAGCACACTCTTCTTGCCCTTCAACCTAGAACCATGCATGAAGCTCGCCACAATCTCTATCCTGATCGGGAACGGGACGCTTGAGTTGTGGGAAACGCTCCCGACCAATATTTCTACTGATTCCCTTGGCATTGGAGACCTTAGAACCTGGGATGGCCTCAAGATACTGACTGATGTTGTCCAATGTGTGGTGTCATCCTGCGATGACAGCTCGATTGGAACGTGTCCGCCTTCCGTCCGAGGGCTAAGCGATATCAATGTGGATGCAGAGAGCCTACAAGACATGTCTCAGGGCCTCGACCAGTTTTGCGATGGTTTCAATGCCAAGCTCAATCCAGACATCGCTGGCCCAGGGGTAAGTTCTTGGTTGCAGGGCTTTGATCTGAGAGGTTCCCGAGGTCAGAATAGGCAAAGCTGATAAACCGTCCTCAAGGTCATGCTGTCTTATTTTTTACAGACGAGTATCGCACTATTCCTGTTCTTGATACTGAAGACCCTCAATTCATGGAGTCGCATAGCTTCATGGCCTCTCATCGCTCTCATAGGGCAGATATTTGTGCCGGGGAGACCAAGCCCGTGGATAAGAGCGACTATATTGCAGAACCGACTGGCGCAGACACGTCTGAATGCAGCAACTATCACTTCGCTGGTTGAGTTCCAGGAAGTTCAGGTGTTCTTTGTTATTGCCATTCAGATCGCCACACTCGCCACATCTCAGATCGAAGGACGATCATCCTCCGGATCGAAATCCTTTGCCGAGGTTCTTCTTAACGCCCAGATGGTTCAGTCCCTGGCCGTTAACAGCATCTTGCCCATCGTCCTGACCCAATGCGTCCTTCAGCGAGAAGGTATGTTGTGGTGGTACAGCTTTGGGCTGACCTCAACAACCGTGTTACTGGCCGAGATCGTCCGGGCACCCAGCATGTCGCGAGTGTCGGACTTCGAGACCCTCTGGCAGAACTTCAAAGAAGCGAGCCCTGTGGCAGCCTGTGGGGGTCTTCCAAACCCTATGACGTACTGCAATACAGACAACTATAACGGGAGATATGGGGAATGGAAAGGCACTGGCGTGGCATTGGTCTTTGTCTACATCGCTATCGCCACTTTGCTCATCGACATGCTCGCCACTGTCCCGCGGGTTCAACAATATATCAACCTCCATATTTACAGACTCAGTCTGGCGGCAGAAACTCACGAGCTGCGTGGCTTCCTCTTCCTGGTGCTGAAGAATTACCTGTGGCCTTGCTTCCGGGAACTCTGGTGGTTTGGTGTCCAGGCAGGCCTCCTGGCCTTTGTCGTCTCATATTTCGCAGAGGTATTAATCATGGCTTTTTCTGTCGACCTTATGGATTTTGGGAACTTCAACTACGGCCAACTTATTTCGGTTATGGTGTGGGCCCCGACCTTGGGAAAGTTTGTGTACTTCAGTATCTGTGAGTTTTTGATATCCGCACATAAAACGTACTGGCATGCTTGAACCAGACTGACCGGAGCACAAGTTGGTATTGAGGAAGGCTTCAGCCGTCGCTTGGCAAAGAACTACAGGGTGGTTCGTAATGTTCATGAACGCAAGAATTATGAATGGGAATACGATATACAAAATCGTGATTCTGAGCATAGTTTTGGTTGGATCGATAAGAAACAAGAATCTCAGACCTCTGTTTCAACAATCTCGACATCGGAGTTTAAGACATCAGACCATATGGTGTCTGATCTGGCTGGCCCCAGAGCATGTTATAGGCAGATCACTAGTCTTCCAAGACATATGTATTAGCATTACATGAGACGTGGCACCTCAAAGCGAGATATGACCTGATGTCTATGGTCCTCCTAGACAAGAGCCAAATTAACCATGTTTCTTAAGGGCAGACCAATTCAACAGTTCTATGGACAGCTACATCAAGAGGTGCTATTCTATAAACTCATGTCAATAGAGGCTGATTTACTGAGAACTCGCAAATTTGTGCAGAGAACTAGCATTATACGGGTGTCTTGCCTGAATTATCTTAGCATACTTCATACATTATAGAGTAGCCTCGGATGTACTCAGGTACCCGCCGGGTATTTCAGGGCCAAGCGGCAGCGGGTATCGCCGGGGCAGTCGCAACTAATTCCGCGCAGCCAGAGCTATTGGGCATTGCATCATCACTGCCGATAGTGGGGGGTGGGGGTAGAGCTCCCGACGCCCTGGGCCGAGGAAGCGAGAGAGCGCGAGGGGTGGTGACGAGATGGATATCTTCGGCTTCGCCTGCTCGCTCGCGGGTATGTGGAAACAAACTTTCGTTCCGCGACTCAAAACCATCAATTGGGAACGACAGACTTGATGCAGCCCAGATTTACAACCACCAGAACCCTCAGCCACATCCGACGCCTCTCCCCCACCAACATCACCACCACCTCGTCGGCTTCTCTCATCCCGCGACAACACCCCAACCGACCCTTCTCCTCCGCCGCCGCCCTCAAGATGAAGGAGTCCGAGATCAAGCGCAACCCGCACCCGGACTTCAAAAAGGTCGAGGCCTCGCGTCCAGCCTGGGATCGCGACGCCGAAGGGTTCAAGTTCACACAAACAGCCTCGCCCTCTTGGAAGTTCGGCTCGGGCGCAAACGACCTCAACAGCGAGGGGCAGAAGAAGCAACACATCACGATCGACCCCTTCGCCGAGGGCCGCGCGCCCGTCAACAACTACAAGCTTCTCATCTCGGCCGTGGTCCCGCGGCCCATCGCCTTCGTGTCGACCGTGTCTCCCGACGGCAAGACGACCAACCTCGCGCCCTTCTCCTACTTCCAGGTCATAAGCCACGACCCGCCTCTCTTCGTCATCGGCTTCGCGGCCTCGCTGGCGGGCGCCGCCGCCGCGAAGCACACCCTGCACAACCTCGCCGAGACGCGCGAGTGCACCGTCAACATCATCAGCGAGCACTTTGCCGAGGCCGCCAACAGCACCAGCATCAATGCCCCCTACGGCGCGTCCGAGTGGGCTGTTTCCGGGCTGACGCCCGCCTATGACTGCCACACCGTGAAGCCCGCGCGCGTCAAGGAGGCCGTCTTCAGCATTGAGGGGAAGCTCGAGAGCCTGCGCGAGTTCGAGAGCCGGAGCAAGCCCGGCACCAAGAACGCCACCATGGTCGTCATCGAGGGGTCGAGGTTCTGGGTGCGCGAGGACGCCATCAATGAGGATAGGAATCTGATAGACCCATCGGTAAGTCTTGCCCCGCCCTTGAGTGCTGCGATACTTGCTTTGCGCACCATCCGAGGCTCTTTCACGCAGCATTCCGCTGACATATACTCCTCCGCAAACAGGTCCTGCGGCCGATAAGCAGACTGGGCGGGATAACCTACGGCCGCACGATCGAAGGCTTCGAGCTGCCCCGACCCGATTTCGAGAAGGACCTCGGAGGATCGGAGGGCTACGAGAAGCTCGAGGGTGAGAGGGGAGGCAAGGATGATAGCCGCGCCGACGGGAAGATATAATAGAATCGACGTCCGGATATATAAATACATATATAAAGATGCTTCACACCGTGTCGTTAGCTTCACAGAGACTAGCATAGACAAATTCGTATATCAAGAATTCAAGATGCGCATACACATAATCGGTGACGTATTTGAAGAACTTCAATGCCAAACACAAGCTACATGAAAGTATGCTGCAAGGCAAATCTGCCCTTCGAAAGAGGAAAAACGTCAAAAAAGTGGAATTCCCGTGGTATCTCCTTTCCCTCTACATATACGTGATCCCAAAAACGAAGCCGAACCGCCCTTACTCCCCTCCCGCCGGCCCAAGCACGGAACATACCTTACACCGGCCAAACGAAATCCGTCTTGCCGCCGGAGACCAACACCAGCAGCCCAGAGATCCAAGACCATACCTTTCCCCCTTGAACGTTGCCGGCAGGTCGACTAAAACCACACAACACGGTTCTCAACTATACAGTCTTCAAACACAAGAAATGTAAAGCTCGTCACACAGCCGTAGCTATAGAACTCGCTCCTGATAGAACACGGTCACACCTCCACGCTCTGCCCGACCTCCGAGATGACCCACTCGCACCCGAGTGGCACGTCCATGAACGCTTCGTGCTCCTGCAGCTCGTCCAGGATGATGTCCTCCACCCTCTCGTCATCATCCATCTTGTCCTTGACATGAATGATCACCACCTTTAAGCCCTCTAGCTGCGGCCCCTCGATCGCATAGGTTTCCGCCGCCGTGGGGTTCGTCGTAGGGGCGCTCGTACCGCCAGTGATCGACGTTGTCCGCCCCTGGAGGTCCGTCAAGGAGAGCTCGGCCGTCGGGGTCGTGATGTGCGGGCTCTCCACCGACACGCTACGCTGGCCCGAGTCGGATCGAGGCATCTTCATCGTCTTCGGGCTCACCGGCTCATTGACACTATCCGAGCTGTGTCTCGCCAGCGCCCGCGACGCGCGGCGTCGAACCGCTATTGTGGCTTCATCATGGATTCCCTCACGCTTCCGCTTGCTACCCCTCCTGCTGTCTCGCCTGTGCTCTGTCTCCTTCCTCTCCTTATCCATCGCCATGCGCACGCGGGCAGCCTTGACCTCCTCGGCAAGGACCGTCATTTCCTGCACCAAGAAGCTCGGCGTCAGGTGTCCAAATAGTCGGTCCACAGGCCTGCTGTCATCGTAACTGCACTCGATGAGGATGGCTTTTAGTTTCCCCGTTGCGACCTTTGGCGCCGCCTCTTGCCATATGCGAAGGTTCCTCGGATTCATCGACACACTATCGCTCTCGACGTCACCAAAGATGAGCACCTCCACCTCCGTGTCCACATCGCGGATGAAGTATGAGCTGCTGTCATACACGCATGCGAATTCGGTCGGGCTGGGTCCGCCACCCATCTGGTTCATCGCCCCCGAACCCCTTCCTCCGGCCATCGCTATAGACCCTGGAATGACGGACCCCGCACGATCGTGAGGTATCAAGTGAGGCTGCTGATGGTAGAATGCTGCCAGGCTGGGACTCGTGTTATGGTGGGCTATCGACCGCGGGCTGAGCATACCGGTGCCGAATCCCATCAAGCCAGATGAAGCGTCGACGCTGTTGAGTCTGGTGTTGCTGCCGCTTCCGCGGTGAGGCGCGTGTTTCTCGATGTTGTGGCCGTGGCTCACACTCCAGACCTTGACAGCTAGGCCTTCATTAAACTCCAGATAGCCATCTACGTTGCCCATGGCCGGGGATCCTCCTTCATTCAACCGCAAATAAGTGAAGAGACCAGCCCCGTGGTCCTCGTCCGAGAGATTTGGCCATATTACATTATTGAAGATGTGCGTTTTCAGTGCTTGTATCGTCCCTGGCAGCCCGGCCAGCTTTTTTCGCCTTGGTCCTGAAAGTCCAGCAGTGTTGATAACAAAGGCGGAGATGTGGTCGAGGTGAGGATGTGTGATGAGATAGGTGTCTATCAGGTCTGCGTGTATCTTGGCTGCATTTGTTTTCGCAGACGCAGAATGCAGCGTCATTCCTGAGAAAGGCCCACTTTGTAGAACATACGGTA
The DNA here is from genome assembly GCA_013435955.1 of Diaporthe sp. HANT25. Lineage (NCBI taxonomy): Eukaryota > Fungi > Ascomycota > Sordariomycetes > Diaporthales > Diaporthaceae > Diaporthe > Diaporthe sp. HANT25. The sequence continues at coordinate 3,732,269 of JACBFG010000015.1, read as the reverse complement.
ATGCTAGCTCATCGGTTTGTCCTAAATCGGGTGGCTGCGTGTCTTCTAGGATACGCGTTATGGCGCCGAGGTGCACGCCGGCGTCGACGGCCATTATTGAGCCTTTTCTCCATCCTGATGCTATCGAACGGACGAGGAACGCCGTTACGTTGGATTCCAATGGCCCGCCCTGGGAGCCCTGTTGTGTAACAGGTTAGCAGGTTGTCTAGGCCGGAGCGGTGGACATGGTAGTGTCACACCGTTTGGGTGCGCCGGCGTGCCGGAAACAAAAAAGCCCGTCGACTGGTGTAGCAGACTGGACCGGACGACCGGGCTTGTAGGTGCGTGGCCTAGTAAGCAACCGGACGATACGCTCGCCTCTCCACTCGGAGGAGCCAGCCAGGTTCAGGACCAAACGAGGCTGAATGTGGGGGACGGCTGATCTCATCTGAGATCTATCTGCAGCTTGGCTCGACAGGGCTGCAGGGGCGCTCGGAAACAATGGCCTGCATGTCAGAGAAAAAAATGGATTCTCTTCTGAGAGAAATGCCATTGGAGATCCACCACGAACCGGACCCCTGGGCCAGGTGTCCATGCGTTCTGGATGGCCCACAAGTCACTGCGCTGGCAGCCTGCAGACCTGTCGATCTCTCGATCCGACCTGAACCAGTTCGGCCAATAACAAGACGTCGGAGTTCATGGTGTTGAAACGGTGTACCTCAGTTAACAAGTGGAGGGAGGGAGTTGGAGGAATGATTTGGCTGTGGTGGGTTTTGAAGGGTGATGGGCTCTCTGCTGAAGTCGCCGAAACTGCAACGACTGCAGGTAAGCTCCCACTGCAACTTTGAATGTGGGTTACCCATGGAGCAGTCTGGTCTGTGCCAAGGCGAGAGCATGAAAGTCAAAATCGCAGCAAACGTGATAGGGCAGAGGGTGTCGCAAGCCAAAAGTTGTTTTGGGCTGGCTTCTAGAAAACCGTTGGAAAGTGATGGGTGACTGGGAGGGTGCCGCCGGCGACAGACAAAGTTTCTGGTGGACAGGCGCAAGGACACCACGAGAGCGGAAACGTGCTGTCAAATGTGACGAGCTTCGGCTCCGCTGGGGGGGGGGCAGATGGGGGGTAGACATGCGAGGTGAGGTAACACACAAATGTGATTAGGTGTGATACACGCTTGTACAACCAAAGAGCCAAAAAGAGACATGAGGAAATAAGAGGCGACTGACCAACACAATGACCTGCAGGGCAGGCTTCTGCTTCGGGGCTGCCGCAGACGCAACTGCAGCCGAGGTTGATGACTCGTCGCCGGCGACGCCTTTCCACTTCCCCTCGCCCGCCATCGCGCGGAACCGAATTGTCGGGTTTGCGCAGGGCTGCAGGAGCCGCAGCTGAGGGCACTTACGCCCTGGGCGAAGGGATCGCGACGATGGGACGAACTCTCCTTATGTAGACCCAGAGGCGAGGCAGAGAGGGAGAGGGAGGGTAACAGGATAAGTGTCGCCGGCTGGTGGTGGTGTTGCTGTCGCTGTTGCGCTGTAGCGCTGGTGCGCGTGGCGGCCGGTTGAGGGATGTGGCCCGGGTCGAGATTGATCGATGGTCCCACTTTCGGCGCTGTGTCTGTGTCGCCGTCCGCGTTATGATAACGTCGTGTCGCCGGAGGCCGTGTCTTGTGAGACTCGGTTATAGCCCGATAGGCTGTCGTGTGCCCGGCCTTTGGTTGGAGACCTCAAACCCTTGGGCGCGTGCCCTGGCCTCTGCGATCTCGACTCGGCTCGACTCGACTCGACTCGACCCAACCGGGCTGGGGGCTGAAATGACACGAGGGCCGACAGCTGATATCAGGTGCGGTGGGGAAGAGAGGCGCTGGATGTTGCGCACACGGCAGTTGGCGTGGTAAGAAGGGCCAATTTCCCTGGTCGAGGCGAGGAAGGGAAAGGAGTGGACCAGAGGAGAGCGGAGCCGGAGATTTCAAAAAGTCAGGGACCGCAGACGACCAGACAGAGACAACCAGCGCTAGTCCTCCCTGGTCGCAAGCAAGCAGGCAAAGCAGGACGAGACGGGGCCTGACGGGGAGAAAGAAACTCGGCGCCGGACAAGGCAACTCTGCGGCATGCGCTGGGCTGCGCTGCGCGGAGGGAGTCGAGGGAGGGCCGTCAAGCTCGAAGTGGGCATGTATCTATCTAGGTGGGCAGGGCGACCGGCCGGATTGAGGAATACGAATTGGTCGGCAGCAGGGAGGGCACGGGCACGGAAAACTCGCAGCCCAGCGAGCGAGCGATCGGGCGCGGTGCCAACCGTGGTTCGGATCAACCTTGGGAGTCGGAGAGGAAATTCAGTCGCCGGAGAATGCACCCTTTTCGGGAGGCAAATCAGCTCATGCGATGGCAGAGTGTCGCGTGTTGTTGCAGTCGGTGTTGAACGGTCGCAGTTCGCAGTTGTAGTCGCATCCGCCGCAGGGCGTCTCACCCCTTGTGATCGACGAGGATCTCCGGCGCGAGTGCCCGTAGTGTGTGTCTCCGTAGTCTGATATTCTGAGTGGTGGGCAAGCAAGTACTTCCCTCTCGGTCTGTGGTCTCTCGTAGCTGTTGTATCTCTGATGTCTCTGCTGTCGCTGTCTTGCCTGTGCGGGTGGTAGGGACAGGGACAGAGAGCTACAATGTGGGCAGGTTGGTAGGTGACAGCCTCGGGTCCTCAGAAACATAGGGGACCCTTGAGAACCATCTGGCTTTGATTTTGCCTTGGGGATCGAACAATGGCTGAATAGACAATGCGCGGGCAGGGCAGGTTGGCGATGAATGACTGCAGCTTGGCGAGACAAGGGAGGGAGCTGCCCATGCAGGTGCAGGCTAGGCGCAGGCTAGGTGCAGGAGCATGTGCAGATGCGGCTTGACGGGCAGGGGCAGGACAAGGGCAGGGCCCAGGCAAGTTTGCTGGGTGAGCCTTTCCCCAGCCGCAGTCAGGAATGCGCAATCAATTGGCCGAACCCCTTGTCCAAAGAGGTATTTTGGGCTGTTGTAGTAACTGTCACAGGCAGGCGCGGCTCTTCTTGCCTTTCTTGGCCTTTTTCTTTTCTCTACTTTTTTTTTTCTACTTCCTAATTTCAATTGTCACAGCTGCCCCGTCACGACCTGTGTGGAGCTGGGGAAAATGGTCCGTGGGTCCTTCAAGATGAGATCGACAAGGGCAAAAAAGAAATATGGAGCCGTGCAAGAATGACGGAATGCCTCCACGCACAAAGCTACCACACTGCCGTAGCGTACCGTGGCCAGTGAGTATGGGGAAAGGGCGAAGGAGGGGCACCACGGATGGGGGCAAGATAACCTTATTGCCCACCCACCTGCATCCACATTACCGCACCAGAAAGGCACAGTACCAACTGGGTGGCTGGCTAGAGGTTAGGTACTTGCTTGCCTGCTTGCTTGCCTTTCCTTCGTGCCTGATCATCAGGGGGCCTCAGCACACCCAGCTGGGGGTTTTTGGGTTTTTGCTCAGTTCCGGCCGAACCCCACGATCCATCATCAATCAGCCTTAACCACTCACTCGACCTCTCTCCTCTTTCCTATCGTCCGAACATCCAGCCATTTTTGTCTCTGTCTTTCTTTGATCTTCTTTCTCAAACTCGCACTCACCCTCGCATTCCCTCCTGCCGGTCATCCCATCAACCCGTGACCGACAAGCCAGTCTTTGTTGCATCATGCAGTGCTGACGCCACACCTGGCTGACGCGCATCCCCCCTCCCCCTCGATGCTCGATCCGGCCCTGCCTTCGGGTAGGTTGGGATGGTTGCGTCGGGCTCGCCGACCCCTCTGACTTGGTGGACCCTGCCCGCCTATCCGCCCTGCCGCCCTGCATCCATGAGGCAAAACGCCATGCTTCTGATTCCGGTGGCTGAGCGCGCACGCTTCCGTGATCTACTTTTGTATCAAGTAAACTCGTGCTGCCGCTGCTGCCATGTGTAAAAATGGACATAGTCCCTACAATAGCGCTGTCTCACTTCTCGACTGGATGCGCGTCTTGCCCCCGTCCCGAGACGCCGATGAGGGATGATGAGCCCCGTCGGCTCTCCGTGGTAGTGGATCATCGTGCTGCACTGCACACGCACTGCACTGACGAGCGCGTCGCATCGGGGTCGTTGGATTGTCCGCGTACATGCAGCCCTCAGTGGGTGTCATTGTATAATCCATGCAGCCCACGAACTGAGGTTGCATTCGTCAAATCAATCAATCCACCGTGACATCAGAGTCTGTCTGCCCTGTCAGATAAGAGCATCCGGGCTCGATGAAACATTGCCATGCATGTCAATTCATCTGTTCGTGCCCAAAAAAGGCAACATTGACTGCGAAGGCCAAAATCTGATTTGTAACAGAACACACGCTCCGGGCAACTCGCCTGGTTATCCTCCCTGCTCCACTTGAGCTGACGTTGGTGTAACTGAGATCTCGGTATCAGCCCACACGATCGCATCATCCCGCCACTACGCTCATTCCCGGCCCGAGCCTGACAGCTCGGATGCGTGTAGACCGTCTTCCTCCTGTTGTGGATGATGATTGATGTATGGGTTCAGCAGGTTGCCAAGGAATTTTGAGGCCTTATCCAGGATCAAGAAAACGGAGGTAAACCCAAGGGCTCTTCTTGACTAGCCTCAGGAGCATATCAGATTGGCATTGCCACAATAGGAATTCAAAATCTCGCATTCATCTCCACATATTAATTCCTCTAACAGCAACATAACACCTAAATTGCCTGTGTGGGCGAATGACTGAGCATCAGTTCAAGAGCTGCTTCAATTGTGAAGACTAGACACGAGTGTCTCACCTTCGGCAGTGGTATGCTAATCAGTCGGCATCCCAATTCTTTGAGATGTTTGCCTCAGGAGTTGCGTAGTACATTACATTCTAGAGGTTATTACTTGAATAATCAAGTCATTTGTACCTCAACATAATGTTCAACCCACTGGTCTTTGTCCACCTTATGGCTTCTCCACTGTCAATAATGAACAACACAAAGTACTATGCCATTGTGTACCAGATTACGGTAGACAATAGCTTTATTCTTCTGAAAGACTATCGTGTCTATATTCAATCATGCTTTTTTAAAAATGGCGAAATTCCATGCGCCATCAAAATTACTTACACTGTCTACACAAGTCACCACTGTATCTAAACAGCATCGATCATCAGGCCTCCACACACACACAAACACAGACACATACTTACACCGAATCATCTCAGGCTGAATCGTCATGTGTCTAGAAGTGAGCTACCTCTGCATTTGTGGCACTGTGGCGCGCACCGAGCGGGCAGCCTGCGGCCCTGCTCTCGCTCGCCCTTACCCCAAGGGCTTCCACAAGAAACACAAGCTGGAGGAGATCTCAGTGACTTTGCCTCGTGACGAGTGGGATGCCCGCTGGGGCGCGTGCCCCATCAAAGCCTGTCCGCAGAACAATGTCTTGACCGGAGACGCGGGACTGGTGGCCGCTAAGTGCCCCGGGTGTTCAACTTTGATAACTCAGGGCCAGATCACCCCTGAGGTAACTGCTGTCGAAGACGCCAGGTGCCTCGACCGTTCCCTCTGGAACACACACCAATGTGCCGTTGAGTTCTGCCCTTTCAATGTGGAATCGATGGTCCAGGCTAACCAAAGGCTCGCTGACAAGATCAAAGAGAATAATTCGGATCGGTGGAGCCCGGAAGACGATGCGCAAATCCTTGAATTCTCTTCTGATGGTGCTGACGAGGAGCTTATTGCAGAAGTCATGGACAGGACAGTCCTTGATGTCCAGAAGCGCTTGTGGCTTTTGCGCCACGCCAAAGTGATCGAGTAGACAGATGTCCCACGGTAAGTTGTGGACCCATTTATTTAGGACAGCTGATTGTTGGAATTTGATACTTATTTGGGCTTTATCTACTCCTCCCAAGATGGCTAAATGTGAATGAATATTCGAAATGTAAATTTGTGACAGCAGAAGCCTCATGAGACCTGGATACAACGATCCTTGACTCCTTTTTGGTATTTTGTGGCACTCGATCCGCATCCTACTGCAGAAGATAGAGCACAGAAGCAATGTGTCCTTTTCTTCACGCAGACATGTCCTCAGCATGTCTAGCAGATGATTTCATTCTAGAGTATTCAGGGGATTGGGAAATGTCAGGGAGGCCGGCTTTTCTTTTTCCGTAGGTCTATTTCAAATTACTGATGCACTGACGGCGAAGTCTTTCTGCCATACTTAGGGGGCTGGACTCAAGAATGACTGACAACCTTTCCATATTGTGATCATCCAATGGTGCGCGTGGATAGGTGCCGGGATGAGTATAGGAAAATGTGTTGTGATTCAAAGCCCCGGAGTGAGCCACTGCCTCCGTGCAGATGCGGCAATTGAGTCGAATAAGTGTTGAAGATAGCACGCCCATTGAAATCCCTGAAGCCGCGGCAAGGGCGATTTTCACCTTCTAGTTTTCAAACGTGCTTATGTTTTTCGCTGTGCCATTGACCACTTAATTTGACTGTCCTCGAGAAGTGCCATGTTGCACAAACATTACGGGATCAGAGCCAGGGGAAATGGTATTCTTCTGGACGAGATCATCTCAGCCAATTGTGAGACCCTAGTGACTTTCTGGCACACAATTTGGTACTTTCTGTCCGGTGCGGTGGAAAGTTCAGCTTCATGCCGCTTCAAATGGCTGGACCATCTCTTGGAGTGTGACTCTCATCCTCAGCCGTTGCACGAAAAAGAGCCCTGGGGATCAGCAAGAATATTCATTCCTACGACATCTAAGAATATGTTAGCACACATTTTCCGACTTTGGTTTCCGAGGATGGGTCATTTAAACAGGACGTGAAAGGGGCTCCTCTCTGCATCTCTTGCTATAGAGGCAGGACATGTTGCCTGTGAATGTATGTAAGAAATACTTACCACCGCCATCTGTACCAGGACCGCAGACCAGATCCATATTTCCGCCCTTTTCACACATTTTTAGTGCCTCTGCGAGGAAGCAAATGCAGACGTCCTGTGATATGCAGTGTCAGCTGCCATAAATCCGTGTTGCCTTTCATGCCTGGCACTACGAAGCCGCAAAGTGTGATGAAAATTGTGCGAAGACGTCGAAAGTAATATCAACCATCGAAACACATACATGAGAGACGTAACCTCTGTCTTGTCCATCAGGGACTTCGGTGACCTTCCATTCCCACATGAAGGCGTGTTTGATCGGATTATCGCGGATGCAACGATTCGACTGCGGATAAATCAGCTGAAAAGAGCCACGCAACTGAGGATCTGGCTGCACGTTTTACTTTGGTACCGAGCGTCCACAAACCGACGACATTCTTGCACCATTGCTGATCGTAAGCGGCAATGATAGACTCGTTCGTGCCCAAGTCCTTCCACAGCTCGCCTTTCTTGAAGCAGCCGTAGGCGTCCGCAGCCATCTCGGTCGAGTTTTTGGAGTCGATGAGGTCGAGCGGCATGGCAATAGCGAGTAGGATCACTTGTGTCATGAAGAGGATCATGCTGAGCTTGAACGCCATCTTGATGAAAGGAACGAGTTTTGTGTCGGGGAATTCCATGGCAGTTGGAGGAGACGCTGACGAGTTGGGAGCAGTAGGGCTGCTGCAGGGTCTTGAAGAGAAAGCTTTGTGCAAACGACCAGTGGATCTATGCCAACTCAATGCTCATGGGACCGTTTGTAGACATCCTTTTCTTAGGCTGATCTTGAATCTCGACATTTGCGTGTTTTCCAGGGCGGGCACTTCTCCGTGCTGCAGAAGGAAAGAGCCCAAGAGCTGCCCAAGCTGTTGCAGCAATCGATGCCATGTAGAAAGGTCCAAGAACAGTATTGGCCATTATCCTCTGACCCTTGATTATTCCTGGCCTCACAGCTGCCAACAGTCAATCACTGGGCAATTATCATTTAATTCCCAAAGACAATTTCAAGTCATGCCCTGCAATATTGAAATGATATAAATATATGCCCTGTACGAAATAGACTGCCGTGACCTGCTCGATCTGGCCCTCTGAGAAAAATCTAGATACAGGCGTACGAATTCTCAGAGAATTGCATTCTGCGTCTTGTAGCAGAATTGTCTACAGTACTCTCAAGAACAACAAAAGACTTCCTCCAACAAATGTCCATCGCTTGAGCAACACGCCGCGATGCGATCAAGCGCCAAGACTAACATCTGAAGACCACTCGTTCCCTTAACTTGGGCTTGGCCCTCACAGTCGACATTCGAGTATCGCCGTGGCGATGCTGCATGTTTCCGACAGCATGACCATTGAGTCGTTTGCCTGTCAGCATGGCAATGAGTCGAACTCTATTTGTGATGTCGGAGCCAGGATGCGCCAATAAGGGAAAAGCGGTCAATGACCTCACAATTACGGGACCGTGTTCTGCCAGCCGTTGCAGCCCAGGCTAAATTTGGACGCAACAGCTACACTCATCCCTTCCAAGCAGCCAGCTTATGAGCATTACAGACCTTTAAACCTGGACATTGCCATTTGTGAGAATTTTGGGTCCGTTCGCACAGTCAATTGAAGGCCGACCTGTTTTCGCCGTGCGTATGCGTCTCGCGACCGCATTGAAGCTACGGTCGCTGCAGCTCACTTTAAAAAGGCCTCTCAGCACACATTTCAGACAAGGCAAAGTTGCCTTCAAAGCGCAGCCCGTCTCATTCAACTACCAGAGGTTCCTAGCCACTATGGCATCATTGTCAAATCGCTGCAGCGACAGCAAAAGCCCCTACGTCCGCGCGCACAAAGACAACCCGACAGCATGGCAACTATGGACGCCCGAGACCCTCGACTTAGCGAAGCGTCAAAACAAACTGCTCTTTGTGAGCATAGGATACAGTGCCTGTCACTGGTGCCATGTTATGGCACACGAAAGTTTTGACAACTCGGGCATTGCTCTCATACTCAATGAGAAATTCATCCCCGTGAAGATCGACCGGGAGGAGCGTCCTGATATCGACAGGCAGTACATGGACTTTGTAACGGCGACCACTGGCCACGGCGGGTGGCCCTTGAACGTCTTTGTTACTCCGGATCTAGAGCCAATATTTGGGGGGACGTATTGGCCTGGTCCCGGCGCTGATGATATCGGAAGCATGACCTTTGAGGACGTCTTGACCATGGTAGGCAGGATGTGGGCTGAGAATGAGGCCAAGGTAAGGGACAGCGGCAAGCAGATCACTGAAGCCTTGCGGAGGTTTGCCAACCAGTCGAGGGCTGAGGGGGATGAACAAAGCGACAACGATGTGAGCTTGGAACTCGTTACTCAGTCGTATCAGCATTACAAAGCTGAGTTCGACAAGATCCACGGCGGCTTCGGCCATGCGCCAAAGTTCCCAACCCCAGGCAACCTGACACACCTCATCCGCCTAGGAGCATCTGGAGAAGAAGTCAAAGACGCTTTAGGTGAGGATGCATGCACAGACTCCAGGGAGATGGTGCTTCATACCCTGCGGCGCATGGCCCTGGGGGGCATCAAGGACCAAATTGGGCATGGCTTTGCCCGCTATTCAGTCACCGAAGATTGGTCACTTCCTCACTTTGAGAAGATGCTCTACGATAATTCTCAACTGTTGCCCCTCTACCTAGACGCCTTCTTGTTGAGCCGCGAGGACATATTCCTTGACACCACCCACGATATTGCGAAATATCTTACCAGTCCTCCCATGATCTCAGCACAAGGGGGCATCCATGCGAGCGAGGACGCTGACTCGGCACCTTCGACGGCTGAGCAGGAGAAGAAGGAAGGCGCTTTCTACGTATGGGACTATGACGAATTAGACGCCCTTCTGGAGAGGGATGAGTTGCTGATCTGTGCACGATATTGGAACATTCAACCCAGTGGGAATGTCGACAGCCAGCATGATATCCAGGGTGAGCTGACAGGCCTAAACACCATATGCGTACAAATGAGCAAGGAGGAGCTGGCCAAGTCCGTCGAGAAGACCACAGAGCAAGTCGAAGAAATCATAAACCGGGTGCGCGAGAAAATGCTCAAATACCGCACCGAACACCGACCCCGTCCCGCGCTGGACGACAAGATTGTCACCGCGTGGAATGGCCTGGCGATAGGCGGTCTTGCACGAACCAGTGAAGCGCTCGAAGCTACTGGGAAAGTCGACGGCGCAACGACCTACCTTGCGGCGGCTGAGAAAACAGCGAGCTTCATCCGCGAGCACCTATTCAGCCCCGGTACCAACACGCTGCGACGCGTGTACCGCGAGGGCCCAGGTGACACCCCGGGGTTCGCAGACGACTACGCGTACCTGATCTCAGGCCTGCTCGACCTTTACGAGGCGACCTTCGACGACGCGCACCTCGAGTGGGCCGACGCGCTGCAGCAGACGCAGCTGCGGCTGTTCTGGGATGCCGAGCGCCACGGCTTCTTCTCCACCCCTGCTGAACAGCCCGATATACTGGTGCGCTCCAAGGACGCCGCGGACAACGCGGAGCCGGGCACCAATGGCGTGAGCGCCTGGAACCTCCTGAGGCTGGGCTCGCTGCTTGATGACGCTGCGTACGGGGAGAAGGGGAGGCAGACCATCGCCGCGTTTGGGCCGGACTTGCGGAAGCAGCCTGCTGCGTACTCGGGCTTGCTCGGTGCCGCGGCGGCGGCTCGCGTGGGGCTGAAGGGGGTCGTGCTGGCTGGGGAGGGCGAGCTTGTCACTGCGGCTATCAAGAGGTTACATGGGACTGTGAGACCTGGGTGGACGGTGCTGCGTGTTGGCGGCGGCGCGAAGAGTGAGTGGCTGAAGAGTAGGAATCAGCTACTGAGGGACTTGGATGCGACAAAGGAGATGGTGCAGCTCTGCGAGGGCAAGACATGTTGCATCCTGGATGCCCAAGAGATCAATGCTATAGCCTCATGAACAGGCAACGTCGTCCTTGGCCGTTGGTCTGTTCAATCCCCCCTCTGAATATGAGCACATGAGCTGTAGAATGCCGTCGCCGTATCTGACATGTCTTGTTCGCGAGAATACCATGCTCTGGCCTTGCATGAACGGGATTGGGCCCAACAATCTGGCCTGTCCTACAGTGTTGCTGGAAACAACGTTAACCTCGTTGTGCGATGCGCGAACGTCATTCGTGAAATTTGTGTCCTTGGAAGTCAAGTTACACTACATTGACTGCAATCTACAACAATCTATACATATGTTAACCCTCCATGAGGCAACGTTACCTTGCCTTGGCCTGCCTGTCTTGAACAACCTTCACTGTGCAATCTGATCTCATGACGGGGAATGCGGAATGCGATTACTTAATATATGAACGCTGTCTAAGATGAAATACTGATCCAACAAAGGATTCAATTGCAGAAGGGGGGAGAGAAAAAGATGCTCATGTAAAGGAGCCGTTTTGTGTACTACACACCCGTGGCGGGTCACCGCCCGTGGAGCTTTCCCACCTCAGCCTTACCTGTCTTTTCGCACCTCTCACAAGTCCAAATCAGTTACCGGAACATGCCTTGTCTTGGAGCCTCTTCTACTCGAAGCTGAGCGCTTCCTAACCCTCGCGTTTTGGACGCTTAGAACCGGGGGCGCCGATGACCAGCGGGGCTTGCGCCGACCCTCCATCACCACGGGGGTTTTGACAGTAGTGGCCGGCTGATTGTCATGCGCAAGTCCTGCTGACATCGGCCGGGGGCCTTGCTCTGGTTGGGTACCTTCCTCGTGTCCGGCGCCTTCCTGCGAACCGGCCACGGGAGGTGGTGTGGCAGGGTCATGCGAGGGGAGATCTTCGGACCCGGGCCCCGGATCTTTGGAAAACTCATCAGCATAGTAGTCCGCCAACATGGCATCAATTTCCTCTGTCGTATACTCTGCGCCTTGGCCGGAATCATCGGCGCCGTTCGTCCAGAGCTGGGTCTGAGCACCTTCTGCCAAAGTCGACGGCAGTGTGTCTACAGGAGAGGGGAATGGCCGGGCATGGCATCTTATTGTCATTGGCTGGAATGATGTTGGTTGCCATGGGCCGCCTTGACAAATCTGGACTCCACAGCGCCGGCCGGGGTTGGGGATGCGTATCCTAGGCGGCACCGTCCGAAGTTTCTTGGGAGTAGGTTCCGATGCAGGATTGCGCTGTCTCTGGTTGTTGTAAGTGTACACCTGAGGTCCATTGTATTCTTCACGTGGACGCTTGTTGGTCTTCTTGTGGGTTTCGCGAAGCTTGTCGAGGCGATGATAAAGTCTATCAAAGTCAGCAGGTCGGATCTGCGGTCGAGTTTCAGGCGACGGGAAGGCGCGCTTGAAATCCCTCCAAGATTGACAGGCCTGAGAGACCCATTGTAGGCAGACCTCTCGTTCAGTGGGGTTCAAGGCTGGGGCAAACGAGGCCTCTTTGGCGAGCTGACCCGCCGGGAGGAAGGTGACATTGGTGTCGGCCAGCAGAGATGGGAGGTTGCAGAAGTGTTCGAGGCAGTAGAGATGGACGTAAAAAGCATTGTGATACGGGTTGAGGATCTTGTTCTCCGGGTCGAGGAACTCGGAGATGCACACTCGGACTTGTCCAGGTCTTATGGTCCCGTCCACGGGGCATTGGGCGAACCTGCACCTGGTGCTCTCGAGCCCCCGAGGATGGCGGTTGCCCGTGAGTGGGGCTTGCTTCTCTACTCTGAACATGAACAGGCGGCCTTTTCTGATGGCGTGGAAGACATACTCGTCGAATTGATGTCCAGCAAATCTCGAGTTAGGCTTGAGCTCTACGCCACTGTAGGCCGAGAGGACGCGGTTGGTAGCGGGGTGCCTCACCGGTGAAAGACGTCGGATCTTGTAGTAATAGTCATTAGCAATATCCACATCTTGTCTGGCATCACGTCTGGTGTCTGGGACAAGACCGCCCTCGGTTGGTTGGTGTGTTGTGTCTAGAAAAGGACGGATGTGTTCGGGAATGGGCACGAATCCACCTGGGACTCTGGCAAACATGAAGGTGGGAAACTGGGAAACATGTGAAATCTGTCCCGCAGGAGGAGCCTGTGGATTTGCGCTTGGCTCGCAGGGTGGTACGAAGCTCCACTTCGCGACGCGCATCTTCTCAAAGAGCAACGAGCTGGGGAGTCACGGTCGTTCCTGGCGTTCGGTGCAAAGTCTTGATGCGAGCGCAGAATGTTTATGGGCCGGAGAGGTACGGCAGCAGATAGTCATGTGAGGTAAAATGAGACAGGGAGTGCGAGGCAATGGTTAGAGGAGTGCTCCTGGCCCAGTTATAGTACGAGTATCCTGTGTCAAAGACAGGCCGAGGCGCATTGTCAACAAGGATATTGTTGTCTTTCTGGGCTATCACAACCAGTGAGGGCTCGTGAATCCAACTGTTCAACGGCAGGCGATTTCATCGTGACAAACGGGGCGGCAAGCCGCCAGACAAAGCACGGCTGGGAGTAGGCGTGAGGCCAAGAGGCGCTCGGATTGGGCACAAAGCCATCGTATTTGTCCATCCTGAGGAGCTGTGGACATCCTAAATAAACTGACTACATGGAGGACGGCAGCCGGCAGCCAGCCGCCAGTGGCAATGTCCCAAGGAAATCTGATGGGAACACGCCGTTGCACAGTCCAGTCGACGACTCACCTGTTCCCAATGTCAGCAACATGTTCCCAAGCCAAATCTGAGGCAAAGTAATGGTTGGGTGGGAGATAATCAGGAGATGTTAAATGCATTTTATCAACAGGGTAATTCAGAACAGGTCTGTGAGATGCTAAGGATTCTCATCATGTTGGGTAAAAGGGTAGCTGCCGTAGCTGCAGAAGACGGGACACCTGCTTTGGCTCACTTACCGTTCGTTGTGTTTCACTCCAGGCCCGGTGCGCGGACCGCTGGGCCCAGCTGGACTGGCAGCGGTTGGTGCAAGCCACACAGCAGGGCCTAGAGTGCAGCCTTGAGCTGGATGGTGATGAGATTGATCGTGGCTGTTGACGGTGGTTGGTGCTGTTGTATATCTCTATCTGCTGATAGCTGGCGGCAGATGTGTGTGTGGTGGTTGTGTTGAGGAAACTTTTAGCCAGATGCCAGGGGAAAAAAATCAGACTCAATCGGACGTGGGACCAGGGTGACCACCCCACTACCGCGTGGACCTCGTATCTGGGGTCGGCCTAGCCGCATCGGGAGGGCAGGGTTGGCGGAACCTGGTCTGTTGCGTGCTCAACTGGCGACAGCCGCGTCTATCTAATTCCAGCACGAGGTGGCCCTGCATGAAGACGAAGATTGTCCGATTGTCCGCAGCGTTGCGACTGGTCCTGCAGTCGGTCCAGACGTGCTGTTGCTGTTGTTCTCTACAGGATGCCATTCAAGGGTTGGGATATGGACTGACTGTACTGTGTTGTCCTCTTCTCTCGTATTATGTGTGGGGTCCATTCCCAAGTGTCATAACTGTGTCCTCTGCTGTGCATGTGCTCTGTCTGTGTAGAACACGTCTAATAAATGTTGCGTACGTAGTGAAGACTGGACGGTGTGTCCATTAATAGGAAAGAAAGAAGGTACGTACCTTGGGGCCGTCTCGGCGTCTTGTCTAACCCGACTTGGGCTCGCTCGCCTGCTGCCCCTGACGCTGCCAGACCAAGAGAAGCCCAAAAGGGGACCTGGAAAGGTGACCGTGGACCAGGAAAGAGCCTTGATGAAAACCCGCACTACGTCACGAGACATACCTGGACAACTGCTGCCCTGTTCTGTTTCTGTTTACCTGTGCTCTGCTCTGTTCGATGCTCCTGTGACTTTGCCCAACAAACGCGGGGGCAGCATAATCCACTCTGGCACCGTGCACTGTATTTGCACTGCTCTTTGCCCACAGCTCATCCGCCAGTCAGTCAGTTAATCAGTCAGTCAGTCCCTCTCAATCCGAGCGCTACAGACCCCCCGACCGCGACATACGACCATATACTCTAGACACGCAAGCACTGGCATTGGGCATTCCGCAGAGTCGCCCGCAGTGTTGCTGATCGGTACTCGACCCAGTAACCTTCGTTCTATTCTCCTGGTCGGCCGATCAGACCCTGCGCCCATCCCATCCCCAAGGCCGCCGGCCAACAGCCGAGCCCAGCAATTCCAGCAATTCTGGACCTGGCCCGGGTTGAACTCTGTTTGACGGGCTTGTTGTCTGTTCCACCAGCCCACTCGACTCGACTTGGTTCATCCATACATCGACCTGTCCACCCTCCGCCTCGCCCGTCTGCTTACCTGTCCAACCTTCCTTGCAGCACGCCCACGACGGGCTTCAGCGCCACTGCGACTGCCCACACACCATGTCGCCAGAACTTAGCCCAGAGCTGCAGGACCGTCTGGAGGAGCTGGACAAGGAACTAGAAGTATGTCGAGCTCCTGCTCCTGTTTTCGATGCGCTCGGGCGCTGGATTTCCTTGGAATCCTGCTTCGCCCGCTGTGTCCAAGCCAATTCCAAGCCCATGCCCATGCTTGTGCCCATGCTCGTGCCCGGTTGAGGCGATGCAATCGCGGGGTCACTCGCTCAGCCTTGGGCCACCCCCCAAAGTGCTACAACAGCCCACTTCTACCCAAGGTGTCGCGCGCGTGCTAACCTGTGGCTGTTGTTCTGTTTATAGGAGGGCGATATCACACAAAAGGGGTACGTTCCTGTCCCGCGATCGATACGATAATACTACCCCTCCGCCTCTGCTCCGACCCGCGAACCCCATACCTCCTCATGTCATGCGACGCCATGCCTCGCTATGCCATGCGCCCCTTTGTCACCATTAGCCATTCTCACCCATTGGACTGCTCTCAATATGATCGTGTTTTGCGCAAGCCTTCTGACTCTCCTCGACCGCCATTAGATACCAAAAGCGTAGGACACAGCTGCTGTCCCAGTACGGTGCTGCTCCGCAGGAGCCGTCCGGCCTGCGCATCCACTCTCCCGACAGCTCCTCCCACCCCTCCAACGATGGCACGCGAGCAGGCGCCCTTGCGGCTCTGAATGCCAACTCCCCCGACCTCAGTATTCCGCCCTCTCCGGGCCTCGGCACCGGCATGTCTTCTCCATCCGGGCCTGGAGGGTCGCAGTCCCCCTACTCTCTGCCTCCCGACCAGCATCCAGCCTCCCTGCTCGCTCCAGGCGGCACCTTCGCTGACTCTCGCCCTGGCCTGCGCCAGCGCGACTCCCTCTTCCTGGTACCGGGTCAGGACATGGGAATTGCCGAGTCAACGAGGTCACCTACAATGGCCTCGGGTGACTATGCTTTCAACCCGGAACACCAAGGAGGATATGGGGACCCCGAGCAGCGCACACCCTACGATAGTAGGACGGGCACCCTGCTGGACTCGCAAGGCTACTTTTCCGACTTCGCCGGCCAGCAGGCTTACGATCAGAATCCCTCGGAACAATATGGAGGCCCACAGCGATACTCCTCGAGCGACGCCTTCTCCCCGACCGCCGCTATGGCGCCTCCCATGCTCACGGCCAGTGACCTCCCGACCGCCGAAACCCTCGAATACCAGCTGCCGCTCGAACCTCGCGAGGTCCCTTTTGCCATCTTTGATCCACACGACTCAAGCGTCCAGATGTCGCAGTTCGACAACATAGCAGCGGTACTGCGCCACCGTGGTAGAACATCTGCCAAACTTCCAGCGTACTGGGTTCTTGACAATCGCGGAAAGGAGACCGCATCTATAACATGGGATAAGCTGGCTTCGAGGGCCGAAAAGGTGGCGCAGGTCATACGGGATAAGAGCTCGTTATACAGGGGCGATCGCGTTGCTCTCATATATCGCGACACCGAGATCATCGACTTCGCTATCGCCCTCCTCGGTTGCTTTATCGCCGGCGTCGTAGCAGTGCCTATCAACGAATTACAGGATTACCAAAAACTGAACCTGATCCTCACATCGACGCAAGCCCATCTGGCCCTGACCACCGACAACAACCTGAAGGCATTCCAGAGGGACATCACAATCCAGAAGCTCACATGGCCCAAGGGTGTAGAGTGGTGGAAGACCAACGAGTTCGGCAGCTATCACCCCAAGAAGAAGGACGATACCCCGGCACTGTCCGTGCCAGACCTGGCCTACGTTGAGTTTTCCAGGGCGCCAACTGGGGATTTGAGAGGAGTTGTGCTGAGCCATCGGACCATCATGCATCAAATGGCTTGCTTGAGCGCTATAATATCACAAGTGCCCAACAACTCGCCTGGCGACACCTTCAGTTCATCACTTCGCGATAAGAACGGACGGCTGATTGGAGGTGGCGCAAGCAGCGAAATCCTCTTGTCGTACTTGGATCCGCGCCAGGGGATTGGTATGATCCTGGGCGTCTTGCTGACAGTCTACGGAGGGCACACGACGGTTTGGCTGGAAAACAAGGCCGTTGAGGTCCCTGGCCTCTACGCGCACCTCATCACCAAGTACAGAGCCACTTTAATGGTTGCTGACTATCCCGGTCTGAAACGAGCTGCTTATAACTACCAGCAAGATCCAATGACGACCCGGAACTACAAGAAAGGGACCGAGCCAAATTTCCAGTCAGTGAAGTTGTGTCTGATTGACACGGTCACGGTCGATTGCGAATTCCATGAGCTATTAGCGGACCGATGGCTGAGGCCATTGCGGAACCCCAGAGCGAGAGAAGTGGTGGCGCCCATGCTTTGTCTCCCAGAACATGGAGGCATGGTCATCAGTGTCCGAGACTGGCTCGGCGGGGAGGAGCGTATGGGTTGCCCCCTCAAGCTGGATATGGACGATGACGATACAGATTCCGAGGAAGAAAGGGCCAGAGAAGAGAAGGAGAAGCCATCGAACGGCTTTGGTGGCAGTCTTCTCAGCGGGGGCACGACCAATGTGACGGAGCAGCGCGCTAAGAACGAGTTGAGCGAGGTCCTCCTTGACAGGGAAGCCCTGAAATCCAACGAAGTCCTGGTAGTTGCGATTGGTGACGAGGCGAGAAAGAAATCCAGCGACTCCTCCACCGTCCGCGTTGGCGCTTTCGGATACCCGATACCTGACGCGACCCTGTCGGTCGTCGATCCGGAGACTGGCTTGCTGGCCTCTCCCCACTCCATCGGCGAAATCTGGGTGGACTCTCCGTCTCTATCCGGCGGCTTCTGGGCTCTCCCCAAGCACACTGAGCAGATATTCCATGCCAGGCCTTACAAGTTTGACCCAGGGAATCCGACACCAACTCCTGTGGAGCCAGAATTCCTCCGGACAGGACTACTAGGCACCATCATTGAGGGCAAAGTCTTCGTTCTCGGGCTGTATGAGGATCGGATCAGGCAGAAGGTTGAATGGGTCGAACACGGCCATGAGGTGGCCGAATACCGGTATTTCTTCGTGCAGCATCTGGTTGTTAGCATCATGCGCAACATTCCCAAGATCTTCGATTGCTCTGCCTTCGACGTCTTCGTCAATGAGGAGCATCTCCCCATCGTGGTCCTTGAGTCTACTTCAGCTTCAACGGCGCCAGCAACTTCTGGTGGCCCACCGCGGCAACTAGACACTGCACTCTTGGACTCTCTATCCGAAAGATGCATGGACGTGCTGATGCAGGAGCACCACCTGCGCGTGTACTGTGTGCTGATCACCGCGCCGAACTCACTTCCCAGAGTCCTGAAGAACGGCCGTAGGGAGATCGGAAACATGCTCTGTCGGAAGGAGTTTGACCTCGGCAATTTGCCTGCTGTGCACGTCAAGTTCGGTGTCGAGCACGCCGTTCTGAACCTGCCTATTGGTGTCGACCCAATAGGTGGGATCTGGTCCAACATCGCTTCGGACTCACGAGCTGAGGTGTTGGGACCAGTTGATAAGCAGTATTCAGGTATCGATCGCCGCGAGGTCGTCATTGATGACCGCACGTCTACACCACTCAACAACTTCAGGACCATCACCGACCTGATCCAGTGGAGAGTGGCAAGGCAACCCGAAGAGCTATCCTACTGTACTATTGACGCTAAAGGCAAAGAGGGCAAGGGCATCACATGGAAGAAGTTCGACACCAGGGTTGCTGCGGTAGCCATGTACCTGAAGAATAAGGTCAAGATTCGACCGAGGGATCACGTCATACTCATGTATACGCACTCGGAGGAATTCGTGTTCGCCGTCCACGCGTGCATCAACCTCGGTGCGGTCGTTATCCCTTGCGCTCCGATGGATCAAAACCGACTACCCGAAGACGTCCCGGCATTTTTGCACCTGGTCGCCGACTACAACGTCAGGGCTGTATTAGTCAATCAGGACGTTGATCACCTGCTCAAGATGAAGCCGGTAGCCCAGCACATCAAACAATCCGCCCAGATCTTGAAGATCAATGTGCCACCTTGCTACAACACAACGAAGCCCCCAAAACAGAACAACGGTTTGAGGGATCTGGGAATTACTGTGGACCCCTCCTGGATACAGCCAGGCTACCCAGTAATTATCTGGACCTACTGGACCCCCGACCAGAGGAGGCTCGCCGTACAGCTAGGACACGACACAATCCTCGGGATGTGCAAGGTCCAGAAGGAAACTTGTCAAATGACCAGCTCTCGGCCAGTTCTGGGATGTGTCAGAAGTACTACAGGCTTGGGCTTCATACACACCTGCCTCATGGGAATCTACATTGGCACACCCACGTACCTGCTATCGCCAGTGGAGTTCGCGCAGAACCCCATCTCTCTGTTCATGATTCTTTCACGATACAAGGTCAAGGACACTTATGCCACGCCTCAAATGCTGGATCATGCAATGGCTCTCATGCCAGGGAAGGGATTCACGCTACACGAGATGAAGAACATGATGATTTCGGCAGAGAGCCGGCCGCGAATCGACGTGTTCCAGAAAGTGCGGTTGCACTTCGCAGCGACTGGTCTCGACCGCACGGCCATCAACACGGTCTACTCTCACGTCCTGAACCCAATGATTGCGTCCCGCTCGTACATGTGCATCGAGCCGATCGAGCTTTGGCTTGACACCAAGGCTCTCCGACGCGGTCTTGTTATCCCTACGGACCCCGAGACAGACCCCAAGGCTCTTCTTCTCCAGGACTCCGGCATGGTACCAGTCTCAACGCAGATTGCAATTGTCAACCCCGAGAGCCGTCTGCTTTGTTGCGATGGTGAGTACGGTGAGATCTGGGTCGACTCGGAGGCGTGCGTCAAAGGCTTCTACGGCTCCAAAGACATCTTCGATGCAGAGAGGTTCGATGGCCGTACACTTGATGGAGACCCGAGTATCAGCTATGTGAGGACCGGTGACCTCGGCTTCCTTCATTGCGTCAGCAGACCCATCGGTCCAGGTGGTGCGCAGGTCGACATGCAGGTCTTGTTCGTATTGGGAAGTATTGGCGAAACATTTGAGATCAATGGATTGAGTCACTACCCCATGGATATTGAGGCGTCGGTGGAGAAGAGCCACAGGAACATCGTCTCTGGAGGCTGGTGAGTCGCCCATCCGAATCTTGGACAAGTGTTATCAATAGGCTAACGAGTTTCCCAACCAGTGCGATCTTCCAAGCCGGCGGTCTTGTCGTTGTCGTTGTGGAAGTCAGCCGCAAAGCATACCTCGCCTCAATTGTACCTGTCATCGTCGACTCCATCCTCAACGAGCATCAGATCATCGTTGACATCGTGGCCTTCGTCTCAAAGGGTGATTTCCCGCGCTCCCGTCTCGGCGAGAAACAGCGCGGCAAGATCCTTGCGGGCTGGGTATCCCGCAAGATGAGAACAATCGCACAATTTGCCATCAGGGATGCGTCAACTGGCTTGGGTAACGGCGACGGCGATACAAACCAGGAGGCTCATCGTGCCAGCTACGGCAGTCATCGAAGCAGCAGCGGCGCGCAAATTGGCCTGGCCTCTGTGGGCAGCACTCTGCGAAATGTCGAGCCAGCCCCACAGATCCTCGAACAGAGAGAATTGGAGTCGCAACTTGAGCGTATCTCTGCGATTCCACCGGAAGCGAGGGCCAATTACGGACCAGGGCCGGGGGAGAATGGAAATGGCAACGGTCGTGATCAAATGACGCCCACAGGGCCTTCCGCTCCACCAGGACACGGCTTTGATCTGCCCGACTTTGGCCAATTTGACAACGATAACAGACCGGGCTCTGGTCCACAGCCCGGCATGCACCAGCAGACACCTGAGATACGACTCCCCGAATTTCAGGGAGTGGACTGGAGAGGGCACCCAGCTTATGGGCCGGGCGGACACGCACGGAACTCATCTCTGCAAAACGAAGAGGACTGGACGGCTGATGCAATTGCTTCAATGAACCTTGCTGATCGCGGCGATCGTGGCGACGGGAGGGGCTATTAGGGATGGCGCCCTTCGGCTCCGATGGACACGCGCTATTAGAAGCATGTATGGTTGTAGTTGCTGGTTGCAGTTGTGCGAAGAGCGTCGTTTCTTTTGAACACTTCTACATACACTCGCGCCCTCGCATGTGTGCTGATTGCATGGCGTCGGCTTGTCTATTTGCGGGTTTTAATCTTCTCGATGTTTTGTTTTTATGACGGCAGCCACTGGACATTACCGAGCACGTGTTCTTGTTTTTATGGCCTGGATATCCGAGGTGCACATCAAATCGGGCGGATGAAATGGACGAACGATGATGCATGACTTTCCCGCTGCTTTCGCGCCATGCATCTATTGCATTTGCACCGGGAACCTGGAAAAGTTGAAGATGAATCCACAGCTTGTTGTGGAATAGACATAAGGGCTTTCTACACTCATACTACACATACAGCTGCCCCGTGGTGATGCTAGTTAATGGTCGCACAGATGCCCTTGTCTCCTTCTGCAGAGTATATAGAGACACTTGACCCGCCAGGCCCGTTGCAGGCCTGGCTTTGACCGGAGGGACCGGAGGGAAATACTAATCTTGACTTTTACTGTGGTTCCATTTTCCTGTCGTGTTCAGTCCAACTCCAGAAAACGGCAGCGTCGACAGCATCACGTGTTGGATGTGTCCTCAGGTTCAACACGGGACGAAGTATGTTGAATCAGTGCTGATCAAAGAACACATGAGAAACATACGGGGCGTGAAGTGTGTGTTTGCCCTGCCCCTGACCATTTTCGAAACCAGTCATGCAGATCTTGAGATTGCTTTCATACGAAGACGGACCATAAGTATGCACAGACTGAATCAGTATTTTGGGCATATACATGACCAAGTTGCTCTCACGACGTCGCACTCAAACTATAGGCTATGACTGAGAAAGCTGCCATGCGAATTATTGCCAATTTTAATTATTTCTGACAACGGAGTGCATCAGGGAGTGGCACGAGTGAGCAAGGTGATAACTTCGGGACGCAGAGATTGCGCTGTGGCATCGAGCAGAATCATTTTCTTGGAGTCTGCCTCTGCTAACATGGGCGGCTGCACGACTGGCACGGGTGATGAGCTAAGGAGCTTGTATCAATTGTAATCTTCGGCCCAGCCTCGAGAAAAGAGTCCATGACCGCGTTGTTGTGAACACAGCAGATATCTGGTAGCTTGACGTTTGAGTGCCGTAGCTCCACGGGGGTGGTAAATTGTAGACGTACGCCGTGCGCCGGTGTAACTTACGGTCAAATAATTCAAGAAGTGTGAGTGGCAATGCGTATAATAGATTGAGCAATGAGACAGCATTTAATTCGGAATCTTGAATGATAGCGCACGGTTGATCTTGTTGCGAGAAGGCGATGCTGCGGTGTGGTGGCATTGAGGATTAACGGGCCGACTGCTGCAGATTACGGTGCTACAGAATTTGATATATAGTTTGCAAAACGAACTTTACC
>JACBFG010000015.1:3695443-3709582 GCA_013435955.1 Diaporthe sp. HANT25 | reverse complement strand
ATAGTCAAGCTGGTGACCGCTGGATTAGTAGTTGGGTCGGTGACGACCAGCGAATACCCGGTGTTGTATGTCCTCTCTTTTCGCACTTTTTGTGTGAACACTAACACAAGTCACCATTTTGCTTCTGCGATCGTTGTTGTTTTGTTTTTGGACGTCCAGTCAGTCCTTTCATGCTGTTTTTTCTCGAGTAGTTTTGAAATTCACGGCTTCACAGCGTCAAATCAGTCGTGGAGCCGCTCCTGAAGGCCCTTGAAAGGTCTTGCGCATGTGCAGCGTCTCAGCACCGTCCCGTCAAAGTGGATCAAGAACGGAGTCGAGACATCGCTTAGATGTTCACGCCCGTAGGGGTGTAGTAGTCAACATATTAGGTTCATTGTGCCACACACACGTGGCTTGGTCTGCGGAGGATATTATAAGATGCGTTGAGATAAGAGTTTCACAAGCCGCGCAACGCATCTTGGCTCGAGGAATATGTACTTGTAACTATGATGGCACATCGCCACCCTGAGGCAGTCCCTGAAGCTACCGTATATCCATCTCATCACAAAAGTTGAAAAGAACGAATTTGTCTTCCCTGCGCTGTCTCGTCCTGCTGTCTGACCGCTATGTTCCATGCCGGACCCGATACCGATATCTATTTACTTAGAGTTTGGACACTTGAGCAAAGTTAACAAGGGCAGGCGAGAGCGTGCCATGGAAATAGATACGTGGTCTACGGCACAAGACACTATAATTAAATCTGTGTGGCAATCAGCGTCTGCCCAGTAGACCAGGTGAGGATATAGCGGCACTCTTTTAATCTTCGGCAAGTCGACGTATTCGTTTCTCATGGGTTTGCATAAGATACCATGCGCTAATGTCCGCACACCCAGATAGAGTTTCCTCCGAACGCCCAGGAGATTTGCCTCTTCCGACGGCTACTCAAAGCAGAACCCCACGAAAATCATCACAAACCATGCCAGGGTCCAGGTATGCTGGGTGGAACCCCGTGGCAGTTCTCAATCACTTAGATAGTCTTGGTCGCTGGGATGCGTCGTCCCCGCACAGGATGCAGATGTCCCAACACGCACAGCGAGCAGGCTGAGCGTTGGTTCATCACACATCCAGAGTTACCACACGCGTTGAACCCTATATCATGGGGACTATACATTCTTGGAAACTGTTTCACACCGAACATCCCGTCTCGACCGCTGCCGAGTTCACCGCGGGAGAAATAAGCTCTGGATTGCAGACGGGTGCCAAGGCCGACTACGACCCTTGTTCCAAAGTATAGCTATCAAGTGTGCTCCTCAAAGCGCTTGTTAGAATCCAAGACAGGGTGGACCCTGGAGATAAGTTAAGATTTCAGCTCGCTCACCTTGCACCCAGCGCCTTGGGTCTGCTAGTAATGCACCCTGTTGGGATGGTTACAGCGCGAGCAACAATACGCAGTACCGACATATGGCTTGAATGCATCGTTTCACGGCCATCCCGTACACTTTCTTCGCGTTATTGAATGTACAAATTTCCGTAGAGATAGGTAATGCGAGGTTCACTCCACACTTTGCAGGATCGATTAGGCTGGCTGCATCAAGCTTTACCCAATTTCGAGAGGGCTGACACTAGGCCTATGTCCTTATCAGTGGCTTGCAATTTGCTGCGAAGATCACGACTGCACGGCTGGCGGCTCGGGGGAACCGAATAGACACGAGAGGCGGTATCTCTGATGTACCATAATAAGCAAGTAAGTACGAGGCACGATCGCACAGGGGTTCGCTTACAACTGAGTCCAGCATGGCCAGATGCAGGAGTGGGATGAGTGAGACGGATCAATCTCACTATCGTGTGCACCTGGCTGAGACACTTTGTAGGGGCTGAAAAGGTCCACCCCGAGCTGACTGACTCCCAATCGAGACATGTGTCTCATTTAATCGCCGGCAGGATGCCGCGCCAAGTGGGCTGGACTTACGCCAAGACGCCTGCATCAGTTTGTTCAGTGTGGCGCGCTCACGGTTCGAAGGAGTCAAACACGAAGTAAACTCTATCCAGCCGAATCCTCCGGCTCGAAAGCCGCACACAAAATGAGGCGACTTAGCACGTACTTGATGCATTATCTGGGCTTATGGTGCATTTTTCATTTCTATGCAAGACTTTCTTGCTGCTTTTTTGGCTGTCAAATTAATTCTGCAAGATTTAAAGTATGTCTTGCCAGTAGTGCAAGACAACAAAGTCTCGCCTCGACGTCAATGCTTGCGTCGGCATCATCCTCTCACTTTTTCATTTCTTCGAAGCCAACTTTAATGTCGGGTACAAACTTACTCCTTTTGTCTAATTAAAGAATCGTGGGTGCCATCTCAGGCGTTTGATTTCTGTCCAACCTCCCATCACTGTCATTACTGCCAGGCTGGATCATGATAAGCAAATCTGTCGGGGGCATGACCCGCATGGGTCGCACGCAATTCATACCTGTGTTGGCCGTCGGCCTTCTACTCGCAGTATGGACAATTCGCCTACAGATGCCCGCTATGTCAGTCGACTACTCGTGGTTCCGCATTGGTGACGACGGCAGGATCGGCAACACCGGCCCAGCAGTCAAAGGCCTCGGCAAGCCAGACGTCAGCGACATCGACTTCTCGGATCCCGACGCACCATTCATAGGTTGGCCATTAGAGCGTGCTTGCAACGAAGTCGAGGAGTGGGTGGAGGGCGTCGTATGGTTGTGTGACAACAACTGGGGCGGCGTCGGCAACGTGCGAAATTTCATCCTCACGTGCCTGAGATATGCCATTGAAGCCGGCGTGTCAGGCATTGTGATGCCCGCGATACAAAAGAGAAACGACGACAACATCATCGACATCAACTCAGGAAAGGACTTCCGACCATTTAGCTACTTTTTCGACGAGGAAAACTTCCGCAAGGGGTTGGGCGAGAGCTGCCCGCAGATTACCGTCTATGACACTTGGGCACACATCCCCAATGTCATGAATTCAAACAGCTCAAAGGAGCCTGCCATAGAAAAGATCAGCCCACGGTACTACTCAGACCGCGGCGACTGTGATGGCGCTGAGCTGGATAAGCACACCGATCGCTTTGGAGGTAAGGCACCCACGACAGACACGCACATTAATCATTTCTTGTCACGATAGCCTTGCGCCGATCCACTGCCCACCTATTAAGCTACATGAAATGAGGCGCTGACAAGATCACAGACAGTTTCAGGGAATGGGTACAATCCGAAGAAAACGGCACGCCGCCGTCGGCAAAGCATCCTCGACTTTTCCGCATGACCGACTACCCGGGCGTGCTCTGGGAATATCCTCGGTGGCACGACGGGCCCGAATTTTCGAACACATTTGGAGCACTGCTCAAGTTTAACAAGCAAGTCATGCGACTCGGCAAGAAGGCCTTGGAGAATATGCATACATTTGCACGAGAGCATGCCCGTACGATGGATCCACTGGAGATCGAAGCGAAGTCGCGCGCTGTCGACGACCCATCGGCCTTCTTCGGCGTGCACCTGCGCACAGAAGCCGACGCAGTCAAGTTCTGGCCGACCTACGAGGAACAAGAGGAGGCATATCTTTCGAAAGCGGAGGAGCTAGGCCTGGCGGTGGCATACGTGGCGACGGGCAACCTCAGCGAGGCACACAAGTTCTCGGCGGCGGCGGATGATCAGCTGGGGATGGCGGTGGTCAGCAAGGCGGACCTGCTGACCGGCGACGACGCGGACGAGCTGGCGTCGCTGAGTTGGGACCAGCAAGGACTAGTGGACTATATCGTCTTGGTGGGAAGCGAGTACTTTGTTGGAAACAGCAGGAGTAGCTTCTCGATTTTGACGGTCCAGAAGAGGCACCTTAAGGAGGACGGGATCTACACAAGACCGTATAAGATCCGGCCGGGTGGATACGGCCGCAGCATGATCGTGGGCCCCAAGACAGAGTACTACAAGCACTGGATGTTTATTTGGGATGCGATGTGGCCTTGATAGAATATATTAGACAAGTAATAATAAATTGACCAGTACAGTAAATTATCCTCATTTGACGATTGACCTGGCGTTGCAGTGTTCAAGGGGAGCAGTGAAATTGAGCCCGCATTCATGTATGGACCTCTGGTATGGATGCTGATCACTGCTTGTACCCGGTGCTTAACAATCAATATAGAGGGAGTAATGAATCTCTTGGCTTTACTTAGATGATATCTAAGTCTTGAACCCCGCGAAGGGGTTGAGAACACGTGGTAATGTTGGGGCCATGTGGATCTGAGTCACAATTGGGTTCTGGCATTAGGCAAGCCGAGAGTCATCCTTCATCTGCCCAGCAATATTTACTTCAATTTGATGTCCCCTAAGAGATTGCCCAACGAGAGACAGGAGCGAATCAAGACCATCAATCTCACAAGAAAGTGACATACAGTGAATTGTGCCACAGGGCCTTTCTCCACAGGAGATTATCCCATAGGAGGTTATCCCGCGGGTGGTCATGTCACTGGATCTTATCCTACTGGGGGTTGTCCCACAGCAGGTTATCCAATGAGATGCTATCCAATTCAGGGATCTCCTATCGAAGGGTATGCCATACGAGGATGCCGGTACCCAGAGGCAGATGGGGAGACAACCCACGCAGCAGTGCAAAGGGATGGGCGGGTCATCAGAGCTACGTGAATCTGGCTTTCCAGTCAGAGATAGATGGCATATTGAAATGAGAAAAAGAAGCAATGATGGTGGAAAGACATGGAACTACATTTACAAACCACCAAAGGAGCCATCACCACCGCCTGTGCCTGGAGCTGGACCAGTCAGTCACAACAGCACTGTGGGCTTCGCAAGGTTTCTGATGCTTGGGACAATCTTCATTACACATATGCACGTATAGAAATTGATGCCAAAATTGTCTTTTCACTAATGGTCTGTCTAAGAGCCTGACGCTTGGATGGAAGGGGTGGCCCTCCCTTGTCGGTTGTTGACCCGCCCCCCCGCTGAAGTCATTGTGATCCCGAACCTTTCCACACACATATCTCATGCTGTCCCCTCTGCAGCTTCTTGTCGGAGAGATGAAGAACAAGATGTCGTTGTGGCATCATGACGCTCACGGGAACTCCAACCAGAAGCAGCGGCAACTTGAACCGATGGAGACTCACGACATCCTCTGGGCGTGGGCCAACCTCGGCAATTCTCAATGCCAAAGAAACCACGACGACGAGACAGAAGAGAATGCGCTCGGATCGAGACCGAAAAGAAAGACCAACTGTCAGTTGCAGGCGGCAGGATCAAAATTGATGAGTGGAATCACCGGTATTGAGAGACTTGGAGGTGTGTCTTTGATTACCAGAAGGGCTTGTGATCTTGATCAACGATATCGCTGTCACCAGTTGGCTGTGTCGGCTCGTCGCGATCTTTCACTGTGGCTGAGGATCTCGAAGGACCAATTGTAGAGCCAATTCAGGGTTGAAGAGTTTGATGAGGAGCTCCCTCGTGGTCAATGTCTTCGGTCAAGATCGAATCTTGGACGGCGAAGGATGTTGGTGAAGTGAAACAGCCTTGATCGCTGGTGGCGGAGCTTGCAAAATACGGCCATAGCGTCATCAGATCGAGACGGGACACACGAAGTGAGGCAGACCTTCATGTGCTTTGTGTTGAGAGTCCCTTGAAGACGAAATTCTCTGTGCATATGATCGTGCACCCATGATGTTGACTATTGAGGTCGACATGATCATGCGCATTTTCATTTCCAGCCAAGAGGAGATTACTCGCATGGCCCGGCCAGGAAGAACAAGATGGTGACTAAGGGGTTCTCCTTGGAGAATCTTGGTCACAGTTGACAAGGAGGTTTGAATCCCAACACCGCGAGATTTGCATGTCCGAGACATACATCCTGTGTCTATGGGATATTGACAGTTCCCACCGCTGACCGGCCAACTCAACGCCGTCAATCTTGGTGAACCATACGCGGAGAGTATATTTCCGGTAAGCCTCAACCGGGATAGTCCGCAACTTTTGCTGCGCCTTGCTGAACGGGACGGGGCGGCTGTCGAGTTCAAGAAATGCACTGAACCATTTGGAAGGCAGGGCATTCTGGATTGTCGGACAAGGCGTCTGGAGGTGAATCCACGAGAAGAGAATTTGAAAATTCTTGGGGAGATGATTGTGCAGAGGCAACATATCTGAGTCCCGTTGCAATCATTAGGCAGCTGAGTAGCTGAGAACTGCGTCTTCGTCTCCAAGGACCGCCTGCACAATGACCTTGCTTGTTCAGTGAACATGACTTGCGACCATGTTGAGATTGCACAATGCCCTGAATTAGGGCTGAATGGATTCATCCAAGAAGGCATCTTAGAAGGTGGTAGTTTCGGTCCAGAGGCATCCTGTCATGATGGCTGTTTCCAGCGTCTCATTGGATGTTCTTGACTTGTCTCATCCAGACCAAACCTTGCCACGGACTAGGGGAAAGGGCAAGGGAGCTGCTAGAAACAAGGACGGGGAGGCAGGCGGCAACGCTCCATCCTTTTTGAACGTTCGGGGTTTCACCTCCTGACAAGTTGGCTCAGGGCTCATCGATGACCATAATTGGTATGTATTAGCTTCGGAGTCAGCTGCGTGCAGGTCGATGGTGGTTCTGTCATGGATCGGAAGCTGTCTCCGCTCAAGGGCTGTCTCAGTTGTTGAGTGTCTTGGCGACTACATCCCACGTGATGGGGCAGCATGCGACTGATGAGGATCTTGCGACAGCGGATACCTGAGAAGGGTCCGAGGGGAACACTGGTCAACAGAGCCGCTAGACATGATCTCAGTACCTTCATTCAGGGAGTGTTTGATGGCTAGGTGGGTCTCAAGTCAGTGAAGTAGGATCCTTTGAGGAAGACGGGGCTTGTCGGCTGGGGCGAGCGCATCAATCAAGTAAGGATTGAGCCTGAGGCTGAGGTCGGTCTCCAATGTGACGCTGCCTGAGCACGGAGGTCAAGTGCATTTCGAATTCTCCGGAACGATCTGTTGCCATGCACGACGGCGAGTAGTGCCTGCGTCTATTCAGGGACGGGACACGGAGGTTTCTTAATGGTGATGGTTGAACAGAATGCCTCGAGTCATGGGTATGCTGCAGAGATGATTCCTCGTTGGTGTCTTTTGGCCGGAAGATGACGAGAGATTGTCATGGGCATGATGGTTCGGAAGTATGATGGCAACTTCGGTGAAACCCATTCATGTAGTCAAATCTGACAAAGCACAAATCCGATGATTTACCACAAGCGATCCGAGTAGAGTTGGCTGGACATGACAACTCGAGAGGTCAGGGTGTCGCCAGACTCGTGTCGAAACCTTTGTCGGAGCTGACGGCTATCTCGATTGTGTATCGTTCCGGGGGATGAGGGGGCAAAGGGAGTGCCTTTCTTCCAATGGGCATGCCGGAGATGGTGAACATTGCGGAAGGCCTGTCTGAGCATGAATCCGTCAGTCTTGCTGTCACTTCTGCTGCTGCTGCTATTCATAAAGTTTCGAGACTGAGGTCAACATACCTTAGAAGTTCGCAAGGTCGTCTACGTTGACGGCACAAGATTTTGCCAGTACTGACGAAGTTCTTGATCGGAGGGGACCGTTTTGTGGGCAAAGACTGGGCCAGTAAAGGGGTCTGTGGGAGTTTGAGTGGTGCATGGCTCAACACAAAGGATGCAGCCGCACGTAGGAAGATGATTTTGAATGGATGGCGACTGCGAGACTCTTTGAGGCGTGTTTGACTGGGCGTCCTCTCGAGAATCGCAGAGCAGAGGTATTTCGATGGTCGAGAACAGGGTGGGGACATCCGGAGCAATGACCTTGTTAACGAGGGAGAAGAAGACTTCTCGGGCAGCAGATGTCTTGCGATGCTGTTGTCGGGGCTCACTGGAAGGGTGGCCCAAGTTGTGTTTAGGGTAGCGAAAAAAGGGTGTTGGGTTCGCTGATGGGAGTACTCCCATCAATATCTTCACATGCATTTAGTCAGCTGAATACAAAAAGTCCGAGTCAGAAAGAAGCCTGAAATCTTACCTTGTGTTGCTTGTAATTAAAGGCCGGTTTACACTCTGGCAAGGAGCTGTGGCCTGGATAGCGACAAGACCCTTGTCGAGGCAGTTTCATGTCCTGCCCAGGACGTTAGGTGGTTATTGAATGAAATACCGGTCTCGCGACTGGCAGAGGATTGTGGTCTATTCTACGACGAGACCCCCGTCGAGGCAGTTTAATGTCCTGCCCAGGACTGCGACAGAGCAGTGGCGACTTGAGACTCTATGGAAAGTACTCCAGCTTTGGAGTTGATCACTCGTCAATGGGCTTGGCTGCGTCGAAGTGTGCACCTCGTCGTTGCTCTCGGGAGGATCAACGGCGTTGATAGTGGTCTTGGCGGGAGGATCAACGGCGTTGATGGTGGACTGGACGAGTGGATCAACGGCGTTGATGTTGGACTGGATGGGAGGATCAACGGCGTTGATGGTGGTCTGGACGGCCAAGTATTAGTTCGTTGGACGTGGAATCAATGAGATTTCATCAACTTACAGTGGCCTCAGACCAGTAGACAGGGCTCTCGCTGGTCTTGTGCTTCTGAACAAGTCGCGAGATTGATTTAGGTGCGAGAGAAGTGAAGAGGTCGAAGATGGGTGGGTGTTGTCGGTTTGCAAGGCTGGAGTGGTGGTTGCTGCGGAAGGAAGAGAGCTTGGTTGTTGTTTTTTTGGCGACACAACAAGTCGACCTGATGTGGGGCTACGGTCAGCAAGCTAAGACTGGAGCTACCTTAAGACTTTGGCTCGCAAAGAAGAAAAAAAGACTTACCATGGAAAAGGTGAATTGTGGTTTGCTCTAGCCGAGCAGGCATGTACTGTCGTAATATTAATGCCGGTTTTTACCCTCTGGCGGTTGAGGTGTGGGCCTGGAATGACGACGAGACCCTCCTCGGGGCGCAGTTTTTCGTCTTGCCCGGGACGATATCAAAGCACTGGAGAGAATAAAACATGATCATGGTCCAAGAATTTCATTGTGCTATGGTTCTCTGCGATCATCTAATAAATCCAACCCACTGTGTTGCCCATCTCAACGCCATCGAGCAAACGCAGGCAGAGTTTGGCTTTCTCCTGCACGTCCGTGTTGTCCTTGGCCACCAACAGAAGACACTCGGCATTTGGTGTAGACTTTCTGTGTAGAAGCCGAATCAAAAGTGCCATGGTTGCTCGCTCCAAGTCGACGGCCTGCGAGAAAGGGTTGTTCTTCTTGCTCGAGTCGTAACGACGGCCGAGGATGTCACCAAGCACGCGATCTGGGTGTCCGATGTTGATTGGAGACGGTCCTGTGATGATCAATGGCGTGTTGTAAGCCATGGCCCATCCTGAGATTGACGCCAGGAGTTCCAATCGGTCAGCCGGCTTGATGTCGATTTGCTGCGAGAATGGGGCAAAGGATTTGGCAGGGAGACCAAGCTTCTCGCGGAGCTTGCTGGCTTCGTCCATAAACATGCGCAGGTCTTTGGTCTTGTTGGTGTTCAGCGAGAACTTGAAGTCGGAGTAGTCAAGCCACTTATCCAGCAGCTTGAACAGAAGGGCTAGGCCCACATCAATTACCGCCGTTGTCTTCAGCAGCAATGTCATCTTTCTAAGGCTTTCCCATAGTCTGGAACCTCTTCTTCCACTGCACCATGGCCACTCCCGCATTCTTGTGACGCTCGTTGTGGTTGCCGCGAGCAGGGGCCGCTGGCGTCGTGCTCTGCTTAGACTCCTCGATCTGCTCGGTCTTCTCAACGGGCTTGACAGCAGGGTCCTTCTTGCCCCGGTAGCAGTCACGGGAGTGGTGTTTGCCGCCGCAGAGCATACAGATAATTGCCTTGCCTTTGTTGAAAGGACAATCCGTGCCTTTGTGTCCGACAGCATAGCACTTGCGGCACACAATTCTCAGCTCCTTGGCTTGCTCGGAGTCGATTTCAACAAACATTCCGAGACCCTTGTGAAGCTAAACCCATTGAACCAGGTTCCGGACAAAGGGTGAGTTCTTGGACTCGACACGCTCAAGCATTCGGGTGTTGATGAGAACCAACATCGCGCAGATCGACCTCGAGCTGGAGACGTTGACGACCTGAGGGTGACCGGTCATTCCTGGTGCGTCAGAGCGGGTCAAGTCAACGATGACCACGCTCGCCTCGTGTCCCTGGGCGCCCTGGTGGGTGCGGACCTTGATGCGGGACTTGTCGAAGCGGACCCAGTCTCCCTTGCTGTTAAGCTCCAAGCTTGCGCGCCTCTGTAACTCGTACTCGTACAGGCTGCGCTGAGCATCGTAGGGTGCGATGATCATCACATCTGCGTTGAGGCCCTTGGTTGTCGTCTTCGAGAACTGGGGGTCTGCGAGCAGGTCGATGAGCTCCTCCGAGCTCGACAACGGAGCTCCTCTGAGCCCCATTCATTGACCCCGATGCGCTCGTGAAACTTGATCTTTCCGTCGTAGAATTGCTGGCTGAAGATGGGCTCCTCTGAGTCCGAATCTCAACGCGAGACTTGTCGAAGGGGACCCAGTCGCCCTTGCTGTCCATCTCCCAGCTGGCGCGCTTCTGGAGCTCGTGCGTATACAGGCTCCTCTGAGCCTGGTATGGTGCGACGATGAGTACCTTGGTGCCATTCCCATTCTTGTCGGTAGAGGATAAGTTGGGGTCTGCGAGCAGGTCGACAAGCTTCTCCAAGATAAAATTGACGTTCGCGACGTTGGAGAAGGAGCGTGCCTCGCAGTTCTCAAACGAGTTCATATTGATCATGAGAGTGTTCTCATTGATGTCGTCTTTGCCGCTCAAGCTCTGAAGCCAATTGACAGCAGCCTTGTCAACCAGGCTGTACTTCTCGCGAGCCTGGCGAAACTTGATCGAATTATTGTAGAACTGTTTGTTGAAGAACTCACCAGCCATGCCGTGCTGACGCCAGTTCTGAGTCAACATGTAAGACTTGTTGCCGGCTTCCAAGAGGCGGTGGATGCCCGATGTCTCCATCTGGTTGGCAAAAGTGGCTGGGTGAGGGAGAATTTCCTCCTGCTCGGCACTGGCATCAGCAGTGTTAGTGTCTTGCGGCTCGCTCGAATCGCCGCCCTTGTTCCACTCTTCCTCTTCGGCTCTGATGTCCTTGGGACTCTGCGATGTCTCTGTGTCTTGAGGACCATCATCTTGGTCATCACCGCCGGTATTGGTGACGTCGACACCGCTTGGCTCCTCTGAGCCACCCTTCCTGAACGATCTGGGAGGCTTGTACTTGCGGCGCTGTAACCTGGAGAAGATCACTGGGGAGAGCTGCTTGTGGTCACCAAAGCACAAGATTGCTAGAGGACTGAAGTTGGCAACGAGGGGAAGGGACGTGACCTCTGTCACGGGGGCTCTCATCACTGATGATATAATGAGGCCGGAACAGGCGACGGAAGGTTCGGTCCGCTGCGCCGACGGGAGTGCCAAAGACGACATCGGCTTTTGCGACGGCATCGGTCAGGGGGCCGTCCTTGACAAGGCGTGTGATGGTCTTTCCGAGCTTGTAGATCTGCTCTGGCTTGTCCTGGACTTGGTTGACGAGGGATGCTAGTGTGTCATACTTGCGGGATTCCGTTGCCTTGCGGTCGGCTTTGTATAGCTCGACAGCCAGATCCACAACCGAGTCGTTGCTGCTTCTGGCCTTGCGGCCCTCACGGTCGAACTCGTGAGCTTTGTCCGAGAACGCGTTCAAAAGCGTCATTAGAATACCTCCTGTGTTGTCATCATCCGTCCGCTGGATGTGGCGTCTGCCCTTTGCAAAGCGACGGATGAAATCCCGACCCTTGGATTCCCACGAGTACAGGCGGAGAATCACTAGCCTGCGTTCGGAGATCTTGGCGCTACCAAGGTCTTTCCAGGTCGGTAGAAGCCGCGGGAGAAGATCGTCCACCGCTGTGTTTTGTCCAGAAACGATGAGAACCTCTGTTCTCGGGGTGATCAGCGCAGCTGCAGCCTTCTGTTCGTCGGTGAGCTCGACCGCTCGGAAAGGTGCAGTCAGGTCGACCTCATCAAACTTCTCCGGCTTGACCTGGGGGCCCAAGTCCAAAGCGCGGTCCCACTCATCATCAATATCTGTTGTGGGAGGGTCGAACAGCA
Source organism: Diaporthe sp. HANT25 (assembly GCA_013435955.1). Taxonomy (NCBI): domain Eukaryota; kingdom Fungi; phylum Ascomycota; class Sordariomycetes; order Diaporthales; family Diaporthaceae; genus Diaporthe; species Diaporthe sp. HANT25. Next base: position 3,697,499 of record JACBFG010000015.1, on the reverse strand, counting down.
TCGCGACGGCCGCAAAGCAGAGAGCCAGCCAAGACTTTCCTGTGCCGGGTGGTCCGTGAATGAACTTGATGAGCTTGCGGTCATCCAGCATGTACTCTATTGCGTTCATCTTGTCTCTGCCAAGACGCTCATACGCTGCTTGGAGCTCGGCATTCTCATGACTGCCCTGTCGCAGTTTTCCCAAGTCGGCCATGAACTCCTTCAATTGTTTCCCGTCCCGGAGCTTTGCTGTGATGATGTCCTCAACGGCATTAATGCTGGTCAGCAATGGCCGACCATTCATGGGCATGGTATGAGGTGCCATCGACTTCTTGAGGGCGTTCATCTCTGCCTTGTAGGTCTTGTCACTGTCAATGACGACAATCTTGACCTTGACGTCCGCGTCACCCTCGAGGCACTGGTCTGTGAACCCTCTGGTTCACTTGAGAGGGTTGCCTGAATCGTCTGCGCTCGGGTCTGGGAGATCCAGGATCAGGGGCAGCTTTGCGTTGCCGGTGGACTTGTCAACTGGAACTCGCAGCTTCCAGACATGTGTTTGAGCTGGCCAAAGCTTGCTTGGTACATTGATGCGATGACCACGGAGGCGGACAGGTTCGCCGAACGGGTTGTTCTCGTCCATCTCCGGAGGTGGAGGATCAAGCCATGTGCGATTGGACCTGGCAAATTCTAGAAGCTGCTCCTCGTCGTCGTTAGCCAGCTCTTGGATCGTCTCGAGGTTGCTGCGCAGGTTCTCGAGGTTCGCAGCAATTTCGTTGCCTTGGTTGTCTCGAATGCAAAGTGCTTGCAAGAGGTCGTAGATCCTGTGATCTGACGCAGACTTTGACTCAATGCTGATGAACTCGGTCAAGGCGTCATCAAGAACATCCATCCTCAATAGACCCCTTGATATGCATGGAAATGTAATCGTTGTCCACGTCATCCATGCCCTCGTTGACCTTTTGCAGAATCACCAGTTCTCGGAAGGAGTTAGTCAACATCGTGGCCGATAGATGATCCGTTGACGAGCATGAAGTATTCCTGTGGGGCCTTGTTGTCTGGGTGCAATGTCCGCCGGTCTGGAACGAACCGAGCTGTCACCTCAAGCTCCTGCAGCTTCCCGTTCTGGCGGTCTTGGTACTCCTTCTCTTGTTGAGTCGCGCAATAGCCTGCGATACGTAGTACTGTTCATGGCTGTCGAAGACTGCGAAAGCTGGAAGCTGGTCCATGAAAGTGATGTTCTTGCCCTTGGGGATTGTGCCAATATCAAGCATGCGCTTAGACGGCGACTTGGCAAAGTAGATCGACAGCGGGTTGTCGCCATCGCGCTGCCAGCCATCGGTGCAGCTCTCAAGGATCCCGATGGTGAGATCGAGACTCAAGTCTTTGGTCTTCTCGTATATCGGGTGCAGCAGGTCGAGCTTGACATCGGCTTCACCATCAATCATGCTGGTAACTTTGTCCAATGCTACCTTGATCGGGCCATCCTCAAGACCTGCGCCGTGCTCGGTGATCTGGAAACGAGGGGTGCCAATGACAGTGTACTTGGCCGCCATGCGCGCGCAAATCATGGCGGCGCACGCAAACCAGAGAGCCAACCAAGGTTTGCCCATACCAGGTGGGTTCCTCTGAACCCCGTTGGCTGCCCGCCACTTTCTTCAGGCTAGGCATCGCGCCAGCATGCAAACTCTGCAGGTCTCAAAAAGTCAGGTCTTCTCTCAGATATTAGGAAGCTGAAAGGAGGGGCAGAAGGTCGTGACGGAAAACAAGAAGAAGAATGAAAGCGGGCTTTAAAAAGTGGGAAATGAGAGGCAAACGGACAGAAATTGGAGCACCTTGCACGAGACCGCGCAAGAAATGACAAACTTACATTGTAATTGCAAATCTTTGCAAAAGCTTCGTTGATCCAACATCCCGTGCCTTTCTCGCGAGAGCATCGCGTGGCGTGGCGTTGCCAGTCGATTTCGAAACATCTCTTGACCAGGCAGGTTTACACCCAGGTAAGCGTCTTGCGTGATTGGAACATCTGCTCTGACTGCCTGTTGGATGGAGTAAGCGAAATGTCAGCTGTGGACGAGGC
>JACBFG010000015.1:3617331-3695348 GCA_013435955.1 Diaporthe sp. HANT25 | reverse complement strand
TAGGAGAGAGAGGGTAGGAGAGAGAGGGTAGGAGAGAGAGGGTAGGAGAGAGAGGGTAGGAGAGAGAGGGTGTAAAAAAGGGCAAAGAAGAGTTGGCAAGTCGTCAAGAAACTCTTGCAGAAGGGTTGTTGAGGGGAGGTTGGCAAACGGGGTAAGTTGGCGAGGGAGCTTAGAACTTACCTGGGCACAAGCCAGCCCAAAAGATCATTTGCAAGAGCAGACTGTCCGCCAATTAGACCGTAGACCGTGGCGGTTCTGATGTTTGACGTTTGGTAGTCGGGGACTTGTGCAGAGGTTTTTAGAAGAGAAGAAGACCAAGTGTTGTAACAGGAGGTAGAGAGAAAAGGAAGAAGGAAAGGCTGGCAAAGGAGAGGAAGTTGAAGAAGAAAAGGAGGAAGGAAGAGGTTGGTAGCAAGGGAGATGGGTTTAAATAAGTTTGTGAGATGCAGGTTGGAAGCAGAAGGGAAGGGTAGGCTCCTGGGTTTAAATATTTTTTTGAGAAGCGAAGCTGCCAGTGCAGCGCCGGTCTCCTGTTGTGTATACAGGAACACAGCCAATAGAATCTACTGAATTTGAGAGAAGAATCGGACGAGCTAGCCAACAGGAACGGGCGCACTTCGAAGGAACCAATGGGTTGATCGGATGAAGCTGATTTCAAGTTGAGCATTCTCAGGAAGCAGACGATTGGAAAGGTCCTCCCCAATACAATCAGGCGTGAGTCACGGGGGGACAATTTCGATCTGATATTGAAGGAGCAGTCCAGTGACTGGCTGCGAAAAGTGCGTTCGACGAATCTGCCACTTGCTAACAGCTGCTTCTGGAAAGCTACTGCAGAGTTTCTATGGAGTACAACACTAAGAGCTGTAAGCAAGGTCTAGATGCCTTTCCGAGACGCGTGTAGAGCTCCGGCGCATCAGGCCACTCTGCACTCTGGGAGCTTCAGGGTTAGAGGTCCATTCGTCAGGATAAGCTGTGGCAGCAGGTTCGCCAATGACGGTGAGTTCATCAGCGACTCCAAGGCGTTCAAGCGTGCCTTGGAGATTCTAAGAGACTTTAGCGCAGCAAAGTAGGTTTTTGTCCGTCAGCGAGTTGTCTCGTCCCGCAACTGTTCGTATGTTTCTGATGCCTTCCAGAGGCCTGTTCAGTGGTCACTTACGACCTGTGCAAGCGAAACAACGAATATTGCCCGCATCATCATCATCAGGTGTCTAGAATTTGTAAACTAAGTGGTAGCCTTAAAAAGAGAACTCAATTCATCTTCCGAGTAAGATCATCATAATCAGTCACTGCTTGCGTCCTGAGACTTGGTAATCTTCCCCTGAGACATGACATAGACGGTGTCATACTCAGACAGCGACTCGAGTTTGTGGGTAATGCTTATCACCGTGTAGTGGCAGAACACACGAGAAATGACGCTGTGCATCATTTTCTCGGTTTCCATGTCCACACTCGAAGTCAACTCGTCAAATATAACGATACCTCCCAGTGGCCGTTGTCCTGTCCCCTGTCCGACTTTGCCGACCAATGTCTTTTTCCTGGCCCATGCCCTAGCGATAGCAACAGCCAGGCTCAACAACTGTCTCTGGCCATGGCTCAAGGAGTCTTTAGCTATAGGCAGATGAAAACCACCGGCGGCGCTGGCCGCGCGTTCCAAACCCACTTCAGCGAGTGCTGCTTGACACTCGTCTTCCGTGAGGGAGTCGTCGGGGTCCAGCAACGACTTGTATGTTTCCTCCCCCGCGAGGAACATCATGTCCTGGGATACCGCGATGATCCTATCTCGCACTGTTTGCCGGGTGATGCGTCGGAGATCCAGACCGTCTATTGTAATACTGCTAGAAGTCTCAGGTGTCGGGTCGAGGATACGAAGCAGCATGAGCGCCAGAGTGGATTTGCCACTGTCAGTAGTTAGTTATGAATTGATCCCCAATCTTCCCTTTGATAATACTGCAATGCATCGCGGGAATAACATACCTGCCGGTCCTGCCTACGATAGCGACCTTCTCCCCGGGAGCAATGTTGAGGTTGACATCGCGGAGAACAATCTTTCCAGACTCTGAATCGGTACCTTGGCTGTATGAAACCGTGGCGCCGGCAATGTGGATGCTTCCAGTATTAGGCCAGTCTGCCGGCGGATCCAGTTTCCCGTCAGTAGATTCGTCATCGTTGTGGTCGTTAGCCAACATTTCGAAATCCCTGAGACGCTTGACCGCTCCAAGTGACGTCTCAAGCTGGACCCAGCATCGGACAGTCGCACAGGCCAGCTCTCCGAAAGTCATGAGCGACACGAGTCCAGCACCAACAAGGCCAGCACGGGATGATGGCACCAACTGTGTCGAGATGCAGGTGACGGCTACAGCAACGATCCCAACTATCAAGTTCAGACTGAGAGTCAACCACTGCTGGATCATATCCAGAAGGTATTGGGGACGCATAGACGTGTCGAGGAGCCCATGATAGACGTCTTGCCACCGATCGGCCCAGTTGAACGCCCGAATGGACTCGATACCAGTAACGATATTTTGAAACTGCTCACTGTGGCGGTGCAGAGCTTGTTAGCATCATCACGCGTTATTGAGACAAGTACTACTTACTAAAGTGGACTTTTGCTTTCCAGATCCAGCAGCCGAAGCTGTCGAGAAGTTTTGAGATAGTACCTCTGTAGCAGGTAAAGCACTCCTAGCAACACCGGGTAACCGATGGCAACCCAAGGTGTCGCCACGGCGACAACAACTGCCTGGCCCAGGGCGGTGAATCCTGAGAGAAGCGTGTTGGAGATAGCAAAGGACAGAGGACCGTCCACAAGGGCCATATCCTGGGAGAACAGATTTGTACTTGCACCCCTGTCTGTTTCCGCAAAATAACTGAGCGGAATGCTGAAGAGGCTTCTGATAGCTCTCAGATGCAGATGCGAGCCTCCGCGAGTCACCATGATCATGTTGGTGCTGCTAACATACATGCCGAGGGAAATCAAGCCAGATACCTGGATCAGAGCATAGATCCCAAGGTAAAATGGATGTGATTGGGAGACCGGTCGCTTGAAGACATCCTCGGCCCAGAAGTTCAGCCACACAGTTCCAAAGTTGTACGAGAATGAGAAACAACAGCCAAACAGAAGAACTGCTGCAGTCACACCCGGCCCTATAGCTGCACGATAGTGAGCATATACTCCGCTATCGTGTTGTGCAGCAGAAGCTTCTTTCGATTTCGTCGATGCTTGCTGAAGTGACGGTGTTATGTTGCTGAGTTCCTCGCTTTGTGGGTCTGACGGAGCTACATAATGCTTTGGATCTTCCCCAGGAGGTCCGCAATATTCCAAGGCATTGTTCGCCCCAAGAATAATCAGTCCATGCGCAAGTGATAGGTACTTAGTTGACTCAGTGCACCAAACAGCGGTTGCTTTCTTCTCGCGCAGAAAGCCAGTGGACCCAAACACCCGGTGGACGATCTCGTCAGCGGTCTGTGTGTCAAGTCCGCTCAGAGCATTGTCGATGATGTAGAGGTCCGCATCCAAGTATAAAGCTCGGGCAAGTGCAACACGTTGCTTCTGACCGCCGCTGAGTGTCAGACCCCCGCTGCCCACCCGTGTCTCATCCCTTTCCGGCAAAGAGTCGATGTCGAGCTTCAGGAGGGTTGCTTGAAGAACGCTTCCGTAACGACTGCTATCAAACAGCTCAAGTCCGACAATGTTGGAACGGATGGTACCATTTGTTAGGAAGGGCGTCTGGGCGCAAAATCCAATCTTTTTACACGCAGAACTGAATTCAACCTTGCCCTCGACAAACGGGACTTCGCCAAGAAGGGCTCTTGAGAAAGTTGACTTCCCTGACGCTACTGGACCTCGAATAACGGTCAACTCGGACGAGGGAATAACCATGTTGAGATGACAAAGCTGCCATTTCGCCTCTTCCCAACCCAAACTCACATCCTGGAATGAGATAGTCGGTCCACCTCCGCCTATTTCTGGCTTTTCCGATGATGAATTCTCTGTAGACAAAATGACTCGGTAATCAACCCGAGGCGGGGCAGCGAGAAAGTTTTGGATCCGTTCCAGACTGGCTTTAGAGGCCAACATATTTGGAAGAGTTTGGAAAAGCTGAGTGAGAGGACTCGCAAGCAGCGTCAAGTAGGCCAAGCTTGCGTATACCTGCGCCGTGTCGAGTGAACGAGCAGTGACAGCAAAAGTCATCAACGGGGAGACAAGCATGGGTGCAAACGCCACACAGGTCGAAAAGACCATCAGGATACGGAACTTGTTCGCGGATCTCAACTCGTCGTCCCTAAGATTTTGAATCTTAGATGCAAGGTGCTCAGCTCTTCCAGATATCAAGATAGACTTAATGTGACCGATGACACTGGATGTGACGCTGACGCGGTTCTGCGTCTTCTTTGTCCACTCCCCTTGACGCGAGGCGGCACCTTTGGCGACGACAGCGGTGCAGGCGATACAAATGACCACCACACCAATTGGTGCCACGAATGCTGCACCCGACTGTCTTTCGAGAAGCCAGGCGGCGAGAGCTACCTCGATTGTGTTGGCCCACAGCTCGTGGACGTTCTGTATCCCGCCTATCACTCGACTGACGTCGGTGCTCATCAGAGTCAACACTGAGTCATCGAGTGTGTGAGATGAGACTTGGCAGGTCTTTGCGAAGATAGCTGCCGCGAGAGTGGCCCTGAGCTTCGTTATTGTCCTGAACTGGAGGTACCAGTACATAGCCGTTGACAGAGCGATGCCCAGATATATGAAGAAGCTTGCTCCGATGAGCCCATATCCCAGGTTTCTCTCGAGATTAAAAGGGACACTATCTCCGCCCTGGAGGTAGCGGATCAGCCTCTGGATGAAGAATGGCTGGGCGAAGGAGAAGCCCATCAACAATAGTCGAGGTATGATAGGTTGAAGCAAACCGGTCCCAAGCGTTCGTGCCAGAGCACGTAAAAGATTGTTGTCTGTGGGATCTATCTTCGAGGCTTCACGCAATATTTGGAACCTGTTGAGTTGTCGCGCTGCTGCAAGTCGACGGTCCAGCGGATACAGATCATCCAGATCCAAGGCCTGGCGACTGCCTAGTGATATCAAGGGCCTGAGCCATGACATCAAAAGCAAAGAGTATACACCGCTTATCTCCTCTGGACTCGCGTCTTTGGATTGTGATATCTGCCAGCGTCGCTTCGGCACAGCTTCAAGGACTACCATGACCATCTTCAAGGCCACCTTGACTGTCAAAGATACGGTATATCTTCGTTCTCCAAATGCCAACCAAGAGGTTCTGACTAGAGCCGCGTCAAAGAGGAGTGTGAGGAGCAAATAGGTATTCAGTACTATCGAAGGACGAACACTGCGAAAATGCTCGGTCCATGAAAGTAGCAGCAAGAGAAATGGTGTGATCGCAGCTATGATTGCTGCAGCCAAACCTTCGTCCCCGACTGGAACGGACTTGCGTGCAACAAAAGCCATGACGGTGAATTCGCAGCTAGCGTAGGCTACTATTGAGGCCTTCAATCCATGTTAGAGCACTAAATATTGTCTCCTTCCAAGTTCCATAACTCACTGCTTTTGAATACCAAAGCGCTTGCCCGGTTACAAGGCACAACCTGTCTTTGAGTTGCCAGAAACGCCATGGCGCTAGCAGAATAAACAATGCGGACGGCAGAGTTGATAGAATCGTTGCCTCGAAGAAGATGGTAAAATCGAAATCGCCGCGGCAGCCTATGATGGCCGGGCCGAAGGAACTGTCGTTCTGGCAGGCTGCTTCCATCTCGGTCTCCAAAGTGCTGGGACAAAACAAGGCCAAGAAAGCTGTACGCTTGCAATTCAAGACAAATTGAACGAAGCTGGGGCCTGCTTAAGTGGCTCGTGATATTGCAACAACCAGATCGTTGGTATGCATGGAAAAGTAGCAACGACAGCTTTGCTGCCTTGGACCCGTTCACACTGCTGCCGCGTCCTCGGGCTCTGCCTGTCCCCAAGCAACGAAAGGGTCTAGCGCCAACAGACGCGTACGACCCCTGATGCTGCACATTCGGCGTCTACTTTTGGAAGGAGGCATATGTCTCTTATCGCTTGACATGTCATTCACCGCAAGACCCGTCATATTTATTATCAGTCCATTTGTGATCGTTGCAATCCGCGATTCATAGCTTGGGGCTAAGCACTTTGGTAACTGACTTTGAACCCTGCGGAAGTGCATCTCGCTACAACTACTGGGCAAGGACCATTTCATCCTGTCGAAGGAAAAAGCTATGTGAATTCAGGCAAAGATGCCGTTGTCATGCCGCTGTTGCCTCGGGCGGCGTTCCAATCGAAGACCTCCCATGGAAAAGCTTTCTGCGAGAATGCATCGCGTGATACTAGACCGTAAGCCATTGTCGTTGAGGAGCGGTGAGAAGATTGGAGCTGTATGCTCTTCCATGCAACAGACATGTCCGCATGAATGTACCTGCAAGACTCGAATGGGGTGGCGGTGGTGGTGGTGGTGGGGGGCTACCTTTTCCGCTGCAAACTGCTAGGAAATAGCCGTAGACATGGGACTCTTGTGTAGTGAGATGAAGGAGGATTCCTCAAGCAAAAGAACCATGGTTGAGAATGATCGAACCATAGGATGCTTTCCTTTTGAAAGAAGTTGCCATGGGAGTTCATGATCGTTGCCACACAGCATCTCGAGACAAATGCCACTAAGACGAGCACCCAACTAACTCAAAAGTCTGGGTTCATGAAACAAATAAATTGATCAAGGATGGATCCCATAGTACTGACATTGATATTTCGCTGGCATGCTCCTCCATGACTGATGCTCAGGACCCTTGCAAGCTGCAACAACCCCCCCAGTCCGGTGCAAATATTGACAGACCTTCATTCACTTCCTCGTGGGCCTACCTCCTCTGACGCAGCTTTACCACACACCACAGGCCTCCGCCTCTCAACACAACGTCCCACCATTCTATTGCGCCACTTTCGTCTCCACCGTCTTCCTACCCAAGACGCAGTCCAGTGCCATTTCCCGACGAAGTCACCACTCGCCCGCGCCTCATCAAACGGCAAAATGACGAGCTCACCAGCCCTGGCGCCCCTCGAGGCTCGTTTGCTCGACCCCAGCACTTTTCCCACGACCGCTCTGCAGGTGGAGATGTTGGTTGTGGTTTACCTCATCTCAACCCTAGCATACATCACCTACGGCCTGCGCATGTACAGCAGGACCACCTCGAAGCAGTTGGGGCTTGGTAAGCACAAAGGCCCAAGGTTCTGATCTTGATAGTTGGCGCTGACCGTTGGGTTGTGCAGAGGACTGGTTGATGACCGCCGCCATGGTTTGCTGCCCCGGTTCCCCTGGCGACTTTACTTTTCGTCGTCGCTCATGCTTCGCAGGTGTTCTCAATTCCACTCGTGATTCTCCAATATTTCTGTACGATTCTTTACTCCCCTTGGCCTCCTGCCCTACACAGCCTAATTCTTCAACATGGATAATCGAGAGTGCATATATCCTGACCGAACGCCATTCCCAGATTACAAATACGATGCCATCGGACTCCCCTTCTCAGCAGTCCTAGATAAACCCCTAGAGGTAGAGATTCACACTATGCTCTCGAGGTGGCTGAACCAAGTCTTGTACCCCCCTGTCCTCGGATTCGTCAAGGCATCGACGCTCGTCTTCATGTTGAGGATCGCGGGACATATGAACGGCGTCAAGCGAGCGATCTATGTGAGTGAGAAAGACGCCGTTCTTCGGTCCATCGTGCGACGGCATCCTGCATTCATATCCCAGTTTGCAACGCACCTGGCGCTCAAGGGGCCTCATTGCAAAGTCAGACTAACCGGTCTCCTACAATAGATCATCAATTCCATCAACATAGCCGTTACCATCTCCCAGTGCGCCGGAATGATTTTTGCCCGAATTCCAGTTTCCTCGTATTGGGATCAAAGCATTGAATCTAAACAATGGGTAGACACTGGAGCTTTCATCACGTCAACGTCGGCCTTAACAATAGTGACAGACATCATGGTGTTGTCTATCCCTTTTTGGGTCTTCATGCGCTCACAGCTACCCAGAGCAACGAGATGTGGCGTCGTCATGATCTTCATGACCAGCGGTTTGTGAGTACTCCACTTCCTACTTGCAAAGAGGCCGCCACTAACTTTCCTCCCCACGTCGCAGAGTCACAGTAATCGGAATAATCAGGGTCTGCGTGTTAACCCAGGGGTTCTACGAGCCGGAAGATGGCCGCTTCGAATGCACATGGGGCCCGTCCCTCAACACCATTGAGACAAGCCTCGCCATCATGACGGCCAACCTGCCGACCTTGAGCCCGCTGCTGCGAGAGTGGTTCCCGGGACTCTTCCGCAACTTCAGGCGCGGGGACACAGATCAGAGGCGGTACATTGATCAGGAGGGAAGTGGGAAGCAGAGATCTGTCCAGATGCAGGATTTGAGCCACCGCCATCACCCCCGCTCTGTAAGCAATTCTACCGCGGAGAGCCAGCAGGGCTTCTTCAAGCATGCCGGCATCAGGAAAACCACCGATGTCAGCACTTCTCTCCTTTCCGAGCTTGTATACACCAGCCACTGACTGGACGCTTATAGATCCGCGTTGCGTACTCCGATAGATCGATTGTGGGTCGGCATGCCGGCGAAACTGGCAGGGCAGATAGAACGTCACCGTCGGATCCAGCTCTGATGGCCTGAGGGAGAATCATTGTTGGGAAGCGAAGCACGTAGATCAGCATTCCCAGCCACACACAACGATCGACCAGGACTCAGGATTATGAGACACGGGACCAATGAATGAAAGAGATCAAGAGTAGTGGATGACGGCGGTAAACAAAGAACATCAGTACGATTTCCGACGCAGTGCCCAGTGTCACCTAGGACTTCTGACTTGGCCGAAGAATGGCATCTGAAAGCCTTCCGGAAATTGACAATCCACTTGACGCCCATGGGCATCAAGTTTCCATGCCACCGGAGTCGATTGGGTCTTCCTGTACAATTCTTTAAGACATTCAAGTTCAAGATATTGGCCATACGGTCAGAGCAGCCTCTAACAGCAAAAGGTGACTTGCCATGACAATGATTTCCATCTGCAAAACCCAACTATGAATCTGGCACAGGAGGCTCAAAATATGTCCCTTTCATCTAAATTAGCAATCTACCTGAGCTTGAAAAGAAGGGCCTTGTGCGCTTTCTGGTCTCCTAAGGGACTATCGAGATTCGGTAGTTGATGCCCGCTCCGACAAGGACTTCTTACCGTCCTTGAAGAGGCCACAACATGGCTTTCCACAGGGCACAGATGCTGCTGAGGCGATTGACATATTGAAAAGACTCCTATTCATGCCTTCATTCCTCCTCATGGTCGGGAGCCTCATTGTCGTACAGTATTCTATATGAGACTTCTCTGTATCTGCAGCTTTTGGTGGTTCTAAAGTGGTTCCCAGACGCATGCAGCGATCGTGCAGTTTGCCATCTGAGGTGTAGAGACATAATTTGCCATCGGTTACAGACTCAAACATTTTTCAAGCTCAAACTGGCGAGATTTTGCCGGCGGGAACTGTCTGGCGCTCATCAACGTCACTCGTCGAGACCTCGGGGTCATCATTGCTAGGAGACGGCGATGGCGACAGACGTCCCTCTGTGACTGCGGCCGTCTTCTTCTTGTCCCGCCAGAGAAGGATCTGAATGGACAAGGTTACAATAACTTGACAATAAAAGTTCTTGTTAGCCTTTATTCGGTAGAATTGGAGAGATTGAGGCAGGCTTACCAAGCAAGATTTGCATGATAATACACCAGAGGTACCCTTTGCGAGCCGCCGGGAAGTCGGTGGTTTTCCAAACGAAATTTGGTGCCTAGACACTCGCAATCAGCCTGTGGTCTACATTCCTGCTCATCCTAGGAAATCTGGTCAAAATGGTTGAGCTTACAACTGCTTGTACCACATATGCGAGGTCATTGCCCAGTGCCACGATCAGTGCTCTCTTCTCTGTGTCGTCAGAGCAAATTTCGTTGATCCAGGTCAGGATGAGAGGCCCAGCGCCATTCTAGGTGAAGTAATGTGTGAGCAAGATGGACTCATGTGTGCCGAACCATTTGTCACCACTTACGCCGATCTGGCTGAACCAGTAGACTATCATGCGGCCAGTGATGTTCTCATATAATGGCATTTGCCGCAAGAGAACGCTGAATAGTAGCTAGTCCCCAGCATTAGCATTCGACAGAAAACCCGACGTATAGCCAATTACCCATGGCTTTGCTTGATTGAATCATGTGGAAGCTGGAAACTCACAGTAATGGCTGCGCCGACATAGATAAATGGCCAACGAATCCCGTGACACGGCCCATCTGAAGCCCAGCCCCAAAGCAATGCCATCACGACAAAGATACCAGTGGTCGGAAGAGGTACTGCAGTCGGCAAATATGAATTAGCCATTGATAAAAGGGCAAAGTACTCCGGAGTGACCTACAGTCGTTGATGTCTGCCACTGAGAAGGACGTTCCCGGCACTGGGGCCGGTGTTTCATTGAAGCTCTTCAGCCAGTACTACAATACTTTGAATTAGTCGTTTGATCGACTGAAAGGCTGAAAGTGAGGAGCTGCTTTGATTCCCCAATCCTAGCATTTTCTGAGACCTAGTAGAGCCAGAAGTAGTGATTCGTAAGGAAGTGCGAGAAGAATGACTCTCTTGTCAGGGTAATACTTACGCCCATCGCCGGCTGAGCCCAGCCATTGTTCCAGACAACGTAACACAACGCTTTGCTCCAAGTATCAGTATGTGACGAATCAGGCAATTAACGGGACAAGCAGACCGCAGAGCCTTTATATAAAGCGCGCTACTCTGCTGGAAGTCCATCCTGGGTGGTGGGGAAGAGGGATAATTACTCACGAAGAAGGTAGGTGTGCCAGCTACAGAGTATCTTCTTGATCTTGGCTCGCGTCCATGGCTGCTTTCCGGCGCGCCCAACCGCATCCATCCGCTCTACTGAGAGGGTGTGCTCTGCTTCAGTGATCCACCAGGTGGGACCACCGCCTGGCATATTAGGGAAAAACACAAATCCTGCCAAGGCGAGCGGGATCGTAATTATGCCGTCAATTATAAATAGCCAGCGCCTTCATACTCGTTAGCAATCTGCTGCAGTGCCCCGATTGATGTATTCAGGAACATTCCAAAAGATGACAGACGGGCATCTGTTGAAGGAGAAGAATGTGCTTACCACCCTGCGAGGCCACCGTTGCCGTTCAAGTTGGTATACTGTGAGAGCCAAAGTCAGTTGATGAGTATCGTAAGAGTTGAGCCCGAACAGAATTGGAATGGGACGTCTTTCCGTGCGACTATTTACTCGAGCCAGAGCCGATCGCGTCATTGGTAGACAGTCCAAAAGAATGTAGACATGAACAGCGAAATACACTCCAAGTGATAAGTGCTGAAGCTCGGAGCCACTTACAGCCGCCGCCTGAAGGAAACCGCTAAACATCTGCCCAATTGAGCCAGCTAGCCAGAATACCATGGCACGCTTGCCAATTTCACGAGGAGTATACCAGGAACCTAACATGTAATGAATCCCTAGATCGATGTCAGCACGGAGGCGATGTGAAGAAACTTGATATCGAACATGTGCTCGGCTGCATCCCATATCCACCCTTCAGAAAGGTCACGGTGTACTTGGCGGAAAGAGTCAGGGAGGCACGGTAGTGGTAATGTTGACCGCATGAACTTCAAAGTCGAAAATTTCAAACTCACCCGGGTAAAAGCCTGATCTGAGTTTTGTGAAAGTTAGTATGTCTAGCCCAAGGTGGCTGCCTTTAAGGAGAGGAAGAAAGGCACGCGTAGCCAGAGTTGGACTTACTCGAAGAGACCCACAAGGAATCGTAGGGCGTATAGAGATTGATAAGACTTCACAGAGGCCGTACATATCGTGGCAACGCCCCATCCACACTCAAGCTATAGACCAAAAGTTAGCGAGTCAAAACATTGACGAATTCGTCTCGATTAGAGACTATCGAGAGACTGAGAGACATACCATAGGTATCACCCATCTTGGCGAGACCCGTGTAAGTAAGAGGTTTGATGGGATCTGTCCAATAACATATCCGACGGTATAGACTTGGCTAGAGTCAGCATATGGTCTAAGCACCGACAAAGCACATACACATGGATGTGAGCGCAAGCTCGACATGGCTGATTTGAAAGATTGACGAACTGAATAAATACATGCTTGGTTACAATAAAATTGCAATTGGCTTGATTGAATAGGAGAAAGTGTAGGAGGATTACTGACTTGAGGTGCTGGTCACGAGCTCATTTCCATACATCGATAGGTCTTCTTTCATGCCGCTAAGGAAGGCATTGTTCACATTAGTCTGGTCAAGGTTCTTGAGAAAGTAACCAATCTGAAGATCGTGTTAGAGCATCTTTTTCATTCATTTGACGAGATTGAGAATATAATACACGTACCGAAGCGAATGTCAACACAAAAGCATCCAATTTGAATAACAGTCGACGCTGATCTTTCGGAAGGGTCCAAGTGTCCCACAAATATCCCTTCCATGAAGACTTCGGCTTCACCTCAGTCGGGTCCTGGGATTCGCCAAGCCTGGTCTCAGAAACAACTGCTTTCTCTGCAAGTCCCATGATGGACTGTTGTTCTGAAGTAATAGGATATTTCTCCTCTGACAAGATTTCGTTGGTGGGAGCCATTCGGAGGCAGCGGCAATATTACGGTATAAGTACGCCGTAGGCGCGTTGTCCTCATTATCACCAAAGATCACGTCAGTCACCCATGCAGCACTGGGTTTTCGCGAGCCCCCACTTCTCGGGCAGATTGACCATAGACAACAGGCTACGGAATTTGTAGTTCATACATGTCAACAGTCTTGCGAGATAACATTTACTCAGCCTGGGTTATTTTGCAGGGAGTTGTCGCCATCTCCACTCTCACGCAGCGCGAGACGGACTTCTGAGCTGCGCCTGATAAGCCGAGAGGATCAAGTCCTAGCGTAAGCCTTTTCTCCGCCGCCTGCATTCTTCTGCAAATTGCGCTGACTGCGTGATTTGATACGGTATGCAGAATTGTCATGGTTGCTAACAGGAGTTGAGTTGTAAAGCAAATTGGTTCGTCGTTTCTGCAAGAAAGCGGTCGTTGGGAAAAGTGGAGCGACACCGATTCCTGGGACTGTAGTTCCCCGCATGTCCTTTGCCATGCTCAGGAGGCGACCTCGTTGCAAGAGGCTCCGAAACGTAGATGATGGACAGCAGCAGTTTTCGGAACATTCGAGTGTGATTCAGAGTGGCCCATTGTCTTTCTTTGCTCAGCTGTACTGCCCACTTTCCGGCTTTTGAGTATTTTGCCCGATGACTCTTGTCCAACAATATTCCGAGTAGTGGGCGAGTTTTAGGTACATTGTCTGATAGCTAGCCTACTGCAGAGGAAGGCACGTGGAAACGGCCGCATTAATCGGTCTGGAGTACCTTGAAACCACTTCTCTTATGTCCCATCCACCATTTAGGTACGGTGAAATGGGATAGCTTATGACATTCAGGCTGCTAAACAGTATGTCATGCCTGTTTGAACAAAGAACGTACTTAGAGATGCAGTATGAGCTCATCTGAGGTTGGCCAGCGGATGAGAGAACATCTGTGGCGCATTGCAACTGAACGAGGCTGTGAAGGAATAGCGGACATGTAGGAGTTGACCAATGTATTAGGCAGACATATTATTCGACTTATTATTGATACCTTTGCTAATTACCGCTGCTCCCCAAGTTCAAAGCCCAACGCCAGTCTTATTTCCAAAGCAGACGAGTTGTATACGCTGATGCCTTTCAGTATTACTGATCGCATTGAAACGTCGATGCCCCATGTTTAAACAAAGCTGTCAATCCGAAAGCTCTTTTACTTGGACCGAAGCTTAGTACTCGTCTTCCTGCTCCAGCTGGCAAGGCTCGTTGTCGGTGCCGAGAACGTCCTTCCCACCGACGCTTTGACAGGCATCAAGCAGCTTGTCGGTGCCGCTGTCACCGTAGGGCTCTTGGATGGAAAGGGCCTCGTAAGAGATACAGCAGTCCTGCGTGGATGGAAGCTTAGTTTAGAATTTTGAATCTTGCAATGGAAGGTGTTACGTGAACTTACGCCGCTACGACCTTCGAGACTCTGCATTCCCCTTGAGGTACACAGATCAACGGCTGTGAACTTCACACCGTCGCCTTGGTAGCACCAGTAGACGACGCCATCGACAGAAGGCTCGAGAGCAGAGACGCCGAGGGCGAGAGTCATGGCGAAGAAGGCGGTTGAGAACTGCATTTTGAGGAGAGGTTTTTGTTTTTCGTTTTAGATAGGAATGAACGAGGGTTTTCTGAGACAAAGGAGTGACTGGAAAAATGTAGGAAATAATGTAGAGAGTGACTAGGGTGGTGATTATTTGGAGCTGAGAGGCTGAAGAGCGAGGAATTTCGATGCCATTGAGCCAGACATTTCGAGGATCTCATAATTTTCTGTGAATCTGCTGCTTGTCCTATTTTCTTCTTTTTGTCCACATGCTCCTCAGCCTATTCGTGGATCAATCTCTATGTTTCGGCCCTCACCTTGCTTCTCCGAACCACACTTAGTCAGTGGCCAGAGCTATTCTTAGTTTTCGGCCGAAATGATCCCCATCGCCTCCGACTCAACGAGCGGGGCCTTGCCAGAGGTCATCCTTCCACATGAATTTAATACTATCGCGGCTCTGAGATAATTTTTCTATTCCTCTTCGCTTAAGAAAATCGAGCAATTGTTGTTCCAAATCGGGGTTCCCGACTAGAAACTCCCACAATCATCAGATGCAGACTTCAGACGCTTGATGATTGTTGTTGTACGATCACTTCAGTCGAGACCAAAAGGCATGATAGTCTACATCTCCAAAGCTTTGTGAGAGATCCACGTCATGGGCATTTTCCAACTGTGGAACCGCACTTCAACAGCGGCCAAGACATTCGCGCTCGACCCAAATTCTATATATACACTGAGTTTCTTCGGCATGTGGGCACAACACTTGTTGATCTTTATAATGAGCTTTAAATCCAAATGAAAGCATGCCCGTGCACATCTGATCCAAGTGACGGTTTATAAAATGGCGCTAGAAGACTGCAATGACTGGAACACATACCTACCAATATAGATACTGTCATCCACTTGCCATGCTGGGAACCCTAGCTTCGAAGAAAATGTTTTTGTACTCACATGCTCAAGTAGCCCGGAGCACTGGATGATCTGTCGACTCTATTTATTCACCCCCAGTCAGGGGATGAGTCGCAAGAGTCAACTTTTATCCATTACTACGTAAATCATTGGCTGAACACACGTTGAAGAGGGATGGAACCCCTTATTCGGTATCTGGCCGGTGCAGCATACGTACCTGCAGAGCCAGGCAGTCCAGCCAATGAGCGCAGTATTCTGGCAAGTGTCAAAACATTGTGACACTGACGCATGGCGATATTCTAGCCAATGGTTATTGCTGTGAGGAATGGGACATGAGGACCGAGCTAAACTGGGGGCTGAATCATTGGACCCGTAAGCTCCCATCAGTACTATACTGTGGTACTATGACTTAGCTCATGCTCATTCCATGACGAAGCGCCCCTCGGTAAGCCTCAACTGTCAATTCTTGGAACTCTGATTAGTTTTCTGGTCTATTGACAACAAAAAGAGGGAAAGAAAGCCATGCCTTCGCCAACCTAGCGTCGATGAACCGGATGTTCAGCGATGTGACGAGACATCTTGAACATTCCAGTGTTAACGCAAAGGATCCACTGATGCCAACATAGGGGGAGACAAGCGAAAGAGGCAAAGCTCAAAATTCTTATACATGCAAAATTAGTGTGCTCAATATTTTCAGATGATTAGGCTCACAACAACAGTATGCAAATTCTCATGGGTGCCAGTCGACGCTGTCCTTTCTCAAGTACGCTTGCTGATGACCACTTCTACTACCTGGGAAATCGAGTGTCACAGACGAAGAGCATCGAAACATAGGAAAAGAATGTCCCCGATATATTCTAGTGTCCAGATAAGAATTGCGTTTGACGGTCGGCCAATCTAGCTCTTGTCCTTGTATCAAACCCGCTGTTGGCCTCGGGACACTTTCCCATCTCTTCCCGCAGCAGCGATGCAAACCCGCAACGCCAATGTTGTAGCTTGCCACACAGTCCAGCCTACAATGATTGAGAAAATAAAATCTCTCACAGGATGTTCGTTTATCCTAGAGCGCAACAACTGATAGAGCAAAGCTGGTCCCTTTAACTGACTCAAGGCTGCTGCAGATCATCGCAGATCTCCCGCTGACTCAAGCTGCCTCCCATCTGACCATCGACAGCATCCGCACGAACGACCGAGCACAGGATCATCCTTGAGCTTGTGGGCTCAATGACAGGAGCGCTCCAGGTCTCGGGTGAGACGACAGCGTTCTAGTAAAGAGTACCCAGCCCAGTCTGTAAAAGACAAAAGGGGCGTCCTCTAATTTTCAAAGTTGAGCCTATTCAGTAGGTGTTTACTGGCCGCGATTTGTAGATTTCCCCACCTCTCCGTTATTTCTATTTGAATCAGCTCAGGCACTTCTGCGGTGGATAGGAGACATTGTTGGAGTCATGTCGCGTCTTCAGGCGGTGTTCACGAGTCGGTAGCTGAAAGGTGGTGTACTGGGCGGCTGGATGCCACTTGCAACTCCTGGCTCACCTCACGTGTATGGCATCGTCGACAGCGGTTTTGGAAGCATCGTGGTTATTTTTACTCGATTAGATATTTAAATTTTCCCATTCCGCGCCTGTCGCCAACAACATGCAGAACAAAGAGAGCCAACCGTCTGGCCCCGGGCAGCATCACGTACGCGGGCAGCTCTGCGTCTTCAGAAAGTCAACACGGACCTCCTTCTCCCCTCCCAAGACGAGGTCGAAGCTGGTGCTCCACCCGCTCGTCGCGAGCTGCGTCCGACCCTCAAACACGACGTAACCGCCCGCATCGGCCTCCCCCACCGGTGCGAGCTCCACGGTCTCTACCTCGAGCCGGCGGTGGACGATGCCCTGGCGGCGCACGAGGCGTACGAGGTCCATCGTCAACGGGTCCGCGGCGCGGTCCGCGCGAACCGCCGCCGTGACGGTGAAGGCGCGCTCGTTGTTGACGCTCGTCCGGTTCACGCACGACGCCGACGCCTGGTACAGCAGCGCGTCGTCCAGGGGGTACCCGCTGCCGCCGTTGCGGTGCACCGCCGTCGAGCCGGTCGAGGGAGTCGTCAGGTGGATGAGGAACCCGCCGATGCCGCTCGCGGCGGGGATGGCCGCCTCGAATTGGTACCAGGCGAACGTCTCTCCCCAGAGGCCGTTCGTGACGCCGCCTTCGTCTAGCGCCGCGGGCACCTCGACTGGGCTCGAGCCGTTGCGGTCCGTGTAGCTCAAGTGGACGGCTAGGTCGCTAGTGTCGCGCCCGGTGCCGGCTGTCGTCCGGACACGCACCCAGCCGCTGAACACGATGCTCTCGTTCGCGCCATACGCCAGGTCGACGTACGGTTTCACATCGACGGCCTCAATCGGCTCCGTCAGCTGCACTGCCGCGGGGACCGTGTCGATCATGCGAGCGAAGACGTCGGCGCACGCCGTCCTAAAGCCGTCGTTCGTGCGTCCGAGCTCCTGGATCGTTTTGTTCCCGTCCGATGCGAAGATGCGCCTGTCCGAGTTGAGCGTCTGGTTCCGCCCAGCGACGAGCGGGTTCGTCGTATTGCCGCCCAGATACTCGGCCGCGACGCGGTTATCGAAGGTGTCAAACGTGCTGTCAAACTTCGTCACCGTGTCAGGCGTCGGGTCGAGCCCCGTGATATGCGGGTTGTTCCTACTGTGGACGCCGCCGAGCGTGTGGCCGCACGCCACGAGCGCGATCATGTCCACCTCGCTGAACCCGGCGCCGGCGAACCTGGCCCTGGTCGTCTCGAGCGGCGTGTCGGGCTCTGGCACGCCCGCGGGGCCGGCCTCAAGAGCGTCGATGCGGCCTGCGCGGAACGGCATCCTCGCGCCGCCGCAGCCTGCGTTGGCGACGACGACGCTCATGGCCAACAGGTCCGCTGCCGAGGCCCGGATCGAGTACAGGTTGGCGAAGAAGCTGAAGGTGTTGTTGAAGGCCGAGCCACCATTCTCGGCACGTTCGAGCTCGAACCAGATCGAGCCGTCCAGGCCGCCCGTGCCGGCATCCACGTCCGCCGTCGCGACGTCGTGGAAGGCGGTGCGGATCCATTCTGCGGCGAATTGACGGCCCGCAATGTTGCCGCCGAAAGAGCACGGGGTCACGCCTGGTTGGCTTGCGTCAGTTTGGCGGTGTCTGGAACCGGCGGCAACCCAATAGCTGAAGGACGTTGCTAACCTTCGACGAAGCCCCTGCTGCGGTATCCCGTCTGCAAGGAGAGAATGTCTTCGATTTCATCGTACTGGGAGGGCCACACGTACGCCGCCTCTGTGGCTTGTGCCAACGCGGCGATGCTGCCGATGATGGCGACAGCTCCTTTCTTCATCCCGCCAGGTAGGTTGAAATCTTCCGAGTGAGGCAACAGAGTCGAACGAGCGACAGGGAGGATGGAGCGAGAGGAAAACAGAGGTTCTAACCCGTCCGGCCGAACCTCAATCTGTGCAAGCACGGGTGGCTGTCGCCATCTCTTCGACTCGCATCACCGCATTGGACCATATTTCCATCGTCCAGGGTTGAGAGGAGATTATTGACTCCATCGCGTGCGGAGCGATGCTCTTCTGTCTAAACGCTGAGTGGGAGCTGAAGAAGAAAATAAGGAAGCTCCAGTATCGCCAAGCCGTTAAGACGGATCTGCTGCATCGGATCCCTGGCCCAATACAGCAGGCCTGCCCGGCTCGTGGGGTGTGGCGGTGTTTTCCGTGCGCTCCGTTTGCCCTCTTCGCACTCGGCACCGCGATCATGTTTGCAGCCCAGACTTGTGCATGGACGAAGCTAAGGTGATTAATATTGTGTAGCTTGACAGACCTGGCCGAGTTGTTCCCAACCTTGGTAACTGCAACTCTTTTTGGCCCTTTTTGGAACGGGAAGAAAAGGCCTTGAACCTGGACGACGGGACAAGCATGAGATGGCCCCGGAGCGGAATGGCGGACTGGGCTCGTTATCAGACGCGGAACGGGCCAGGAGGGAGAGAGAGAAAGAAAGTTATCTGATGAAGCAGGGGTAGGCAATGTTAAAATGTCCCTGCTAGACTTGTGGAGAAAGGCGGCTGCGTGAGTTACGGGATCAAGGAACGAATGACAAATGCGGCCTGGCCTTGTGGAATCAATTGGTCAACACGGACATCGTTCATCTCGTGTCTCCCACGAGGATATTACCAATGACTTGTACAGTGGTAAAAATAGAATAGGTGAGAAAGACAACGGAGGTGTTGTCACCAATGTAACAGCTCTAGTTATGGAGCTGATGATGGATGAGCAGGGCCCTAGGTATCCACCGGGAACAACCCTAGACCTCCGGGATCGCAGGTAACCCTCTAACAAGTGCCCTGAAGCCTTTGATTTGTAACCGTGATAATTATCGGGCAGCGAAACGTCCCGGCGTTGTGCTTCTTGATTGCAAACTTCTCTATTGAAGGCAACATTGAACAGCATATGTCAAGCAGTGCACTATGCTTAAAAAATGGAAAGAGTGAGAGGAAAGAGATCTACCTGCTAACAGAACGTAATTAATGGTGACGGCTTACTCAAAAGTGCATGCACTGGTGTCTTACAGCGATACTTGCGCCTTGAATGTTGGGCGTGGCATAGCTAGGCATCCACAGCTTCTGCCTAGCATCATTTGAACTGAATGTAAAAGAATCAACACTTGATACAATGCCTATGACTTTGTTGGTAAGGCGGACAAAGACACCCGACTTCATCTTCAAAGCCCAACCCGGCGGAGTTTTACAGCGCAGTCATTTTGGCCTCTCCTATCTTTCATCTCTTCTGTATTCGCAGGGCAGCAGTGAATACCCGACTGTCCAGCCCACCGCGGATTTTCCGATTCCCATTTAATGCTGTTGGTTCTCCTCCTTGCATACAAACGGGGGAGCTCAGATCACCAATAACATCACAACAGTCAAATCAGGTCAGTGGCAAGAGACAAGACCATACTTAGCTCATCAGTCCGTCTGTCCATTGCCATCATCGCTAACCTTGTGATACCAGGTCTGAGATATCCGCTTGAGCTTTTGAAAGGCCTGTTTACGTCTTGAGCCAGAACGCCTTTGTCACACTCCAGCCGTACGAAGACGTATCACTTCAAACAACATCGGTAGACATCCCAGCTTCCGCAGAAGACAAGCGCAAGCAGGGGTTGAAATCCATCATGACCACTGCATGCGACATCATGGAGTGTGACGAGAACGACATCTGTCCCATTTGCAGGCAGCTACTTTATCGCCCGGCCACAACCGTCGCCTGCGGGCATGCCGCCTGCCATGCTTGTCTTTTGACGTGGATCGCGACGTCAAAATCCGAGCCTCAACCCCTCGACGCATCCTTCCAAATTTCTTCCGAGCCGGGCATTGACGGAATCTCGCTCGGGTGCCCAGTATGCCGGACCGAGACCACAATTGCTCTCGATGAGGCTCGGTCGTCTCGGCTGCAGTCGACGTATCCGGTCTTGTACCAAGAGCGAGCGTTGGAGGACAGCGAGACCGACCAACTCATGATCATTCAGCTTGGAAACACGCACAAGAAAGTCCCGCCCTCCATTTCGCCTTACACGGGCAAGGTGCGCACTCACCACTGGAATTTCTTCCTGAAGAGTTCGCACACCGACCTGATTGAGTCTGTGGACCTCATACTACACGAGACTTTCCAAAACCGTCGTTTTGTCACACTACGCGAGCCACCATTCACAAAATCAGCTCTGGGCTGGGGCTACTTTCGCTTCACTGCTTTCATCACCCTTCGCGAAGGATGGGAATGGGTGTCGCCCGAAGCATTGAACAGCTCGTCTAAGATGAGAGGACGTAAGGACAGGTTGCCTGTAGAATGGACTTTGGAGTTTCGTGGAAGTGGAGGCCAATCTTTGGCTACGGCTCCGATCCGGAGGTCCGACACCATAGACGAGACCCTCACCTCGCTCCGCCATCTGCTCGACACAAATTGAAGGTCAGGATTGGGTGTCCAGAAAATTAAAATTTGCTCAATTCAACATGACCTTGAGGGGGGGCACCCTTTGTCGAAGTCCCCAGAACCAGGATCGACAGTCCATCCAGATGATGTGATATGTGAGTCACTTGGTAAGTCCTCCAGCCTCGCATGTGCACGTCAACCCATAGTAGATCAGAGAAGGATAAGACTCTTAAAGAGTACCGGATCAAAGTCCCTTCGGCCGTTGGTCGTGCTGGATAGTCTTTGAGTCCGTAGTTTTCTAAATGTGGTCTACAGATCGAGACACATCCCGAACCCACTGGGTGATGCGTCTGAGAACAGTGACGCCTGAAAATGATCAGTCCGAGCAACAGAAAACTTCAATCAAAGACTTGAAAGACAGTCCGTTCGAATGTTATAGGACATCAAAATTGAAGATACTGCCGCTTTTTGATAACATTTCCACACAAAACTCAATAGTTTCGTTCAAACACAGTGAAATGACACAGATTTTGAATGAATACGAAATATGTTTGTATTGTGGAAGGTAAGACTCAGCCTGAGCTTTTTGCGTTAAATGACTACCAATTTTATGCGAATCTGCACAGTTCATCGTAGTTTCGCGCCCGGTTCATAGCACATGGCAGTGGCATGAAATAGCCAAGTTCATCCTCCCCAGATCACTATGCATTATGATGGAATTAATCATCACATGAGATGACTCAGCCATCGTATTCCACTCAGTTTAGATCGCATTGCTTACCAAAGTTAGTCCAAAGCTGAATACATATTGAAACGAGAAGTATTAGAACAGATGATCAAATAGAAAGGGAGGGTTAACTTACGGCCAGCTTTGTAGAAAGATCAACCCCTTTAATCCTCATCACAGTCCTTGTCTCCAGGAGAACACCCAGGCAAACCAGGAATTGGCCAAGCTCCGGTTTCAGTTGGCTTGGGCTTGGGGGCCACAGTGGTTGGGACCACAGTAGTAGTAATTGTTTTTCCCGGGGCAGTGATTGAGGTCACAGTGGTAATAATTGTTTTCCCCGGATCTTCAGTAGGAGTGGGCTTCCCCGGCTCTTGAGTGATAGTGATCGTATGGGACACGGTTTCCTGTTCGCCCCCATCCCATATGTCCGCAATTATTTTTGCAATGCCTACTGCTCCCGCAATTCCTTCCTTGGCGACTTCGTCCCAGTCGCCGTCATCGCTGGGAGGGTCCTGGCGTTTAGAGAGCTGAGCAATTGAGGAGGTCTGATCATCAAGAGAGGCGACTGTGCCAATAGGGACAATGGGAAAAACTTCGGCAGGGTCAGGAGCAGCCGCATGGATTGGTGCCGGAACGGTGTGGTTCTGGTGCGGACGTGCCATCGAGAGACCGGCCATAACGAGGCTGGCCACAATAGTTGAAGACAACATGATGGATGAAGCTCCGCAAGAAATAGAAACCAAGCGTTTGATTGAGTGAGGATTCCGACGTCTTGTGGTCTGGACAGGTATTTCCGGGTCTGGTGTTGTTGATCTGATGAGAAGCAGGAGAGGATTGCATTGACAGGACTGGAGCAGTAAGCCCCGGCTTTATAGATACAAACGATGGTGAGAGAGTGTGTGTGAGAGAGTGTTTCCTTAATCGAGGGCGTGATACGAGAAAGCTACATGTTTAGTCGTTTGACGGTGTTATGACCCGAGCCGACACGGCCTGAGGCTAGCATCGCGGATTGTCTGGCTAAGAAGACCAAATGCACCGCGTACTCTACAGTAGCATCAGTGCCTCCAAACTATGCGAGTGCCGCACTTGATACGAATCACCAGCATCGTATCAGAATGAACTAGAGAGATCATCTTCGAATCGATAGAGCTTAATCATATTCAACTGAAGAATGGATCAGAGGAGATAGTGATGGTAAGGCTTTCACTAAGCATGCGTTGGGAAGTTGGTGCATGGTAATACGAGCTTAGTGCATGCACTCAAGAAGGACTCGAGTCCGTTTCATAAGGCTATCTCATGACGCTGAAATGGGCACGTAAAGTTGGGCAAGCCTGTACAAGTCGGCGCGCATTCGTGAGCTCAGTTAATGGGGGACCTCAGGAGTGGACTTGAGTCGGCGGATAGGATCCAGAGAGTACCTGCTCGTTTTGGTCACAAGAGTGCTTCTCGTATGTTTGAAATTACAACCCCCTTGATCCTTTGCGAAGTGCAAGCCTTAAGTTAGTCACCTCGAGACATCCGCTGTCTCATATGGCTCTCGTACGGCATCTGCTCTAGCTCAATTGCGTAGTCTCGAGGTAAATGGTAAGTCTGGCGTGGCTTCTCCTGATATTCCTCAGACTCCCATGTCAACTGAAAAAGGTTCGATGCGGAAAGTAGATTGGCCTGAGTGTCAAGGGCGATGTCTTTTCACATCACACGAGGAGCGTTACTACAGCAGTCGGCTGAGACCAAAAGCTGAGACATACTGCACCACAGGGTGCCCCACTGCAAGCTCTACCAACAAGAACAGGATCTGTTGAGGCCCGATAGGTGATGGAATATTGAAATGGAAGATCGGGATAATTTAAGTCGAAAGTCCAGTGAGCATGTTCATATTTGCATCTCGGCCCAAGGAGACTTCCTACAGACTTTATGCCATCTTACAGTGGTCACAGCGCATGAGTTTTAGGTAACAAGTTGTATTCATTGGAGAGGTCTTCTTCTAGCCTTTACATCGCCCTCGGTATCAGTGGCGCCCGATAACGCATAGAGGTTGACCACTCGTGCCACATCCCACAGAGCCCAACGACGGGCAGTGGGCGATCATGCTACTCGCTCTTTCTTGTCAATCAATGCTTAGGAAACAAGTATAAGTTTTTCGGGGGAAATTTATTGAAACCGGAGTGCTTGTAACAGTACTGGTCAAGAAGTCAAGCGCCAGTCGGAAAGCCCAAATTCTTCGGAACGAAGTGATAGGGGACTTGACAGACATCGCGTTGTCGCATCGGACAGACAATAATGGCCACCTCAAGCAATACGTTGCTGTCTCATTAACAGGAACAGTGACAGTGTAGATTATGTAATGCGGCTTCAACGCAATTTGATGCATGCATGATTGTGTCGGCATTGTTCTTCGGCGCTTTTCCCTGTAGCATCGGGGACTGCTCTCGGTGAGCCCAGCAGGAGTCAACGAAACGTGACAGACGCTGCACACTCTACAGCGGAAATAACGCGGACTTCCGACCAAAGACGACACCTCCCTGTTGGGAGCCGTGCTTTTGCGACATGCACTCCTATCTGGGTAATTGGGAGAGTTCCGGGCACTCGCGGATCCAAACTCTCTCGTGTCAGACTCCAACAGACAGCAGCCAGAGGCCTCTCTTCTCTCGTCTCTGGCTGCGGGGTGGTTGCCAAAACAGAAACAAATGTGCTTCTCAGAGCATGTTTCACTTCATGGGGATTCATTTACCGACTCCCCAGATTCCCCAGCTGTCGATACGTTGAAAAGGGGTCCCGTGTGGCTAGGTGTGTGACGTTCCTAGGCCAGTCGGGCTTCGACTTGTCTTTCCCGTTTTAACCAAGCCGGCCCTGGATTCCACGGTCTCCTTGGCGAACTCCGTCTCCAAGCCGGGATTGGCGTGGTCGAATTCGACTTTGGCGGCTCTCGCTTCTCCAACCCCAGACTTACTTATTAATAAGCTTAAAAAAGTGCCGCTCGCATCGGAGACGCAGGTACGACTGGGCGGCTCACCTCGTCTGAAGTCCTCGTACTCGCCTCCTCAAACACTCTGCCGCCTGAACTGTTCTTTTCTTATGCCCGGTCGCTTCTTTTATGCTTATCGGACGTTAGCTTTCCCCCTCCGTCATTCATCAGCTGGCTGGTGTCTGCCAATGTCAGTGGCTTGGCGGACATTCCGTCCGAGCATTGAAACGAAACTAACTTCGTCACTGCCACCCCTTCAGCTTCAGGATAGTTCAGACCACACTGCCCATGTTACGAAACGGGCGTTTGCCTTACCCAGTCGGGCGGATTGCAGATTTGCGGAAGATCGACGCAGATCACTTACCGTGCAACCGCCTCCTATTCAAGTGGTCACTAGTGATGGCTCGTCGTGCTATATATGATGTCCCCGCCAACGTGGTGTGACTTTCTTTTCGAATGATCTTATCTTTACGCACATACTTTTCCATTTTCTTGTCTTCTGCAAACTTCGGCTGTGCCGCTATATTCCTTAGATTCAAAACCCTTCATTAACATACTCAGAGCTGGGCCTCCATCCATTCTCTTCCAAAATGAAGTTTCTCTACATGATCACTCTGGCCGTCGGCGCCACAGCCATCGCCATTGAGCCAAGACACCACCAAGGCAAAGGAAAGGGCAAGGGCAAGGGTGAGTTGGACACTCCGGAATATTTATGTCAGGGAAGAAACTAACAAGATCGATTAGCTGGTGCTGCCGGCGCGGGAGGCGGTGCAGCGGGAGGTGGCCTCGCTGCCCTTCTTGGAGGTGCTGCGTAAGTTCAAGCCGGATCATTCTCTATTTTGGTTTGTGCAAATAGCTAACATGGAAGCAGCGGCGGAGGTGCTGGTGCTGCAGGCGGTGCGGCTGGTGGTGGTAAGTCAACATGTGAAGCATGAACTACTTTCGCAACCATATGCTGTCTACATCTCTCACTTTGTCCCGGCGTGCGTCCTCGCTAGGCCGCACCCTGTGAGACTATGAGGCGGGCTTAGATAGCACATGGTCTCCCTTACATACCCCGTCGTAAACGATCTGTTCTTGATCTTCTAGAAGCTGACCTCTATATCACAGCCGACGCAGCTCAGGGTGCAGGTGGCGCCGGTGGCGCCGGTGGCGCTGGTGGGCTCGCCGCCCTTCTTGGCGGCGCAGCCTAAGCTTCCAGGCTTGAGGCGCTCACATACGGGATTACAGCGGCACGGTTGATGCTACCAGGCTTCCTGTACTATCCCTGGCAGTGTTCTGGCTGGGTAACTGGCCGTGGGCAACGCCAACGCAGGGTAGAGGCATGTCTGTACATAAGAGACAGGGAACAAGCCACTCACTTTGTTGATACACACGTTCTAATACACCCGATATTTCTTGAAAACTTTGTGCCTCAGATACTCTTGCATCAGGACGAATGAACAGATTATGCGCGCATCCTCGCGACCTAGATTGTACCTATAGCCCAGTCTTGTGCCCTAGCATCCGCTCGCTCTCGTGAAATAGCATCTCCGCATTGTACGTATCCTTCGCGTGCTCTGCGAGATGTTGATCGCCCAGCTGGCAGTCAGACATGTAACCAAAGGACTCGCCGCCAACATCGAGCTCCCCAAGCTTAGGGTCAAATGCGGCGACAACCGTCGTGGCTGCGCCCTGGTCCAGATTCTTCCACTGGCCATGGGGTGCCGTGCCCTTGATCATATTCCATGCCTCCTCGTCCAGGTTTCGCGACAGCTCAGTGTCGATGGTGCCCGGGTGGACGGACAAGGCGAGTATGTTGTCACCGCTCTTTTTGAATCGCCGGCTGAGCTCTGTGGCGTGGAGGATATTGGCTGTCTTCGACTGCCCGTAGCCGATGAAACCCGGGTAGCCGTCGACAAGCCTGAGAAATCCCTCAGGTAGGCCTTTAGGAGGTTTCTGGCTATCAGGTACTCCGTCGTAGACATAGTGGTAGATCTGGTAGTCGTAGAAGCGAACCGGGGACAGCCGGTGGCCATGGCTGCTGAGGTTGACAATGCGTGTGGCTCCCTTCGGTCCATCAGGCTTTGCTGCAGCACGCAGCTTAGGAAGCAGGAGGTATGTGAGATAGAATGGGCCGAGATGGTTGGTAAAGAAGTTTGCATCGACCCAAGTGTCCCCTGGGGTTTGTATAGCGTCTCTGTTCAAGTGGTTGACGCCGGCATTGTTGATGAGGACATCGACGTGGTCAACCAGAGTATCGATCTTGGTAGCAGCCTCCTTGATGGAGTCGAGGGACGCAAGATCGAGAGCAACCTTGTGGACCTTTACAGAAGGGTACTTTTGTTCAATCTCGGCTGCAGCGGTATCTAGCTTAGATGCAGTCCGGGAGGCCAGGATGAGATTTGCTGGCTCCTGGGAGGCGATCGCTACTGCCGTAGAAAACCCAAGGCCAGCAGGACTAACACCGGTGATGACAACTGGCAGTCAAGGTCAGTCCAAGTCATCAGATCTTGATCAGTGACAATCACGTACCAATCTTCCCTTTGATTGATGCCCCGAGAGCTTTGGCCGCCTCGGTGCCGGTAGTGTCGCTGTTGAACTCTGGATTGGACGTCATGACGCAGATGTGACGAGCAAGTGCCTATACAGTCTTCTCCTACACTTGAAGATACAGATGAAACGAGATGTCTTGCTGTCGTCAGCGCAATGGCTTTTGATGTAGCTTCAAAACAATGAGGGGAACATTAGGCAGCGTGAAGCTCGGTTTCTCGGCGTCTACTTCTGATGAACCTTCGGGCCGTTTGGGGTGTTATTGGGGTTTCTCCTCACATGACCCACCTCCTCCCTCTACCTTTCCAATCTAAGGGGCTGGGCAAGAAGTGTATTCCATCCAAATTTACTTGCCTTTGCTCAAGTTGCATAAGGCATAGGGTTAAGTTACCCGTTGAAGCACCCAAAGCTGCAAAAGCATCATATGCCCTAACCCTACATGTAAACCAGGTGACTGCCTGGTTGTCCTTTGACCACCCCCCCCCCCGACCATGTTGAAATTTGCACGTCCGCAATCGAAGTTGCTGATGAAATTGAACTTAACGACGTCGATACATTCAAAACCGATGAAAACTTCTGAGCGGGCGAACTTTAGGCTAAATTGTGAGGGCTCACTGGATGGAAGGGCAGATGTTGCACCATCCGGCCACCCATTCAGGAAGAGGGAAGTCGCTTGGTAAGTGACGTCGGATTTGTTCACCTAGGTCATCTCCCGCTGTGGAAAGCACTCCGTGGCTCCTTCCAACTGGCAGCACAACTGGCAAGCTCTCTATTACAACATTCGTAAAACAGTCAAGATACGCCTGTCAGCGAGCCTCATTCGCCTCTGCGGTGTTCTCCCAACCCTGAGGGTGTCAGCTTCATCGACCGCCCTGTGCGGTACGTCGCCGTCAAATTCAGACACATAGACACAGCAGCTGTGACTTTGGCATAATGCATGCGCGCCTCATGGAGCAGCTCGATGTTGACACAGGCGTTGACGAGACCCACCGCGGCCACCACAAGCGGGGCTCACTATTGATGTCTTTTATACAGATGAGGCAGTCAGAGAAGTTTTGGGCACTTGGAGATTAATATAGAAAGGAAAAACACAACTCAGATCGATGGGCTGAACATGAAAAGGAAGCCAAGAAGCTCAAGACCTCGATCAGGACCTCGAGGACAATGGAGAAGCTGAGATCCAAATCCACCGCCTTCTATACGACCGCGCGAATTTCGCACACAAGCCCCTCGCCATTGCCTTGGACCCACCGAGACACAACTCTTCGATACATATTTGCCAAATCTCCCATCGCAGATGAGTCCATAACGCCATCCCAGTACCCGAGTTGTACCTCCACATTCTTCTGACCAACTAAGACACCCAAGACGACATCAAATTCCGGCGCTCTGCTTCCCCACAAAGTCTCAAATCCAATCAAATTATCAGAAGCACCCGGACCAGCAACTGGGTAGTATCCTGAACCGTTGGCGTCGCTCACATACTCCACTGAAAGTGCTGAGTTCCAAGGCAACTGCGAGCTTAGCGATTCCCCCTCCACTGCGGCGACCGCCGGTATGAATCCTCGCTGGAACGGCAGCGTCTCAAGGAAACTCTCGTGGACACGACGCATGACATCCACCCCGGAGTCAGAACCCGTGGCCCGGACCCTACATCCCAGCATGTTGATAAGAGGGCCGACCACCTCCTGAAAGTCGGCCATATCCCGGTCCGCCACAACATGGGCGAAAATTACGTCGTCCATACCAGTGACAGCTTGTACACAGGTTGCCCATGCGCCCAGGAAGAATGTCGAAGGCGTGACCTTATATTGGCGGCAAATCTGGGCGATCGCGTCTGGTTCAATGTCGATGGAGATTGGGACCAAGACGTTTTCACCTCTACCAGCAGTGGAGTCAATCTCAGAACGGGGAATGTAGCATGGCTTTCCCGTAAACGCGTCGAGGTATTGGGTCCAGAAGTGCGTCGACTCCATCACACTGTTTTGGTGTTGGGCCTCGAGCCAGCCAGCGTACTCGCGGAACCCAGGGGAGGGTGGTATTGAAGGTGAGGTGAAATATTCCGGATCCTGATACGCGCGAACCAGGTCCTGGTATATGATGCGTATGCTGACTCCATCTTGCAAAGCATGGCTGATCTCCAACTTGGTACACAGAGATGACTCTGTCTGGAACAGTGTGAGCCCGACATGTGGCTTCATGGATGCGTGATGAACCGTATGGTGTTCTCGGATGGTGGAGTCGTTGTTGATATCCGCCTCGTCGCAATAAATCACTTGAACAGACGGCTCATAGTGCTTCAACACGAGCTGATAGTACTCACCCGGCCGCGCGACACTTGGGAGGAAGACAGTGCGCAAGGCTTCGTGTCTGGCCGTGAGCTGCACGAATGCACGTTGGAGACGGGCCACATCGATGCTGTTGGTGCCACTGGAGGTGATCCGATGTGCGGTGTCTGACTGCCAAGAGCCCGAAATCCTCTTCTGGCTTTCGAGCATGCGTTGCTGAAGGGGAGTACATGGCACGATCGTTTCCACATTGGAGAAGGATATTCCTGCGACATCCAAAATTGTTTCCAGCTTTTCGAGCTGCGCGTACCCCAGTTCGAGTGAGGGGAAATCACTGAGAGTTGGTGTGGTCTTCGCGGAGTTGAGCATAGCCAGCAGCTGCGGAAAACATTGCTCCAAGGTCTTGGTGAGGTGGGCGAATGCACCCTTGTCTCCAGTGCCATCGTTGTAAGTCAACTCCAATATCATTCGGTCATTGGCCAGCGTTGGCGTGACGCGGAGCTTTGAATTAGGACCACAAGACGCGGCATCGCAGTCGTAATAAGGGGTGTGTTCTTCCCTAGAAACTGCAGTAGAAACCGGACAAATGGCGTCAATGAGCACTTCGACAGAACTGGATGCTCGCCGCATGAGTGACTTGTCAATACGCTCACCGACTCTTGAGTCTTTGACTCGGGAGAGAACTTGGATCCAGTCGGTACAGTCAATTTCTGGGTTCTCGCGCAGGCGAGAAAACTGGCCAACAGACCTGGTAGGTCTGGAGTCATCCCTCACGGCGATGGATGAAGGTTGGCGACCCAAGATTTCGCGCCATGCCAAAGTGATAGCGGCAACCACTATGTCTTGCGGAGTCGTTGATAAGGCTCGGTTGCTGTCGCCCATAAGAAGAGAGGTTGATGCTTTGTCTAGGGTGATGGTCCGCTCGATGATAGCTCCTGAGACATGGTTCGCAGCTGCGATACTGCAAGACTCGAGAGCAGCCTCAGAATCGCCAAACAGGTTATGTACGGTCTCCTCTTGGGTCTGTAAAAGAAGCGATGCGAGAGATAACTCTTCAGTGCCTAGGATTGTATTTCCATCCAGCAGTGAGAGCAGATCCTCGACCAGTACACTCATCGACTTGGCGTCGGCGATCAAAGCGTGCGCTCGCAGGACGACAACTTGTGCATGGTCCTGCCCCTCTTCATTTCCATGGTGAATCAAATGGACTGAGAGCAAAGGCTCTGTCTCCACATCCAACTTGATTTGATTCAGATCTGAAAGACAGAGGTCCAGCTTGTCGAGGGAGGATAAAGAGTGAGCTCTGAATGTGTAGTACGTGGATGACGGGCCCTTGGTGATGGTTTGGGCCCACCTTCCCTCAGCGTTGCGCGAGAAGCGAGTACGGAATGAAGAATATTGCTGCACAAGAGCTTCGACAGCCCGCAGTAGATTCGGTATCGTAATCCACGCCGCCGGCGTCACCTTTGTTGCGTTGACCATCTGAGGCAAGCGAGTGCTTTCGAGGCAGGGTTGCTGCCAAGCTGTGACTGGCAAAGTCACACCAATGATGTCTCTTGATTGATCCGAGCCAGTGTGCAGAGGTTGAGCAGCCGAGGCCAGGTCAAACATATTCCTCGAAGTCAGGATGTCTGGAACAGTGAGTGACAGACCCGCCACTCGGCATTTGGCCCTCAGCTGCATTGCAGTAATGGAGTCACCCCCAAGATCCAGGAAGGACCTCCCCATGTGAATTTTGGGAAGTCCGAGAACCTTGGTCAACACATCATGGAGTAGCTTTTGCTGAGACGTGGCCGACGAGCCTGCAACATCATGATCTGCATCTTCCACTGGCCCAACGATGGCCTGGTACCCTGCCTCATCCATTTGCTCGATCCACTGCAAGACTGTCACTCGGTCCAGCTTGTTGTTTTGAGTCAACGGTAGTGCATGAACAGCAATCCAGACAGCTGGCACCATGTAATCAGGCACCTTTGTTGCGAGATAGCTGCGGATTTCAGACACCTGCAAGTCTGCAGTGGCCTTCTCGAGGCCTGGAGCAACCAGAGCGAGTTGTTCTGTTGGTCTGAGCGGCTTGAATGAGGATTCAAGGCTGAGAACAGCGACGAGTTTCTTCTGCAAAGGGCCTTGTTTAGGAAGGAGCACAACAGCCTGGCGGACGCGCCCATCAAAAGCCATGTGGTGTTCAATGTCGCCGAGTTCGATGCGCTGTCCGTGATGCTTGACTTGGAAGTCCTTGCGACTCACATAACATATCTCTCCTGCGGGGCTGTATCTGCAAAGGTCACCTGTCTTATACATTCTGCGAGCAACTTTTGATCCCGGTTTTGGAGAAGCCCAAGCTGGGTTGGTTATGAAAGCGGCGTCCGTCTTGACCTTGTCGTTCAGATAACCTCGAGACACCATCCTCCCCTCGATAAGTAGCTCTCCAACAGCACCGAGAGGGGCCAGCTTGTTATGGTCATTCTCATCAACAATCCACATGTGACATCCAGATGGGCGGCCAAGGTTGTCAGGTTGGCTCTCAATTGTCAGGGGCACGGCATCAACACAGTGGATGCTACACTCAGTCACGCCATAGCTTACAATGAGATCTACTCGCGGTGCCCAACGGTGGACGTTGTCACTCGTCACGAGTTCTCCACCCAAGATGAGGGTTGTCAGACCTGGAACGCTGGACGGCTCGACCATCCCTGCGACAGTTGGCGTGAGGAAAGCGTAGTTGCATCTCAGTCGGTTGATAGCACCACTTATGTCGTTGATGCGCTCGTCCTCAGAAGGCACGCAGATACAACCGCCGCGTTGAAGGGTGGTGAAGATGTCAGCCACAGACACGTCGAACGTGTATGCTGCAAATTGAAACAGTCTTGTTTCAGGGCCAATCTTGCGATCGGTACCGTGGGCTCGGCTGGAGGTGCAGAGCGATCCATGTTCCACGACGACTCCCTTCGGCTTTCCAGTGCTACCGGATGTGAACAACACAAATGCCGGGTTGGTCGGGGAGACATGAGGGAGCAGCGAGGCAGCACCACGAGTGGACAGTCTCCCCAACAATGCAGCATCAACCGTGACTACTTGCACGTCTGGGAGCTGACCGACGAATTTGTGGGAGTTCGACACGTCTGTAAGGATGATGTTTGCATCGGCCTGCCGTATGATGTCGACCATTCGCGAAGCCGGTGAATTGATTCCAAGATGTACACAAGCCCCGCCAGCCTTGAGGATAGCCATCATGGTTACGACAGTATAGATAGACTTGCCAAAGCAGATGGGCACAAGGCAATCAGGCTTGACACCGTTTTCAATCAAGTGAAATGCCAATCTGTCACTCATTTCGTCCAGTTGCCCGTAGGTGAGTGAGCCCTCCCAGGAGCTGACCACAGCCTCCGCATCCGGCCGCACGTTGGCCTGTCGGCGGAAAATGTCGTGGACACATTCCTCGACGTCTTGTATGTTCACTGCATCATTCCAAGCAACCATTCTCTCGACGTGCGCGGCAGGCACCAGACTGATGTCTTCCAGTAAAGCTCCCGACGTCAACAGCTCTGGAGTGAGCAGCTGGTCTATGACGTGCTCAAATTGTTCCAGAACAAATCTTGCCGTAGGCTCTGCTAAGACGGACTTGTCAAACTGGAGCTCGACATGAACATTCTCGTCGTTCATGACGTTGCATTCAACCACCACGGGATAGACGTGGAACCCGCGGGGGAGAGCCTTGTCCACAACCTCGTCCATAATGACGCTTTTTGGCTGGGAATCATCGGCAAACGATTGCTGGATGACGAATAGGTTGCGGAGGTTTTGTTTCCGTTCTGCCATAGCGAAGGCTCTCTGCACGCCTGCCTGCTCAAAAGGCAACATGTCGATGCCGAGTTGCTGAACTCCGTCAAGAAAGTCGTCTATCGTCGTGCTTGGAACAACCTCAATGTGGAGAGGGACAGTGGTGATGGTCGGGCCAACTATGTTTTCAATGCCGGGCACGTCGGCGTTGCGACCAGAGTTGGTTGCTGCAAATGCTACGTGTTGGGAGCTCATATGACGTGCCGTAACTATAGCCCACGCTGCTCGAAGAATGGTAGATATCATGAAACGTTGCCCGTCCCGGCGATGCCCTTCGACGTTGATTGTCGTCGTTATTTCGGAGTCAGGGCAACACTGGTGAGTCGCGGATGGAAGACGTGGAAAGCTTTCCGGCGCCCCATGTGCAAGTTGTTTTTTCCAGAATGCTTGCATCTCGCCAGGCCTGACGTCTGAAGCCACGGCTTTCACGAAGTAATTGTACTGTGTCAGAGGAGGATGGATGTCAGACCCTCTGCATAGCATGTCAAGCTGTTCCATCAAGATGTTGGAGCTATAGCCGTCGTAGAGTGCATGATGGACGGTCCAAATGAAATGACGATGCTCAACGTCCAACGCATAACGCGCCAGGGGGCTGCCGTAAAGAATTGGAATTGAGTTGTCAGTGGTGAGATAGTCGGGCAGGTTTGATTCTTGCTGCCAACTGACATCCTCATCAAGCACCACCTGCATTGCCTCCCCAGAGGTCGAGGATAGAATGATCCTGGTTCTCAAAATCGGATGCATGGCAATCAAACGGGACCAAGCGTCCCGAAATCTGCCGATATCAATATTGTCGTGGAGACGAAATACTCTCTGTGCAGTGTAGGCGCCTTGCCGTTGAGTAGCCAACTCCATCAGCCCTTCTTGCAGGGGCGTGCAGGGATACAAATCCCGAATCGCATACGCAGGAACAGAGCATTGAGCCGCAGCATCCTTGATGGCCATCTCTCGGTCACTTTGCGGCCCAGAGATAAGGTCGAAGGGTTCTATAGCGTCGTTGATCTGTGGCTGTTCTAGGTCGTCCAGCAAAGTTGCGACAAGGGCCATCTGGCCCAGTTCAGGATTATTGAAGATATCAGCCACTATCAGCGAGACTCCATGAGATCTCGCCAATGAAGTGAGACGCATAGCCTTTATGGAATCTCCGCCCTTTG
The DNA here is from genome assembly GCA_013435955.1 of Diaporthe sp. HANT25. Taxonomy (NCBI): domain Eukaryota; kingdom Fungi; phylum Ascomycota; class Sordariomycetes; order Diaporthales; family Diaporthaceae; genus Diaporthe; species Diaporthe sp. HANT25. Next base: position 3,660,755 of record JACBFG010000015.1, on the reverse strand, counting down.
CGAAGAAATTATCGTGAGCCTCTATATGCTCTGGCTCGATGTTCATGAGCCGAGCCCAAAGATTTTGGAGCAGAATTTCGGTCTTTGTCGACGGAGCACGCTTGATACCAGATGCAACAGACCTATCGGCTGAGGAAAGTGAATAGAGAGAAATCTGGTCCGGTTGCAACGCTGAACCTATCCTTTTCAATTCATTTCGATCAATTTTATTGGTCTGCGTCTCTGGCATGTCCTGCAGAGGGATGTAGAGAGTTGGCACCATATATGTTGGAAGTGACTTCGTGAGATACTGCCGTAACTCCAATAGCTGACACTCCAGATTAGAGGACCAGGGGAAGAAGACTTCTGAGTGACTAGCAGTGTTATGGGCATTCCAGTCTGCCACTGCCGATGGCACAACAAAGGTGGCGATGGCAGCCTTATCGACATCGTCACCTAGTAACAATTTCTCCGCGGCCTGCTTGTGAGGTTTTAGTGGGCTGATATTGATATGGTGCTCGATTTCACCAAGTTCAACACGCAGACCTCGGATCTTGACTTGCGTATCCTTTCGCCCAAGGAATATCAAGTTGCCGTCTTCCGAATAGCGTACCAAGTCGCCAGTCTTGTAGAACCTTGAGGAAAGTTGCATTGCATCGAAAGACGAGACCCATTGGGGGTTCTGGATGTATGAAACCGACGTTTTCTGAGTGTCGTTTCGATATCCTCGAGCCAGGATTGGGCCTTCGATGAGGAGCTCGCCAACGCAGCCAACAGGAAGCAGTCTGTCGTGATCATCTTTATCGACAACCCATGTGCGTCCACCACGACCCTTACCAATCATTGAAGGCGGGGTGTTGGAAGTTGACGGAGTCATGACCGCCAATATGGAACATTCAGCTGGCCCGTAGTCGTTGAACAAGTTGACACGCGAAGCCCAGCGAGCATGAATGTCAGCCCGAAGCGGCTCACCGCCCAAAACCAGCGTCTTGAGTAATGGAACATCTTCCGAATAGAAGGTTTGTGCAATCGTAGATACCATTATCATCCAGTCCACACGGAAATCATTGATTGCCTGGACCAGATTGTTCATCCTTTGGTGTTCTGATGGGATGCATGCGCATCCCCCTCTGATGAGAGGCGCAAAACTCTCAAACAGACTGATATCAAATGTGTGTGTGGCAAACTGTAGAACGCGCGATTCTGGTCCGAGCATGAGCTCGTCCAGTTGGTGGTGAGCCATGGTGCAGAATCCACCGTGCTCTATTACCACTCCTTTTGGGCGTCCTGTACTACCGGAAGTGAAGACTATAAAGGCAGCATCACGAGACTCGATGGGCTGTAGTGCTGTCGATTGACCATCCGTGTGCGATGGGAGAGAGTCAAGCAAATTCTGATCGACGGACAGGATATTCGGCACTGTGTCCTCAAATACGCTGCTGTACCGTGGTGAGACAAGCACCAAAGGCGCCTCGATGCCTTCAAGAATATCCGTGATGCGTCCCCTGGGATACGTAGGTAGCAAAGAGACGCAGACGCCGCCTGTACGCATGACAGCATACATTGAAACAAGGTTCCAGATTGACTTATCGAAACACAGACCAACTCTGACCTCTCTTCCAACACCTAGAGAAGCGAGATGGCTTGAAAGCTTCGAAGTGATGACGTCAAATTCTTGGTAAGTCAATTGACCGTCCCATGCGCAAACGGCTTGAGAGTCTGGTCGAAGAGTAACGTTCTCAGAAATGAGATCCGGTATGCAAGCGTCAACGCGCGATGGGAGATCGACATTCCATTTACGGATATCATGAAGGTCGTGTTGGTTAAGCAGCTGAATCGCATCAAGAGGTTCTTCCATGTTGGATGTCATGGAGAGCTGCTCGACCATGTGTTGGAATTGGTGCAATAATCGGGTCGTCTGTTCCGACGAGATAACATTCTCATCGAACAATGCCTCCACAGTATACTCTCCTGCGTCTTCTAGATTGCAAAGAACTGTCAGAGGGTAATATTCCAGAAGAGTGCCCTCATGTCTCGGAAGTGGCTCCATTCCCAAGAATGTCACGTCACCATCATACTTGTTCGGCTGGATGACGAAAAGATTGGAGATATTATCGACTGCTTTGCGAGCATCGATACTGAGCTCTCGAATGTGTTGCAGACCAATCTGCTCGAAATTCATCGAGTCAAAGGCCTGAGTTTGGAGCGTCTCTAGGAAGCTCCTCACCGTGACACCGGAAGGCTTGGCTGGAAACTGTATGCGCACAGGTATGGTGGCAATGGTAGGACCTATTACCCCTTCGATTCCAGATATGGATGCGTTACGTCCTGACATTGTCTGGGCAAAGATAATATCGGGTGAGTCGCTGAAGCTCGCCAATGTCAATGCCCAAGCGGCACGCTTGATGGTTGAGTCCAAGAGACAAGAAGCGATAGCATCTGGGGCTTGAGCATGGACTGTAATCTTCGTGGCCAGTTTCCCGGGAAATGAGGAAGCGTAGTCTTGACTTGTTAGCGGGAAGCTCACCGGGCAGCTCTTTTTCCCATCAAGATGTTCCTCCCAGAATTTGTTCGCTGCTGACTTATCAATGCTTGCAATATGACCGATAAAGTGCTTGAATGGCGTATGCGATGTGCCCGGCTTGCTCCAGAACGCGTCAGCGACTTCATTGAAAAGGGTCGTCATGGACCATCCGTCGTATACAGCGTGGTGTGCCGTCCAAACGAAATACGCAGCTCGGTTGGATGTCTGTCTGACTACGGCTAAGCGCAGCAAAGGTTCACCGTACCCGAACACGGCCAGCTTGTCTCGTGCCAGATAGGCTTCCAAATTATCGACGTCTATGACTGCCCACGACGGAGGGAGCCTCGTTACACTACTCATTGAACTGATTTGTTAGCTGAAGCTGGCTCTGGCTGAAATACCAAGGGAAGTGACTTAAAAAGATTTCAAGAAAAAAAAAAAAAGAGGTAGACTGACACTTGCATGTGTCCAACAGCATCTACCGAGATGATGCGTGTGCGAAGGATGGCATGGATTTGAGAAACAGTATCCCAAGCCGCCTGCATCCGAGAAATATCCAGAGTGGGTGGGAGAGAAAAGACAGCCTGCGTGATATAAGCTCCCGGGCTCCGCATTCCCAGGGCCATCATACCCTCTTGAAGCGCTGAGGTCGGATATATGTCCTCAATGTCCGCGGGACTGAGTTGGCATTGCGCAGCAGCTTCTGGGAGTACTGATGCAACGTTGACACGGTCGAAAGGCGCCGTAGATGCCAGGCCCAACTGATTTTCATCTTCTTTGCTCCGTCCATCTATGGAAGCAGCTAATTGAGCGAGTATAGGATGCTTGAAGATGTCCGTAACGTGAAAGATCAAACCAAACTGCTTCCGGGCAGCAGTCACCAGCTTCATGGCACCAACAGAATCGCCGCTTAGAGCGAAGAAATTATCGCATCGCCCGATTTTCGACCTATCTATGTCCAAGATAAGTCCGAAAAGCTCCTGGAGAATTTCCTCGGTGCCGTTTTTGGGAAACTCGAGGCACTCTGAGGATCTCAAATAATACTGGGAGATCGTTTGCTCGGATGAGGCGATAGTTGCCACCAAGTCTCGTAACTTCTGGCGGTCCAACTTGCCGGAATTGGTATATGGGATCTCCATAATGGGTATCCATACCGAAGGTATCATATATGATGGTAGAACCTTTGCCAGGGAATGTCGCACCTCCATGAAGATGTGTTTCAATTCGACTGACAGCTGCAATGAGAGCTCTGCTCCTCTGTGGCAGAATTGACTGGGACTGGGCACGCTGACGAAAGCCACAATGACTCTCTTGTGAGAAGTTTCATTGATCGATGTCGCATCCACGGCAACGTGGTATCCCTGTGGCAGTAGTCGCTGAACTTGATACATCACCTCGTCAAGCTCCACCCGCTGTCCATTTATCTTGACCTGAGCGTCACGGCGGCCAAGAATTGTGATACTACCGTCCGTGTTCATGATGCCAAGATCACCGGATTTGTAAAACCTCCTCGGCGAGGACGACGGGCCTTTCGCAAAATGCGAAGCCCAATCCGGGTCCTCAATGAAGGCAGCAGCCGTTTTCTCTGGATCGTTGAGGTAGCCCCGGGCGACGAGTGGTCCTTCAATGAGAATCTCTCCTCCGCATCCGGGAGGTACAAGGCAGTTGTGGTCTCGTTCGTCTACTATCCAGACATTACTCCCATAAGCTGGACCGATATTGCTTGCCGGAGAAGATGTCGAAAGGCGAGCACTGGCTGTCTGGTTGATGGTTGTTTCGGCTGGGCCATACAAATTGTACAGCTCAACATGGTCTGCCCACCTCTCTATCACATCGCGATTAAGCGCCTCACCGCCGTTGTTAAGCCTCTTCAAAGTTGGAACGTCTGCCGGATGGAGCATCCCACTGACTGTGGCCGTGAGATCAGCCCAGTTTGCCCTTGTGAGATTGATGCCGCCAGAAAGATCATTCATTCGCTGCTCATCCGATATGACGCACACTGTGCCTCCAAACATCAATGTGGTGAGGATGTCTTGTAGTGAGACATCAAAAGTGTAGGCAGCGAACTGCAGAGCGCGTGTCTCAGGGCCAAATCCGAGTACTGGTCCCATCGTAGCGGCACATTTTCGCATATTTCGATGCTCAAGCACGATTCCTTTCGGCGTCCCAGTAGTGCCAGAGGTAAAAACGACGAAGCACGCATTTTGCGGCTCAACAGCGACGTAGGGCGGGTTGTCAGGCCCAATGGAGCTCTTGAAGAAAGCTTCGTTAATGACCAGCACATTCTCAATGGCAGATGCGTCAGAAAACAAGTGCGCGGTCCGATGATCAGCCAGAATCACGGTAGAACCACACTGCTGAATCAAGCCATGAAGTCGGCCGACAGGATGGCCTGGGTCGAGAGCCACTGCAGCTCCCCCAGCTTTGAGAATGGCCAGAATAGAAATGATTGCGTATGCAGACTTGGGAAAGCAGAAAGGAACGATAACCTCTGGCCCAATGTTGCAAGACACAAGGTGCCGGGCTAGTTGACTGGAAAGACGGTGTACCTCGGCGTAGGACCACGATCCCTCATGTGAGCAGATGGCTTCATGGTCTGAAACTGCGAGGGCCTGGCGTTCAATAGCGTGATGAACACACTCATTGACGTACTCATGATCCATCGCGGTGATAGATTTCAATTGCTGAATATGATGCTCACCGACGAGGTCGACTTTCCCCACATCGGTTTCGGGGTGCCTAATAATGGTCTTGACGGCCTCTGCGTAGGCGGCTCCAATACTCACAGCTTGTAATCGTGTGATCTCGTCTGTCCAGAACTGGAGTGACACGTCGACCTTTGTCTCAGAGACACCAATATCCAGGGACAGGACATATTCCGTGGGGTCATGGCCTTCCATCGCCTCGATGCAGATGCCTGAGTCTGGATGCATTTCCTGGTCTGTATCTCTGTGGAATGAGATGATGGTATTGAACAGGGGCTGATTGCCTAGAGTCAAGGCGTGTTGTATGTTGGCGAGTCCGAAGTACTGGTGAGGTAGTGAGTCGACCAAGTCTCTCGCCACGTCCTGAAGAGCCGTTGAAAACGTGGTGCCTTGGTCAAAAGTCATGCGGCTGACAAGCATGGTGAGAAAAGCGCCGACGCCTTCCTGAATGCCATCCAGAGGAGCATCTCTACCAGATGAAAGAAATCCAAAGCAAACGTCCTCAATCCCGATATATTGCTTGAGTATCAAGCCCCAGGCCAGCTGGAAAATGTTAACCCAGGTGACAAGCTTGTCGTCACAGAAGCGACTCAGTTCGGATGAATGCACGCCAATATCGATTTTCACAGAACCCAACTTCCGGTCAGTAGCCACAGCGTCCTCCCAGAAAGCCATGGCGGGAAATATGGTAGGTCTTAGGTCGGAGAGGTAATTCAACCAGAATGCCTTCGCTGGGTTTTCTGGGAGTTCAAGAGTGTATTTGATATATTCCTCAAACACGAAACCGGGCCGCTCGCTGATAAGTCCATCATAGGCCAGGGCAAAGTCGCTCAGAAGATTGGCGATGGATGATCCGTCAATAATGGCGTGGTTGATTTCCAGTCTACAAAGTGCGAGGCTGGGTGACACTTCGCAGATGGTGAAACGATGTAGTGCCTCGCCCTGCCGAAAGTGATTGCTATCTTGAGATTCAAAGAGCCACATCGCCTCTAGCTCAGTGCACTTCCGGGTGTCCACTCGGGACTTCATCCTGGACACAACTACCTGGTCGTAGAGACCTGAAGTACCCGAACTTCGTATGAAAATGGTACGCAAGGATGTGTGGCGCTGTACGACTCTGTCCCATGCGTCCTTCAAACGTTGGGTGTCAAGCGTTGCCGAAGGAACTCGCGGGGTGATCTTGAGCACATGGTTGTACTCATACGCACCAGGATGACCAGGACGAAGCTGAGAGAGCAACAAGCCATTTTGCATCGCAGAACAAGGGTAGACACTCTCAACCTGGTCGAGGTTATGAATACCCACTGCTGGAAGTGTAGAGCGAACCATGACCTCCAGCTCGTCGTAGCTTAGCTGCAACAGCGGTACATCAGACAACGTAAGATCACGCGACTGCTCCTCCAACTGATACACCGCGTCAACCAGACAAGAGTTAGTTTCTGCAACCCATGACTGGATAAGATCTTTCTTGACCATGTTTTTGTTGTAGAAAAAGAGCAGCTGCATCTGGCCCTGGAGAACCTCGGCAGTCACCTCTACAAGTGAGAATCGCGGTGCCTGAGCTCCAATGTCGTGGTGAAGAGCTTGATACCCGGGAACCGTAGTGAAAAGAGATTCGGAACGTTCCATTTGTTGATACAGCCCCAGATAATCAAAGGAGATCTCCACGTGGTCGTGGTGGCCATACTTGGCAACGCCGTCTTCGTTGAGGTAACGGGAGGCGAAGTACTGCCGGCCATTGCTCGGAACGCTGTGTCGAGCATCTTTGGCGCGCTTGATAACATCCAGAATACCGAGGTCTTCGGACCCATCTTTGGTGTCAACTAGGAGTGGGTACATTGTAGTAAACCAGCCAACCGTTTCCGAGACATCAATGCTGTCGTCCCAGGGCTCACGGCCATGGCCTTCGCGAAAGACGGGAGGCGGTTTGCGGTCTCTGAATGTTTGGCCGAAGGAATAGACAAGCGAAGCCAGAAGAATATCGATGGGCTCAGTGCGGTAGGCGTAATGGCATCTTCCTTCGAGGAGCCTCTTGGTCGTCGCATGATCTAGTGTAAAGCTGGCCTCCACGATGTCACCCATGATATTGGGCGTCTCAGACATTCCCCAGTAGTCAAGATCAGCAGGTAGAATGGTGTAAGGTAGGACTTTGGAAATCTCAACCGTCTGGGCGTGTTCCGCCTGTAGTGCAAGCCAGCTCTGGAAAGGCAAGGGCTTTTCTGAAATAATCGATCCTGTGACGACGCTTTCTTCGATTTCTCTTACTATGGTGCGCCAGGACACAAGATCAACCACGACGTGGTGAGCCACCAAGAATAGACGGCATTCATCTCCGTTGATGTTGAAGAGAACCGCGGCAAACACTGGGCCGTCCTGGAGGGACAAGCTGGCTTGAGTCTGGGCCATGATGGTTAAGGTTCTCTCTTCGACATCTACATTGTGGGAAGCAAAGCTAAAGCGGTTCTTTGAGTCTGACGGTATCCTTTGCATCCATTGGTGTGTCTCGACGTCGCGACTGAATCGAATCCGAAGCATCGAGTGTCGGGCCACGACACGTTCGAGGGCTTCATGGACTACATTGGGATCAATCTTTCTTCGTACGTTGAGAAAGAAGCTCTGGTTGAACCGAATTTCTTCATCGGAGGAAGAATGCTCAGGGGCAAGGTCAAAATACATCCGTTGCACTGGTGATAGCTCAAACGGGATGTCGACTTTCTCTTCTGACATAAATTTTGGCAAGCCAGAGGCCTTTATGGAATGCGACAGGTCGATAAGGCTCCTGCTCCTCAAGACATCCTTCACGCTGAGCACAAGGCCGAGGCGCCTGCATTTGGCGACGATCTGCATTGCGGTGATGGAGTCGCCACCAATGCTGAAGAAAGACTTTTGAGAGCTGTCGGCGACAGATGACTGCGCAAGACCCAGAACGCTGGCTATCACTGAACATAATTGTTCGTCAATTGCCGGTGCGTTGTGAAGTGGCTCGTTGGTCAGTCCAAGTACCGAACGGTATAAGCCCTCATCTGCCTCGGACAACCATTTGCTGACCAATGATCGGTTCAGCTTTCCAGATAGAAGAAGTGGAAAACTCTCTAGCACGATCCAATGTTGCGGGACCATGTACTCTGGAACGCTGGCAGCCAGCTCTTTTCGGAGGGTCTGAACGATCCGCTGGATTGGCTCATTGTGCATTTCATCATGAAGATAGACCTCATTCGTGTCTAAGCTCTCGATAAGATGATCCTTGAGAGACACAATCGCGACAAGGTGGTTGAGGAACATGCCCGCTTTGGGAAGCAATACTATTTGGTGATAGACGTCTGGCTGAGAGGCGATACGGTGTTCGATCTCGCCCAATTCTATGCGGAAGCCACGGAGCTTGACCTGTGTGTCCTTCCGGCCCAGGAATTGAATTGAGCCATCGTGTAGAAACTTGGCCAGGTCACCGGTCTTGTAAAGCCTCCGATCACGGCCCCTATTATCCGTCACACCCCACGCTGGCCGCGTGATAAACGCTTCTGCAGTTCGATCCTCATCTTTGAAGTATCCGCGGGCTAGGATAGGTCCTTCGATGAGAAGTTCACCGGCTTCATTTGGGGGGAGGAGGATATCCTGATTGTCCGCATCAACGATCCAGCACACTCCGCCGACAGGGTGCCCAATATTTGACGGATCTGTGTGGACTGTCATCTGGGTATTTCCGGCAGCTGCCACAGAGCATTCGCTTGGACCGTAGCCATTGATGAGTTGGACATGATCGGCCCACGTCTCCACATCGACCTTTGAGAGGGGCTCTCCTCCTAACGCCAGAGTCCGCAGAAGCGGAACCGTATCGGGCGTCATGAGCTTGACTAGAGAAGGCGTCATGAAAATCCAGGTGATGCGGTACTTGTTCAGAAGATAGGCAGGTCCATTCGCCATCAAGCTCATATCCGGGATACAGATGCAGGCGCCATGGACCAGACTTGTCAGGATTTCAAGCATACTGACGTCGAAAGTGAACGAAGCCAGTTGCAGAATGCGGGTGTCATGGTGGATATTTGCAAGTTCAGCATGGCGCAAAGACCCGCTCAAAAAAGCTCCATGCTCGATCTCACAACCTTTTGGTTGGCCAGTGCTTCCTGATGTGAAGATAATGTAGAGAAGATTGTCAGGCTGAGCGGTGTCCCTCGGTATTACTTCAACGGCACAGGGTGCGTACTGCTCCAGGTCCTCGGAACTCAGCAACACCGTTGAAGGATATTCGGACAAAGCGAACAAATTCTGTTGTAGGGGTGAGCAGATTATGACCTTCGCTGCGGTCTGAGAGATGATGTATTCGATCCGGCTCTGGGGATGAGATGGATCCAGGAAGACAATGGCAGCGCCGGCTTTCAGAACACCGAGGATGCCCACGACAGCCCATTTCGACTTCTCAAAACAAAGGGGAATGACATCCTCTGTTCGCACACCCGCGTGCTGCATGAGATAGCGAGCGAGAACATCGGAAGCCTCGTCCAATTCCCGGTAAGTCCATGTCCCATCGTGGGCATCAACAGCTAGGGCATCCGGCCGTACTTTTGCCTGCTCATGGACCAGGATGTGGACGCAGTTCTCGACCTTCTCAGGCACTGCCTCATTCCAGGCCCACACAGCAGAAGTTGTCAACCCTGCCATGGCATCCATGATATCAATGCGTCCGTCTATCTTACATTAGTCGATCTTTGACCCCAGCCATTGTGATGTGTTCAGACTTACATTGGCAGGATACTCGCAATGATTGAACATCTAACAGTGTGGGACGATGAAACTAACACGTGCGGTTGTAAATGTAGTAATTAGGTAACTGCATTGAAAGGCAGCTTGACACATTGCCCGTGGACCAAGAGGAAAGGCTTTTGCGCGTGCTCCGGTTGGGCCTTTTTTCTTGGGCCGGTCAAAGCGAACATGCACCTAGATACCTAGACAAGCTGTATACTCTCGTAAGCACGAGGATATGGCTGAAGGAAGACACTAGGCTTTGGCACATGCCTGAATGATCATGAATGTAAAACATCATTGGTAGGACTTAGTGGAGAGCGGATTCCGACAGCTGCCGGAGCAGTTAGCTGGCGGAAAGCTGCTGGGCGTCTGGTCAGTCATGCGCGAGGGCGTCGAAATGGCGATGCGAGCAGGATCTTGCACTGTACATCCTTTGTACAATCTGACCTTGGCGCGGCTTGTTCCGGGCCCATGCATCAGTCCAGTTGGAAGGCCGCTGCACGGGCACGGCATCTGTGTGATGCAATTGTGGGATTAATGAATATGCATCTACCTATACGTTTAAGTGTAGTGGGTCAATCTGCAATCCTGTATTCCCAAAGGATTCTACAGGGACCATATCACTGCTATGTAACGTATTTAACCCCAAATTGGTGTAGCGACGAGAGAGGAGGCTGACAATTGGGTGGCGGCTATCCCTGAGCAATCCAGGGGCATGGGTTCTGGTAGCTATCAACGACTCCTCGACATCAACGCGGGCCGGACTCTGGAGACACGTCACGTTGGTCTAGCGCTTGTGCGCAGCCTACAGTAGCTGTTCCCCCTGGTATAGGCTCTCTGATAGAGTGGAGCGGTGTGCAAACCATTTTGCGAATCATCTCTATTTTGTACTACCTGTCTGGGTAAAGACAGAATCACTGCCGGCTCTTTGTCTATTGGCTTCCACAATGCTCGCATATACAACACGTCAGGCATCATTCAACAAACAGCCACCTCAGTCTAGGCAAACCTCCTGGTCAGCTTCACGCGGACGTCGGTTTTAGGTGCTCTTGAAGCTCCAGCATTTCCCATTTCGGGGAGAATGATTCTGTCGCCTTCTGCGGGACTGAGGTCCCACATGAAAAGGAGACAAGAAGCGAAAGTAACCACTTCTCTCTCCGCGAAATAGCGCCCTTTGCACTTGTACAGGCCGCCACCAAACGTGTGCAAGTCTTTCATGTTGGCGCGCCTCGTGCCGTCTTGAAGCACCTCAATGAAACGCTGTGGGTCAAACTTGTCCGGCTGAGGAAAGATACGTGGGTCCCGCTGCATGTGGCCGTTTGCCAGGACGAGTGTGCTGCCCGCCGGAATTTTGTATGACTGAGCCTTGCCTTTCCCAAACATGGCGGCGTCGGCCACCGACTCGGTCAAGACAATGTCCTGGGCGACATCTCGGGTGGAAAGTCCTGCCATACTGAGACGCATCGTCTCATAGAAGGTCGCCTTGACAAGTGGGCAAGACTTGGTCAACCCGTCGACATCAATGCTCAGTTTAGGAAATCCATCTGGTCCACGCTCCCTGGTCTCCGAGACCTTGATATAAGTTGAGATCTCAGCGCGGATGGCAGATAGCAACTCAGGCCGAGAGTATACGTGCAGGAGCATCCAGAATGTGTTCTTGTTGGAGTTGACATTGACTCCCCAGACGATTTGAGCGTCTTGTGTCTTTTGCAGAGTGACAGATGCACTCTTGTCGACGGCCGTCTTCACTCTGACTCGGAGGACTTCTGAGACCTCGTCGAGCTTCAGGTCCTTCCACCGCGAGTCCGGCTTCTCCCCAGCTTGGAGAGCTGCGACTGCTTCGTACCAATCGCGCATGGCAGCAGCGAGGCGGTCACGGCCTGCCTTGGCACGGCGGCCGGCTTTTGTGATCTTGGCGAGGCCTTTCACGAAGAAATGATGGATACCATGATCGAAGTCGTACATGTCTTCCAGAAGTCCTGGATAGTTTTTGAGGAGCGATTTGCCCCAAAGAATGTCAATCGCGATCTGGCCCATGTAGTTGTTAATCAAGCCGTACAGATCCGCCTCAGCGGTGCCGTCTTTGTTGTAGGTGACTCGACCATATCGCTCCCAGGAATTGTTGTAGTGCGGGCCGACAGTCTGAGCCTTTTGGTGCATAGGCTTAGTGACAAGTCTCGCCGCCTCAGACTGCAGGGAACTCGCGGTCTTGTTGGTAGAGACTTTGACAAAATCCTCCCTCAGCATCATGTTGAGTGCGTCGTGATCGGCATGGAATGCCTCTGACTCGTTGCGAGAGGCCCAACCATCTTCCATTGTGACATTGTAAAACCATTGCAGCAACCTCTGTTTTGAGAGTGCCGACTCCTTGGCTGCAAACACTTGGGAGATCATGGATGGCATGTACACTACGTAATACTTGCTCAAGCCGAGACGATAGGATATTACACCATCCTGAGATACACATCTAGGTCCATATCAGTATGTGTTGTGCAAACTGAGAGCTACCAGTTGACGTTTGACATGCCTGCCTTTTGCCACCGTTCCATCGGTGTCCCGCATCAAAGCCAGGGCAGATCCCAGGAATGGCACCCAGTAGGGAACTCTGGTTACTGTTTTCTGTTGTGCATTTTTGTTCATTTGTAGCAAAAAGGCCCGGAGTCCGGTAATCACACGCGTGACTAGGCACAGGATGAGGAACACAACGATCAATGAAAGAAAAGGTGAAATCTTGATTTGAAACGGGTTTGAATTCGAGACTGTCCAGTCTTTCGTAGGCTCAGAGAGCAGTTCCTGCAAAGTTTGGAGCCTCTGAATGATCTCCATCTTGCATTCTTGGCTCCAAAACACAGCAACAGATGGATGAAAACAACGGGCAAGACAATAGTCGGCACGAGACATTCCTTGCACAGCACGTGCACGTTGAGTCTGTAGTAGGAAGACCCAATTTCTGAATAATGCTTATATCATTTCAGCAAACCGTCGTCTGCCAGACTAGGCATGCTGAGCCATGCCATTTCTTGACAATGATCACGCTTGCTGGCGCTCATGCGTTTAATTACATGCATTACGTTCCAGAGATCTGCATCCAAAGTTGGCAAAATGCATGCAGGGAAGTACGCCCCTAGTGCTGACATGTGCATACGAACGACTGATAAGCATGCAGTTCACTTACTCAACACTAGCCACGGCTTGAGGTAGCTTATAGATGAGAGGAGGTACATCCTATACAACGATAGAATGTAGTTCGCCCTGAATGGATCTGTGCCTAGGTTATTATGCGAGATATAGCCGCAACAGTAATTGAGTCACACAATCTGGATTCAAATCCTGCACGTCAGCGGCACAATGATTTGTTTCTGGAATCCTCCGGCCTCTATTCCTCTTTGTGCTATGAAACTGTATGGACTATGCATCCTACGAACAACCGAGTGCGACACGCTTGGCTTAACAACATTTGCGATGCACGCATGCGAACCATTATAATCCTACGTAAGCTGCAGCCGAGTGCAAGCCAGTTGGCATTACAGGAGCGCGTCTGCAGTCACCTTGTCCAACCAACCGAATGAGTCCTCGGCTTCTCCCCGCATGATCCGTCTCAACTCAGCCGTCAGCTTCACAGTGCACTCTCCAGTGGTTTCCCCGTAGATGAACTTATCCCCCGTCGAAGGACGCACAAGAAGCCTGATGGGGAGCAGGGAGGCAGCTGTGCCAACTGCGACGACCTCGTCGAAATCCTTACACTCCGACCAAGGAATCTCACGCTCCTCCACATTCCAGCCGAACCTGCGTGCAAGTGAAAGAACACTGTCGCTGGTGATGCTCTTCACGACGTTGTTCGAGTCTGGCACCACAAGTGTGACGGTCCCAGCGTCTCCGTTCGCATTTTTGATGCCCACAAAGCCCGAGGTCGAGAACTCCTCGACGCAGGTCCGTGTCTGAGCATCCAAGTGCAGAGTGACGTGAAAACCCTCAGCCTTGGCTCTATCAGTGTAGCGGATGGCCGGCGCGTAGTTTCCACCAACTTTGGCACCGCCAGTTCCACGTGGGGCAGCACGGTCGAAATCCTCGATCACGCATGCAGGCAGAGGCTGTACTCCATGGTACGTGGTCCCTGGCTGCACGTAGACTGCGAAGGTGAACTCAGTAGGGGCCGTAAGGGCTAGGTGCCCTGAGCTTCCGAAGACCAACGGGCGAATATAGAGCAGGGCCTCCGAGCTGTGCGGGCCGACCCACTCACTGTTTCGCGCCACGGCGAGCTTGACACATTTGAGGAAGTGGGATTCCGGGATCGCAGGGATAGATACGCAGGCGGCTGACGACGAGAGTCGCGCGGCATGCGCCAAGGGCCGGAAGACGTGGATGGTCCCATCCGGTGCTCGATGAGCCTTCAATCCTTCGTAGGCTTGCATGCCTAGAAATTTCCTTAGCCATCAGCCCCGACCTCACAGAGAAAACCAAAGCGTTGTGGTCATAGGGATCTAGATACTTACCGTAGTTGAGAGCCGGTGAAAGACCATGGACCCGAATGTATGGGTCCTGCACGAACTTGGGCTCGCTCCATTTCTCATCCGTGGCCGTGAATGTGGATTCCACATGTCCGTTCACTATCCTAACCTCATCAGTACCTTGACTACTTAAGCAGGAACAGACGAAAGATTAAATAGGTACAAGGCTGTACGTACCCTCGTCCTGGACTGCAAGACTGAGTTTGTCCCATTGCACAGTCTCCTTCGGCGGAAGTGGAAAAGACATGATGTTTCTAGAAATGCTGCTGATTCCGGCTTGAGTACAAGGAGAGTGTCTCTTCGGATGGCGTATCCCCCAGTGTTTTCCCATAATAGAACAAAACCCTTTCATTGCGTCGTATTTGTACTTGCTCCGGCCCGAGTTCTGCTACCGGTCAATAAGCTCGGAGAGCCTTGGCTTCGTCAGGATGGATTCTCATGATCCACGCTACGGCCCATGATATCGGTCCCAGTCGAGATACCTCAGTATATCCGCTCCACGTTCAGGCCTACTGATGAGGTGATCAAATGCACCCTTTATTGCAGCATTAATCCTAATACTGCATCCTTTTGCGGGATGTAGAACCCTGCCTGGCATATTCGCACGACAAAAGCCAGCGCACCCAGTTCAACCTTTCCCCAGATTGGCAACGCGAACAAGGGAACCCTTGTAATGTATTGCCCCTGTTCTAACCAGCTCGCAATTGAATTAAGAAGAGCGGCCGGGGTGAAGTGGAGAGCGAGAGCGGATCCTGCTGAGCAGTCTCTGGATCTTGTGCCATACCTGTTGGGACGATGCTTCCAGGATCAGGAGGTATCGTGGGTTGCAGATCCATTTCGTGATCTTTGGCGCACTTGACCAAGCCTTACTAGTCTGATGGATTCGCCCCCATGTCACTTGCATTCGAACTACTGCTAACGCTCAGGCACCTAAGTCACTTTATCACGCCAAGGCAGGTCTGCTTCCTGCGAGGCCACTCCGTCATGAACTACGGTGTGAGACGGAAATCGTTCTTGTGGGAAACCCCCGATCTCGCCTGGCCAAGAAGACGAGCTGTCTAAAGTCGGCATGATAGAGCTAAGATGGAGGGCACAGACAGACTTACCACACCATGACGGCGGAGGAGCGGAAGTTTCGTCCAGTCTTCCAATGTTCAATGGTGGAGACGCAGCAGGCGTTGAATCCTGCACGAAGGAACTCTGAGAGATGGACACCGGAGAGCATCATTAGCGCACTAAATAGCAAGGAGACTTAGGCGAAGCAGACACCATTTCCCAATGTCGAGTGCAGGAGTCGAAATCTTCTATACTCTTTTGTCTCTCCTGATTCCTTATCGACCTTTTGCACAACGGCTGGGAGGTGGTCGTTAGACATGGCGACCATCAAGGAAACTATCATTACCCCACAAGCCTTTGTCGTCTGGACCACACTTGTGGCCAAAGCCCCAACAGTCTTCGGCGTTGTAGCGTGTCTTCTTGGTTTCCATATCCTGGCCAATGTTATATACAATCTTTGTTTCCATCCATATGCCAAATATCCGGGGCCCTTCTTAGCGAAGATCACCGATCTATATGCAGGGTATCATGCCTTGCGCGGAGACATCCACATTGATATGTGGAGATGTCATCAGAAATATGGCGAAAAAGTGCGCTATGCGCCAAATCGTCTTAATGTAAATACAGTCTCGGCTCTAAGGAGTAAGTCTATGCCCAAGGCGATCTTCAACCCCCCTTTGCACAGCATAAGAACTAAAATGCCTCCCCAGGTATATACACCGAGGGCAAGCCTTACACAAAGAGCAAAAATTATGAGGCTATGCTTCACCAAGCAGCCAACTCGCTCACGGTTCTTGACAGGAAGGACCATGGGCGTCGACGTAGGGTCATACAGGCCGGACTAGCCGATTCCACTGTCCGGGCTTTCTATCCGGATATGTTTGCCATCATTAATCGCTTTTGCGATCGTCTCCTTCAGACGACCGAAGAAAAGGCCTCAAATGACAGCACTTACGGGAGCCTGGGAAAGTCTGAGTGGACCAAGCCACGCAACATGGCCGAATGGAGTAATTGGTTGACCTTTGACCTTATGTTCTCATTCATTTTCACCGACAAATACAACATGCTGGAGAGACAGCAGTACCGCTACATCCCAAAGGTCATAGAGGCTTCAAATATCCGTGTCAGCGCCATCCTGCAAGCCCCAATACTGAAGAAGATGTTTCGCATGGATAAAATGCTCTTCCCGCGAGCAATAGCTGCGCGGAATATTTTCCTTCGCTTTGTGGGAAAGCTTCTCAGGGATACGAGTCGAGCTGATGGCTCGCAGCGCACCAGTCTCTTCCATATGCTGCGTCACACCCAAGACCCCGTTACTGGTCTTGGCTTTACCCCCGAGGAAATGGTGGCGGAGAGCGTCACCCTGGTTGTCGCCGGGGGCGATACCTCAGCAACCGCTGTGGCTTCCGTGTTCTTCTATCTCTCCAGAAACCCAGCTGCCTACAGCCGCGCGCGGGCTGAAGTGCGGGCTGCATTCAGCAGCGTCCAAGACATCATTGAGAGCACAACCGCTTGCGGGAGCCTGCAGAAGCTCAATGATTGCTATTATCTGCGGGCTTGCATCGATGAGGCTATGAGGATGTCACCATCTGTTGGCCAATCCCTCTCTCGCGAGGTCCCTGCCGGCGGCGCCCTTGTTGATGGCGATCTCATTCCCCCTGGCTGTGATGTTGGGGTTCCTATCTACAGCATCCAACACAATGAGAGATACTTCCCCGATCCCTTCGACTTCAACCCTGAGCGCTGGCTTAAAGACAGAGTCAACGCTACACCGCAAGAGCAGAAACAGCTTGCGGACCAGCGGACGGCACACAACCCCTTCTCACTTGGACCACGAAGCTGCATGGGGAAAGGATTTGCACTCGTGCAAATGATGGCAACTTTTGCTGTTGTTCTTTATAGGCTAGAATTCAAGATGGCCTCCGAAGACAATTCTGGAGGCAGACCAGGGCTTGGGTTTGGAAGACACAGGAGTGACGAGTTCCAGCTTAGGGATCACATTACTAGTGCAAGAGACGGACCTATCCTCAGGTTCCGCGCTTCAATCTGATATCAACCAAATGACAAGATTACTGCACCATCGTTTCTCTCAACCGCAATCTAAATGTGTAAGCCTCTTGCCTAGTATTTTCTTGTGCCAATTTTTCTCAATGTGCGCGTCCTGTTTGCCATATTACTGGGCAAGGGCCTTGTAGTCAAACGCAGACATTGACCTCCACTCCTCGTTCGAGTCTCGCCCTATGGGCTAGGCGATCACTGCAATTACACACATTCACGCAATTTCTGCCAATTATCTGTGCCGATTTTCCGGAATCTTTTTGCTCACCGCCAAAAGCGGCTGCTCCCATATGACCAAACTTGCTATACCAAGAAACACCAAGGAAGTGCCCAAAGACACCGCACCAATCGCCGGCTGAGTCCTCCGGAGCAGCATTTCGGGAGATTCTAGGCACAACAGAGACTTCCAATCATGATGCCCCATGACCAGTGGTCCGAGGTGCTGGATCCTATGGCCTCGGAAGGATTCTGTAACCGGATTACCACATCTACAGGAACATGCAGAGACGCCACGTAAGCCACAAATTCGGAATGGAAAGATACTCATATCCAAACTATATGACTATGTACCTATGAGAAACGTAGCTACCTAGTTGATCGGCAAAGGATTTATTAGCCCGCAATCCGTCGGCGCGTATTTCGTGAGATTCGGATCCACAAATAAAGCTAGGCGTTGAAGGGCTGGGGCGCTTCTGTAAAGCACGGCAATGCGTTCCTATCCAACAATGGGCGACTCTCCGCATTGCTTGGAAACATCCTGGTTACGAAGTGAGGGTAGATCTGAATTCGGAAATGCATCCCATCAGCACTAGGTTCTGTCATGTAAGTGCTTAGTAAGATCACGTCCTCAACTTCGTACTGATTTGACTCCTTCGGGCTTAGTTGGCGAGCCAAGTCACCTGCGAGGCCGTGACTACCGTTACATCTGTTCTGGACCTGGGAGGTAGTGACATCTTGCATACAGGGTAACAAAGTTGGCTAATGACCTTCCCCGGCCGCCACAAACCTATTTGTTCAGCCGCGAACTCGTGGTATGCATTACGCCAATATTCACTTACCAGAGAACAGCCTCTCTTGTGTGTGATCCCGATAGTCAGATCTGCATGTACAAGCACAGAACTGGATTTACACAACAACGCCGGGGTGAAATGGCCAAGAACCTTTCGCAAGCATGGTATGTACCGTTGAGCGGTCAGATCTTGCCCTGGTGTATTTCAGCAATTCATTGAGTTACTCGGGTTGTCGGCAATTTCTAGGCCAGATTTTCCAAGGCATGGTGTGTTAGTGATTGCCTCGGCCTGAGGAAGAGCCACAATCCTGTTCCTTTGGGGGTTTCTGCATCCCCCGGGCTTCTGAACTTCCTTAGGTCTTGCATTCACACTATCTCTCTCTGATTCTCCGACTGGGTCTCCACATCAGCTTCAAGATTTGTTGCTGTAATGTCGATTCCAGCGTCCCAACCATGCACGATCGCGACGCAGCAAAGTTTCGGGCCGTCCAACACATCGTGCTATGATGGACTGGACTTCACGCTATTTTTTGAAGAGACCTTTCTGTGTATTCTTCCTGTGATTTTAGTACTACCGACGCTGGTTTGGAGAATTCTCCGGCTGCGGAACGCAGTTCCGGTTGTCGGGGGAAGGGCGTGGCACATCGCAAAGCAGGTAATTTTCATCTTCAGGGAACAGCTATCTAGACGTAAAAGCTGTGAACTGACTTCTTAATCATAGTGCTGTTATGCTCTGTATGGTATCACTCAAGTTCTGCTCCTCGTTGTAGTTTGCATGCCTAGTTCCGTGAGGACAAGTGCATCTATAGCATGTGTGGTCACCTCAATCTTGGCAACTGGCACTCTGAGTGCTTGCTCCATATTTGAACATTATCGAAGCCCAAGACCTTCCTCTGTCATCGAAACATATCTGTTACTGTCTTTGATCTTCGACGGTGCCAGAGTCCGTACCCTATTCGCCACGGAGGACGCTAGGTCTCTTGCTTGGATAACTCTTGCCGCCTTACCCATTAAATTTGTCCTACTCATCCTGGAGTTGAAGGACAAAACCAGTATCTTACTGGACAACCATGGGAGGCCTGCTCCAGAATATGTGGCAAATTTCTTCAACCGGCTAACCTTCTGGTGGATAAATCCGTTGCTCTTAGGTGGTTATTCACGCCCTCTTCGGGGAGCTGACTTATTCAACGTCGACCCATATGTCGGGGATGAGCGTGAACTCCAAGTGCTGGCCGACAGGTGGAACAGCTGTAAGTCAAAAGTACCACGGGTGAGTTATACCTCAAGTTACTGACCTTTTTTGAGACCCTGACAAAGATCACCCAAATTCTCTATTCTGGGTAGCGGCAAAGTGCTCTTGGCGTGGTTTTGCCTCAGTGATCATTCCTCGCCTCTGTTTCACCGCGTTCAACTTCAGCCAGCCGTTTCTCCTCCAGAGGATCTTGAGCTATCTTCCCGGAGATGGCCCTTCAAATCGCCCAGCTGTGGGAGCTGCACTCATCTTCGCTTATATTCTAGTCTATTACGGCTATGCACTCTCCGGCGCCCTGAACCAGCATCGTGTATATCGAGCTATAGCCAGGCTACGAGGCTCTTTGATCGCACTGATTTACCGCGAGACATTGGCCATGAGCGTGGCAGAACAGAAGGAGTCCGAGGTGGTGACCCTGATGAACGCAGACGTGGAGCGTATCGCCACGGGCCTCCGCCAGTCTCAGGAGTTGTGGGCTAGCCTAGTAGAAATCCCACTGTCAGTGTGGTTACTTTCAAGACAGATCAGCTGGGCCGCCCTGTCACCGCTAGGAGTCATCTTGATATGCACGAGTGGTGCACTTGGATCGGCGCCCAAGCTCATATCCTCGCAGAAGTCGTGGTTGGATCGAATCCAGGCCCGCGTCAACACGACTACGGCCATGATCGGCCTCATCAAGCCGATCAAGATGACTGCCCTTACTCCGAAATTGGAGGAGACTATTACGGACCTCCGTGAGAGAGAAGTCGAAAATTCCGGCATCTTTCGCCGGACGCTGGTGACAATCACGACTTTCTGTAAGTTTCCCAATTTCATTGATCTATGGTCCGATTGTTTCCTAGCACTAACAGATGATCGGGCAGCGTTTGCGAGTACCTCTCTGAGCCCAGTTGCTGCATTCGGCACATATATAGCAATGACGAAGTATCATGATTACCCGACTCTGACGGCCGACCGAGCACTCATTTCCCTCGTTCTGATGAACTTGCTCTTCGAGCCGGTAGCGTTCTTCATCACGGCGCTTTCTGGTCTGACTGGTGCTATGGGGTGCTTTGAGAGAATTAGGCAATATATCAACAGAGAGACAAAGCGGAAACAGCAGCAACCCGGCGACCTAGACTCATTGTGTACTCCAACTGAGTCTCCACACACGCCGCAAGGCTCCAGAAAGAGATCCTCTGACGAGGTCGAAAAAACGACTCTGATCTCCTCATCCATGAAACAATCAGAAGCTGGAGACGCCGCCAAGGATCACCGTTCTTCCAGCTACGTGATCGTGGCCGAAAATGCAAGGTGTGGATGGAATGAGACCATGTCGCCAGTCCTTCAGGGCCTTGACTTTCGGATCAAAAAGGGGTCTTTGACGATGGTGGTCGGCCCTGTCAGTAGTGGCAAGTCCACACTACTCAATGCTATCCTTGGAGAAACACCAGTTTGCGAAGGTCTCTCACGATCATCCACTTCGACAACAGCCTACTGCAGCCAAAGTCCCTGGCTGGTGAATAACACCGTAGAATACAATATTACGCAAGGAAGCGACATGGATAGAAATTGGTATGATTCGGTACTCACAGCATGTGAATTGGGCTCCGATCTGGCTGCAATGCCCATGGGGGACAAGACTCTCGTAGGAGCTAGAGGTCTCAGTTTGTCAGGAGGACAGCAACAGCGCCTGGTAAGTGCAGAAGATCTTAAAACTTTTTTGGAAGTCAAGATGCTGTGAGATTCTCTAACTTCTTTTGAATATCCATAGTCGCTTGCTCGGGCGATTTATGCGCGTCACAGTCTCGTTTTGATTGATGATGCGTTGAGGGGGCTAGATGCCTCAACCGAAGAAACCGTCTTTGATTCCCTCTTCGGCACCAAAGGTCTTCTGAGAGGGAACGACACCACGGTCATCCTGGTCACGAACTCAGTCCGCCGCTTTCCCCTGGCTGATCACATCATTGCGCTGGGTCAGAATGGCACCATTGCGGAGCAAGGCACGTTTGATGATTTGTCTCGTGCGAACGGATATGTTTCAACCATCTATGAAGAGTCAAATGGTACAACAGAACGCCATGCAACCGAGAAAAAGTATCCAATAATGCCCCCCGTACCTAACTCAAGCCAAGCAAAGAGCTCATTCGACGACGATAAGGCCGATTCCCACACGGCCGCTTCGCTTGGAGATTTGAGCATTTATGGGTATTATATTCGGACCTTTGGCTGGACCCGTTGGGTTGTCTTCTGGATTTTCTGTGCCCTCTATGGATTCGGCACAGCCTTTCCCAGTGTCTGGGTTAAATGGTGGACCTCGTATAATGGACAACATCCTCACTCAAAGATTGCCTACTACCTCTCTCTATACGCCATCTTCGCTACCTTTGGTGTGGCCGCACTTGCAATCGCCGCTTCGATAATGGTCATGACAATGGTTCCACGGGCAGCAAGGACGCTTCATCAGCGATTGTTGACCACCGTCCTGTCTGCACCCTTGTCATTTTTTGCATCCACTAACACCGGCGCTATCACCAATCGATTCAGCCAGGACCTCGAGCTAATCGACATGGAGCTCCCAGTGGCACTTGTGCGGTCGGCGATGATGGCATGTCTTCTGATTGCGCAACTCGTGGTCATACTTATCTCGGTGAAATATGTTGGCGTCGCCCTTCCCTGTGCTATTGCAGTCGTTTACTTCGTGCAAATGTTCTACTTGCGCACGTCTCGACGTCTGAGACTATTGGATATCGAAGCCAAGGCCTTGCTGGGAACCAAGTTTCTGGATCTTCTGAGCGGCCAGGCCACCATCCGTGCATTCCAGTCGGAAGGTAGACATCTTTCGCAATTCATGCAGGCCCTCAACTCGGCGCAAAAGCCTTTCTATCTCTTGTACTGTGTCCAACGGTGGTTAAATATGGTTCTCGACTTAATCGTGGGCTCGATCGCCATTCTGATTGTCATTATAGCGGTGAAAAGCAAGGGCCACATTGACGCATTTATGACGGGACTGGCGCTCGTGAATCTAGTCAGCTTCGCACAAATGCTGAAGCAACTCATCTCGAACTACACGTTGCTAGAGACATCTATGGGAGCGTTGGCACGAGTGCACACATTCACCACTGAGACCGAATCTGAAAGTTCGCCAGAAGAAAAGGATATCAAAATCCCAGAGGAGTGGCCCCTCCTTGGTGGCATCGAATTCCATAATGTCACGGCAAGTTACAAGAATATTGCTCAAGTGGTTGACAATTCAAGCGACGAGAAGCCGAAGAGCAGACCAACGCTGGACAACCTTTCTTTCTCCATTGAGCCAGGAACTCGGGTGGCACTATGTGGACGTACCGGCAGCGGTAAGAGTAGCATCATCTTATCGTTGCTGAGGATGCTGGATCTTGAATCAGGCTGCATAACCATCGACGGGCTGGACATCAGCAACATACCACGACAGGAGGTACGAAGTCGACTCATCACAATGCCACAGGACCCGTTCGTGCTCCCGGGAACGGTGCGAGACAATTTGGACCCCCTCGGCATGGCCACGGATGAAGAGATTGAGACGGCGCTTAGCAAAGCACGACTGCTTGATGCTCTCAAGAATGCCAAGCGAGACAGTGGCGACGAAGGAGACGACCCGCAGAGCTCCGTGGTAAATGTGCCGTTGACGGCGGACATGCTATCGCATGGTCAGCGTCAGCTACTCTGTCTCGCGCGCACCTTTGTTCGCAAGTCTTCTGTTCTCATCCTGGATGAGGCCACTGCGTGTCTTGACTCCCAGACGGATGCCTTCGTTCAGAAGATCATTCGTTCCGAGTTTCGAAAGCGCACCATCATCGCCGTAGCTCACCGGCTAGATACCATCATGGATTTCGATCTTGTTTTCGTTCTGGATCAAGGTCAGGTGGTCGAGAGTGGCAGGCCCATGGATTTGGTACAGAGGGACTCGAGGTTCAAAGAGCTGTTTGAGATGCAGCGGGGAAAGCGACAACAGGAAGAAGTCGACACACAATACCTAAGTCCTGACCAACGGATCTGAAAGCGTAAAGTCAATGCTTCTGTGGTGTTACCTAAATGTTACCTCTCTACTGTTCCGGAGGACTAACATGTACTACAGAACGCACATGCATATGTAGCCATATGCGAACCTCATAACACGAGAAGCCTCTCCCCGAGTCTGTCAGCACTATGCTGCTCTCTACGTCCTATCCCAAATTAACCCCCCGTCTAAGCCTTGTGGCTGTACGGCCAGGCCAATCGTGCTGCAGGGTGGCTTAGAAGGTTCCTACAGGAGCCCTCTTATCGATAAGGTCCGCCTGCACACCTCAAGTGACGTCTCACCACCTATGCTTACCTCGGGGATGACTTTCCACTTCGTTTTCACCCCTGATATGGACGACATTTGTCCAGACGTGCGAGTTTGTGCGTCTGGAACTGCTGCAACTTGATAGTATTTGCAGCTCAGCCATGACAAGAAAGGGCAGTACCAAGGTGAAGACAGGTAGGTATCGCACAACAGCCTCATTGCCTGTGTTCAACCGAAGCGTTGCTGACTCCTTTATCTGTCCAGGGTGCTTCACGTGCAAGTGAGTTGACATACTTGCCTCCCAGGCTACCAAGCACTGATCAGGTCGTAACAGGACACGAAAGGTCAAGTGTGATGAGACCAAGCCACTTTGTCGGAAATGCACATCCACAGGCCGCAAATGCAAAGGATATCCAGCCCTTCCGACGGGTCAGGCCGCTTACTCTTGGGCGGATCTTTTCTCACTTCAGAATGTCGCTCCCATCGTTGCCCGCCGGAATCCCAGCAGCATGTTCACCTCGAATGACATGGAAGCCCGAGCATTGGATTTCTTCAGAGCCCAGGTTGCGCCGGTACTTTCTCAGCATTCCAGCAGGCAGTTCTGGAACATCCTTGTTTCCCAGGTCGGCCAAAGCGAGCCAGCAGTACGCCACGCCCTGGTTTGCATTGGCTCCATATATGAGGGACTAAGCAATACCAACTCAACTCTCCTGGAGGCATCCCAAGAGACGTTTGCAATCACTCAATACAATCTGTCGTTGAACAAGTTGATCTCCGCTGCCAGTGATAGGAATATTACCCTACTCGTCTGCCTGCTCTTCATCTGCATAGAGACATTGCGTGGGAACAAAAATATGGCCATCGAGCATTGTCGACATGGCATTACAATCTGCAACAGCTTACCACAGGGACTATCGGGCTGGGCGAAGCAGGAACTCCAGCCGATGTTCCTGCGCCTCGCCACTTTTCCATATTACTTCGGTGTTGAGGCTGGAGAGTTCCCAGAGCCTGTTGGCCTGATTTCAGATCCACTGGCTGTAGATGTCACGGCTGAGGAGAGGAGCACGGCCTGGGACTGGCTGATCAATCGGACGGTTCGACTGGTCCGGCTGGGCCTTAGCCATCGTCAAGGTCCTCTGCGGCACCTGCCGACGCCGGCCCACCTGTACGATGAGCAACGGCGTATCTACGAGGTCTTAGCCGCGTGGCGGAGTTACTACAAAACCAGCAGGCTTCAAGGCTCAATAAGCCTTGAAGATATGCCATCGCACCTGTTCGACGAAATGAAATGCATCATCGGCGCAATATGGGTCTCGTGCTGCCTGAACAGTGACGAGTTGATCTACGACGAGTACATTGAGGATTTTGAGGAGCTTATACAACTATCTCAGCAGCTCGTTGACCTCAAGGCAGAAGAGATCACGCCAAAGCCCAAGTTCATTTTTGAGATGGGGTTCATACCTTATCTCTATTTCATAGTCCTCAACTGCCGACGTCTGGACTTGCGACTTGCTGCACTGAGATACATGCCGCTAGTGGGACACGAGCGTGAGAGTTTCTTCAGCGGGAGAAATTGTTACTATGTCGGCATGCGCCTCATTGAACTCGAGCACGGAATTCATCTAGACCCAGCCTGTCCAGAATTTCCCAACGACGTCGAAGCACTGCTACCGGAGGACCAGTTGCGTATCAGGAGTGTCGATATCACAGACGAAGTGGACCGCCGCCTGGATGAAGACGGTAAAGAAGTCGAGTACAGGAAGATTTTCTTCTGGATTAAGCCTAAGGCCATTAGCCCGGGCTTCGCAGAATGGTTGAGAATTGGGTCGTTTCCTGGAGGGCGCAGCATACGAACGAGCACGTCAATATCAAGTGCGGCAGTGGCTAAGTACTGAGCGAGAACTCTGCACTCCATTTCCGGTGTGAAGAAACGAAATGTATTTTGAAGATGTACCTTTCCGGCGTTAGGGAGCGATGGACAGCCCAGACAGGGTGGTTCTGCCTGGATAACACAAGTGGTCGATTTTAGACGGCCATATGGCATCTGCTCGGTGCTCAAGGAGGCCCAAACAATAGGGGTCTATTGAATTAATAACGAAATCAAGAGCTGTATTCACCTCAAGAGTAATCAATCTGTTTTCAAGCGGAGGCAGTACAACACGTGGACACTGCCTTGCCAGGGCAATAATGAGTTGCCTACACACCCCATCACCCGCGCAGTCCAGGCACACCTTGCGCATGACTTGTCCCACATCAGGTCCCTCTCTCTGCAAGCAGCTTCAGTGCATGGACTCGCTTTTCAGCGAGGAAGTAAAGCTTCTGCATGGAGCCGAAACCGCCAGTTTTCTGGCTCAGCAACTGGCTGGTCTTGACCAGATTCTTGATCTCTCGGCCATTCAAGCACAAGCGGGACAATTTTTCCAGGTCCGCCTCCATGTTCGCGGACTCGAATCCCTCTCGTCCGGCTCGATTGATGAAGTTGTTCCAGATCTTCAACCGCGCTTCAGGCGTGAGCTCGTAGTACGGGAGGAATAGATCTACCCGGGACTGGAAGGCGAAGTCGATATCAGAAGCCCGGTTGGTCGTCAAGAAGAGGATGCCTGGGTAGTACTCCAGCTTGGTCAGGAACAGAGACACGAGCTCGTTGCGCCTCATGCTCTCGCTCTGTCGCGCCGCCAGGAAGACATCCGCTTCGTCTAGGAGCAGCATCGCGTTCCACAGCTTGCACACCTGTAGCGCCTTGTCGAGGTTCTGCTCGATTTCTGCTGGCTCTGTGCCAAGTCCGCTTGCACTCATCGAATAGAGAGGTACGTTTGCGCGTTCAGCGACTGCCTCTGCTGTGAATGTCTTTCCGACACCTGGGGGGCCAAACATCAGAATGATAATGCCCCGGCCCTTGTCCTGGATGAAATCGTCAAATGCTTCATTTGACTTTGTCTTGCTCTCCACAAAGTCCCAAGCAAGCTGCTTCTCGTCGTCCGGGACGACAAGGTTGTCGAAAGCTTCATAGTTCCACTCGATGTCAGACAGGCCGTCAATGTCCACGAGACCTGGTCACACTAGTCAGCTTTTCCTTAGCCAATTCGATTTGTCAGATATTTTCCCTTCTTACCCCATCGCTTCGCCTTCAAGTCGAACCCCGTGAGCCATGGATCCGCGATTAGACACTGCTCATCCGTAAGCAGCGAAAGATCATCTTTCCGGTCCCTCAAGTAAGGGCCGGTATCATCATTCACGCCCGAAGGGACCTGGATGAAGTCACTGGACTCGGATTCATGAGGGCTCTGGGGCACATATTCGTCGTGCTCGGATTCATGATAAGGGCTATCGAGCCGGTACGAATCTTGACTACGAGGACGCGAGCTAGAGCGAGACTCAGCCCTGGAAACAGATCTTGACACGAACGGAGGTCCATCGACAGGCTCTAAAGGTCGCATGTTGGGCCGATCGTTGCCAGAGGATGCGTAGTATGCAAAGGTGTCGATGACTAGGCGAGCCTCAACCTGTGATTGGTGTCAGATGGATCAGATTTGCATTGCTCAGGACAGGTGAACTCACCGGTCTTTTCCCTGCGTTGAACTGATCGTCAATGAGATACATGCTCCCCTTATAGGTCTGTGCGTGGTATCCCCGGAGGCGCTCGAACTTCCTGCCTCGTTCGAGCATCGCGCTCCTGAAGCCCTCAGGATCCTTGTGAAAGGACACAGGATAGACATCCAATGAGTTGACATAACGATCCTCCGAGAAGGACTCAATCCGTACAACTTCCTGGAGGTAGCCGCAGGAGCTCCCGTCCCAGGCTAGCTTCTCGAAATAAACTTTGCACCTCGAGTCTTTCTTCTCGTAATTCAGAACGCGTCCAAGGCTAGGGACTCCCCGCTTGGTGGTGACGATGAGTTCTGAACGAGGAAAGATCTGCCAAATATTCTCGTAGGATATTCTCCCTGTCTTGCGGGTCTGGGCCAGTGATCGAACATCCGGGGCAAGAATGGGGTCCAGAAAGTTCACCAGGGCTTCGACGGCCTGTTTCGTTTCCAGGGCGGCATCTTCATCATCTCTGACCTCGGCATGAAGATCCTTCAGCGGGCCCCATTTGTGAGCCAACTGTCGGAAAGGTGGTTCGAACTTCCAGTCCGCTGGAAGTAGGTCCAATTCTTGGTAGGTCTCGAAGACACTGGCAAGCATTTGTCGCATCAACTCGCTGTTGATTGTGAAACTGTGAGTTTTCCTTTTATCGTGTCAGTGAGATGGCTCATCGTGTGCCCTGAGTAACAATCACTGTTGATCTCTTCTGGACAGGTGATCTTCGTGCCAGAAAAGAGACGAGCCAAAACAAATTGCAACGGAACAGTAAGGCAGATATAAAGCAAGGCTTGCAGGAACCTTGAACAAGCGTACCAGGAGCCCAATTTCCCAGATACTCGGTGGATAATGTCCATGCTTGCCATACGGGCTTCAAGACTGTCGGCTTCATCCGAGCGGGATTCAAATTCTGACCACCGTGGCTTGGAATAGACGTGCCCATAAAGGGTTGCGACTTGTGAAGATGATGCATTTGTGGCATTAGCCATGGTAGTCTTCAAGAGAGATGAGGCAAGAGATTGAACCAGTGAGCTTCTGACTTGATACGGTATTAGAGCCTTTGGCATTTGGACTAGTGATGGAAACAAAACGCAGTTGCGAGGGCTCCACGGCTATTATTTGTACTTGCACTGGCTGAGCCCGGAAGCGTGCAATTCAACATCCCCCTAATACTGGCTGGCTTCTCTCCGCAGCGAAATGTGCTAGTGGAAAGTGCAACATGGTGTTGGTGACCATCTTCCAGGCAGCTTTGCACAGGTTCCCTGCACCAACTGAGTTGTTCTTTTGTAGACCGACTCAGCCGTGACGGCTGAGTGCCAACAGTCGATAGCTAGTCGTCGTGCCAAGTAGAAACAACAGGCAGCCGGGGCTAAATGGACCAACATGTCGGATATGCGGCTTCAGCCTGGAGAGCGGCGGTGTCTATGTAGCACTCCCGCTTCCGTCTGCGCGATATGGCTGCCCAAGATGTGTAGAAGCAATTTCAGACCGTCATGAGGAGTAGGCAAGGCAGCCTGAGGAGGTTTCACACGAAGACACTTGTTGAAACAATTTATCGGCACCCTGAGCATGCCTTCAATCATGCCTAATGCAGCGCAGTCAAACAATTGAAAATGTGGTAGCAGGTCATACATCCTAATATGAACCGGAGCTGCACGACAGAAAGGCATGGGATGAGAATGACGGCCACCAGGATAGCAACATGTCGCACGAAATTCCAGCGGTGATGCATCACTGGAATATCAGCCTTCCAGATTCTCACTTGAAGACAAGCATGTCCCAGGCTGGGGTACTTGCGTCCTGCTGGACTGACGAGTATGGTCTCATGGCAGTGGGAGATGGGTGGACGAATAACTATTCGAGGCCTGGCACAAAATAGTACGTGCAGTGCGCTTCGAGGCGGGAAGATGGCCTGCCTGGACATATTCCAAGATGGGGGCCAGGTGTTTGGTGGCGCGACTAGGAAGAGCCTTCGTTCATTGAATGTGTAAACCCAGAAGCAAATGGGCGCTGACGACGTCAGGTCGTGAAGGTGGTGTGGATTGAACAGTCATCAAGCATTGGCGGCCGGGGTGCAACAAAGCACTAACCAATCTGACCCACCAGGGCGGTTCGGCCTGCGTCACGTTGATCCAAACCGGAGTTGGCCATCAGGAGGGTCCAATTCCTGGGCGGCCAACGGACGAGAATCATGGGTGGTGTTGATGCTGTCGCGGGTTGAATGGTTGGGTCGGGAACGAGATGAGATTTGATCTTGGAGAAGCAGAACGTGGTCAGTTTGCTGCGAGTACTGTACTTTTACCGCGGCAGAAGCAAAGGCAGATTGATGCACAAGCAGATGGTCGTAATAATGAGGATGGAATGGAATGCCCGTCATCTCAAAAAGAGAGCCCTAACGAAGCTACCAATGCCACCAAATTGAAATTAGCAGCCTAGGACCAAAAACAGGGTCCCGGCCCTCCCCTGCACCCCTGGCTGCTTGTCATCTGGGTGATTATGTAAGTGCCATGGTCGCATTGACGAATCTGATGGTTGGAATGGCTCGCCCGTCTGTTCTGCCAATTCATGTTTCAGGCCTTTTTCAGCAGAAGAAAGAGAGAGGAGAGAGAGAGCTCTGCTGCATTGACCAGCCTAGCGCTGTGACCCCGGGCCCCATGTCCCACCGTTCAGGCCGTTTGTCAGTAGGCGGAGGAGGGAACAAGAGACGAGGACGAGGGAAACAACCCTGGAAGGAGGGTGGAGCTCGGGCCACCCTCCCCTCCAACGGGGCAAGGGCCAAGGGCCTGCACCGCACCTCGCGCATCAATCAGCACCTGCAACCCGCGGCAGCACGGTTTAGCCAGCCAGCCCAGCCAGCCAGGTCCATTGCCGCAAAAATTGAATCTCCCCACACCGGGCTGCCCACCAAAAGCTCTGCCTCTGCCTCTGCTCTCCTGCCCTCTGCCGCACCCGACTCGCCTCGCCTCGCACTCAACCCTTTCTGCCAACCCGAGCAACGCGACGACGGCCTAGGATTATGTCTGCGTAGAGACTGTCCTTGTTCCAAACCACTCAAAGTCTCCTCAAGTCCCATTTTGTCGTCGCACATCCCACGCCTTTCCAGAAAGGCGAACTGCCCGGTGACAAGATGTCGGTCGCCTCAAAGGTGAGAGAGCTTCCTCCTCCTTCGCCTACCCTTTTCTCTCTCCTCCTCGTCCTACCGGCAGACGGCGCTGCTCATCGTCGAATCAATCGTCCCCAAGCTCTTGTGCTCTTGCTCCCATCGTGACTCAATGCTGACCTGTTGTCTCCTCTGCCACAGAACCTCTACGACCTCCTCGGTAATTGCGCCCCATCCTGACCTTGATGCTGCTGCTGCTGCTGCTGCCCGCGCTCTCAGCTCCCACGCTCGCCCGCGCCTATGCAACTCCAGTCCAGTCTGTTCCAGCTCAGTCACTATTAACACCATCGTGAACATCAGGTAACGACGAGGAGGGATCCGAGAACCCTGCTCCCGTCAAGACCGTCACCAAGACAAGCACCAAGACCGGCAAGGCCAACGCCGACGGCACTGGTCCCGCCGGCTCCGCTCCTGCTTCTGGCGCCCGCTCCGGAGCTCGAGGTGGTTTCTCCGCCAACGAGACTGGTATGCAACATCACCTGTGTGCCCGGTCTTCTGCTGGCCCGAATGGCACATCCCAATAATGGCTACGATCATGGTTGACACGCGTGACACAGCTTTCCGCGATGGAGGTGTTGGCCCTGGTGCCAACCGGAGGAAGCCCACCGACGAGGCTCCTCGCGGCGGAGCCCGAGGCGGCCGTGGCGCTCGTGGCCGAGGAGGTGAGTCCCTCTCGCGACTCCATCGACCCCCGCCCATTGCGATTGGCATGACTGACCAAACAAATCCAGGCCGTGGCGCGACCCATCACCGCAACGCTGACGACAGGCATACTAAGAACATAGTGCCGTAAGCCTTAGCGTGCCTCCTACACATATTCCAAAGCGCTGTGGGCTAATTGTATTCGCAGTGGTTCCGAGAAGCAAGCTGCTCAGTCATGGGGCGCCGCCGAGGGAGCTGCCGAGCTCAACGACGAGCAGGCCGGTGAGGCCATTGCTCAGTCCGAGCAGAAGGATGCCGAGGCTGAGGATGCCGAGGCCGAGGCCCAGGAGCCTGAGCCTAAGCAGGTCACTCTTGAGGCCTACCTCGCCGAGCAGGCCGAGAAGAGGGCTACCCTGAACGCCGGCACATCTGCCCGCAAGGCCAACGAGGGTGTCAACTCCAAGCAGGAGAAGCAGTGGGCTGGCGCCAAGGCCCTCGTCAAGGACGACGATGAGGACTTCATCGCCGGTTCTGGAGGCAAGAAGCAGCGCGAGCGCGAGCGCAAGCAGAAGAACATCCTCATCACTGACGACGAGTGGAAGGAGTCGCCTGCCGACCGCACCCGTGAGGGTGGCCGTGGCGGCCGCGGAGGCCGTGGTGGTGACCGTGGTCGTGGAGGAGAGCGTGGCGACCGTCGCGGTGGTGCTCCCCGCGGTGCTCCCCGTGGAGGTGCCCCTCGCGGTGGTGACGGCTTCCCCCGTGGCGGCCCCCGCGGTGGACGTGGCGGCCCTGCCCCCATCAACCCCAACGACACCAGCGCTTTCCCCAGCCTGGGCGGCAAGTAAGCGTTCAAGTCGCACATCCTCCATGCAGATTTCTGCAGGTCGACATACAAAAAGGCCAGAATATCGTCTCACGGAAAATTACATGATTGTGATCCTGGGAAAACAAGACCGGCGGGCATTACTGAGAGACACGGTCGGGAGCGCAGGGCATTTGGCTGGTAGGGGGGACAGGTTTTCATCTATCTGCTTGGTCTCAACGTCACTACGTCTGGTATCTGGCCGGTTAAGTCCACATCTCAAAAGCAAAAAATGCATTTCACCTTCTCTGATCCAACTCGAACTGGTCCCGTGGCGTCTCGGCTCGCAGTCTTTGTCCTTCCTAAGAATTGCTTGCGGTTTATTGGTTACCTCAGTTCCTCCAAGCTGTGATATCGGAAAATGGTGCGAGATGGTTCGATGAAAACTCCATGTACTGCCTAGAAGCCTCCCACTTTGGCTGGACATATAATTCCCAGTCTATTCTCCTTCACGTGTGATCAGAGACCCCTGGAAATCCGAGACAGGCAGAAACCATAGTAGCTAGCCATGGGCTGCTCCATTGAGCTAAGCAGGTTCTTTTTCTATGTTAAAAGTAGGCAGTGGCTAAAATGACAGCTCTTCTATAATATTTGAGACCCTAGTTGAACGGGTTCTGGCCCCTTCGCGTGGCTGCCCTGTTGTCTAGCCCTTAGTCTTCACTGACAGAACTGATAACAAAAACCTGAAAGGACCAGTTCTTCGGAATCGGTAGGCCCTGTGTGCCTCCTGCTATTGAGCCGAACAAAGTCTGCCATCGTCCTGCTGGGCCATGCTTTACTTCCAGGGCAGTTTGGATGGGCACCACAGAAGCTTCCTGTCCATTAGAAGGCTGCCCTCGACTGTCGTGGACAGAGTAGGACTAGATGCCGTCCTATAGTATTCAGATGTGAGAGTGGGCTTTAGTTAGAGAGCATATCACCAGGGATGAACAATTTTTTGATCCAATGAGTGGGAAGACGACGCGGTTGAGTTGTCCAAGACCATTTCATAGGCCACGGGGTTGTACTTCGGCTCTTCTGGGTACGGTAGTTGTACTCACGCAAGGAGAATAGTACGGTTCAGAGGGCCTGACATTGTCCCGTTCAGGGACGACCACGCAGGCTCGAGTGGCCAGCGACGGTCGTCTGGAGCCTGACTTGAGCAATTGGTAATAAGACAACCCTTGGTTGTGCGCATAAGCGACCTTACAGATACGCAATCTTTTTGACCATTGCTATGTTGACAACGAGGGTAAGTCATGCCCCCTGTGAACAGAAAACCAAAGTGGTAAAACAATGGGAGGTTGTGCCTCGGAATCGCAACAGTGGTCAAAATATCAGAGACGTTGGAAATGTGTAAAATGGCAGCCAAGGGCCAAGGGCCAGATTCCAACAGACAATAGATCGAAAGGTACAGGGTTTTATATTGATGTGTCAGTCGTTCAAAGATATATGCCTGTAGGAGGTTATCAACACGCCTCGACTTTACTTTTCATTTTATCACTCGAAGCCCGAGAAAACCGTCTGCGAATCCGGCATTCATTAAACTTGGGGACTCGTGCCTAGTGCACCCAAGATACAAGAAACATTCTCCAGTACAAAAGTTCGCAGCTTGAACGACCACGAATTTGACAAGATGGAAAAACATCTTGCCTCTTGTGCCATCTTTCCCCTGGTAAATGAACACTATAGGTACCATGGGGTACTCTAACAAGGGCAAGGCCACCTTGACCATGAAAGCAGCAAAAATGCAGTGCGTTGGGAATTACAATTTTGGGTCTTTGCAGTCTTGGAGATGCGTTTATCATCACCTTTTGCTCAACCTTGCCGTACGAGACGGCTTACTCGGCCGCTCGATATAGACATAGCCATCGCCAAGTATCTGATTCACCATCTAGACTATCTCTGTACTGTCAATGTAGAACAGCAAGTCTCCGAATCTCAATGGAGTTCCAATGATATCCAAAGATTTCTGAAGTCTCGGTATGCGGATTTTCGCGTTCCTTTCTTTCCTTTGCCGCGTTTTACACAAAGCATTTGCAGCTTGTAAAAAAACCCTTTGAGTAGATTGCACAATGAGATTATCCTGCTCAGGCATATCTCTGCAACAAAGCGCATTGTCGGATTCCACCTTGTTCGATGAGGATAATCTCTTCAGCAAAACTTACGGGACTAGCAGGTTGATGTCCTCCCCATTTAAACCACGATGATCTCCAGTGTTCAATCGTCTTTTCTCACCGACCCCGGCAGACTCCTCAACATTACCGAGCACATAGGTAAATATCTTCAGAAAAGCTGAACGCTATTTCCCGTATCCCTCACAGACCTTGTTGATCAGGGTGTATAATTATCCGCTAGTACGTGGAAATCAACCCTGGTACACTCAGTATATCTCTTGCCTTTCTGTCGCTCACGAGCAGTCTCGATCACAATGGCAGCCCCCTCCAACCCGGATAACGCAGCCTGCCTCGAGATGTGGCGCAACGCTTGCCCTGTCACTTGGCAGCAGAGAGTCGCTGAGAATATTGTCAAGCGGGAGCGGTCCGAGAACCAGCGGGTGCAAGAACAGATCGAAGCTACAGAACGAAGTCTAGCTAGACTACGACTTGCGGCAGGTCTGCGGTGCACAGAGGGTGACGAAAAGGAATTTGAGGTGAGCAACATCATTTCACCGAACGGGTCAACTTCTACGATGGAGGCTGTCTGGGGAAGGAATGTCGTCTTTTCTAACGAAGACCATCCCGAGAACAGAAACCCAGTCAGGCCCGGAACACCCTTCGTCCAGCTGATAAATTCCAACGCCAACCTCACGGACGATGAGGGGGAAGCACCCCGTATTTCGAGAACAGAAACCCGGAGCTCTGTAAGCTCCAGGGTGTCAAGTCCCATTCTCACGCCAACCCCCGAGCTGCTCCAGAGCCCAGTCCCTTCTCTCCGCTCGCTGAACCCCTCAGAAGTCTGGGACGATGAGCTCATTCTCTACGCCCCCGTGCCGCTGCGGCCGCTAATCAAGCCAGAGATGCTCCTTGTGGGTTACGAGGAACCCCGCCCTGAGGATCCCATCGACAGGATAAATGCCTTCCACGATGAGCTCAAGAAGCTTGTTGATAATGTAGAGACCTTGTCCCGGCTACTCGGAACATTGTCTAAAGATGCTTAAAGAGCAAAGACTTCAGGGGACTTTTACGTCGGCAGAATCGTTAGAAAATGGTGAGCAGGTCTCACAAATTTAGTAATATACCTACGCTGGACACATTTAGCTATGCCCTCAATTTGGTAATCTTTCCTTCTCTCAATCCGTGGCCCAGTAATGGGCCAATCGCAGACATCTGGCGAGTTAAATTGGTAAGTTCATTCACAAAAATACATGTGCCTTCATTCCCCTTGGAATATTCTAAATCTTTGTCTAAGTTATGTTACTTCCATGCTATCTCAGTGTGCACACAACGACCCAATCCTTATACTCGCCCTCAACTCTGTGATGTGACCACCATAGTTAATCATTGCGGACATCAATCCGAAATCATTTGGGTGTCTCTGACCAGTCTGTCCTTGCCAACTTGATATCACCAATCTACTTAGCGCACCTTACATCCAGATTAAAGAAAATTAATAATCCAACTCCGGCTTGCTATGAGGATCTAGTACATGTGTCTTGTGACGGCCTTACGATGCTCCCCGTATTTCATTAGAGACAGTAGCGAGGATATGATCAGTGGTTGAGGCGAGGAAAATCTATCTGGTATTTGCATAATACTCCCAATCGGGTTCGTCTTTGCTCCTTTGCGATGTGTGTCCGTCATAAACAAGCCCCCAGTGATAAACCAAAGAGTAAAATGCCACCCAAATTTCAACAAAATAGCAGGATCATGATCAGTTCTTAGATCGCCTCTGCTTGGCGAGACGTACGACGTCCACACCAAGTGTTGCGACAAGCAGCACAAGATTGAAAAATGCCATCATGTAGAAAGGCGCCCCCCTCGAGGTCACATCAAATAGATACCCGCCGAGCTTTGTGAGCAGCAAGATGGCCGCACCGCCACACCACGAGTATACACCAGCGATGGTGCCCTTCAGCAGGACCCTGGTGCATTGTGGCTGTGATTTGTTGCCATTGCCATTGCTGTTGCCGAGTAGTGGTGCGCCCTCCCCAGCCTCGACGGTCCCTTCTGTCTGGACGATCGAGGCCTCTCCTACTGGCAAAGGTAGTGTTCCCTTCTTGTGAGGGTCTGCAGCCAGCACGCCCTTGCCCAGGGAGCCCAGGCTGCAGACGATGGCGCCGATCTGGCTGATACCTATTAGGGCAACAATGACGAAAATGCCTCCAGACCCGCCTCGACCTTCGACATTGGAAACTTCTGGGGTCGAAAGATTGGGGAACACGGCGTAGCCAATGACACCGAAGACAGTGGCCACGGCAATGGGATAGTTGATGCGACGGCTGCGGCTAGAAACATAACCAAAGACGGGAGCGAAGACGAGTGCGAACAGCTGCGCGACTCCAGTCAGGATAGAGGCCAGAATATACGCCTTCCTTTGAAACTCCGGCTTGTCGCCACCGGGAAGGTCCTTGTAGAAAGAATTGACGAACAGAGGAACAAAGGCGGAGATGGCCACTGTCGACGCGCGGGCTACGAAGCCACCCAGGTAGCCCAAGCCGATCTGAGCGTCCGTGAAGCCGAGCACGACAGCCTCGCGAAGCAGCTGTCGGTAAGGCAGGAACGTACGTCGCGGGGGCTCGGATCCGTCGGGAAGCTGCCTTTTCTTCATCCCGAAGAGCGTCCGGAAACCCTTGCCCTCCTCGCCCTTGAGCTTGCGAAGACCGATGTAGACAAAAGAGGCCACGAGGATGGCAATTGCTCCAACAACATAGTAGGCATACTGCACAGCCTCACCCATCTCGACGCCCTCGATCTTGCTGAACTGGGCGGGGAGGGGCAGGAAAGCAAGGAGGGAAACCAGCGCGCCGAGGCCAGTGAAGAGTCCGACATAGCCGGCGAGGATAGATGGCTTGCCCTGTGCCGGGTCGACGGTGCACTGCGGATCGTTGGCGGCATCTCCGTTGGAGCCGGGCCGCGTGTATCGTTCGGGCGTGATGGTGAGATCGGACTCGACAGAGAGGGTGACACTGTCGCGGTTATTGTGGGTTGGAGTGAGGAAGGGCTGGCCTGATCCCGTCTGGTTCCCGTCCTCCTGGGAGGAATCGGAGTCGTCTGTAAGACAGGGGAGAGTTGCCGTCACCATGGTGGCGCTGTATGCAAGTCTCTTGTTAGCTACATGTCTTAGCCATTCTAGCTGAAGGCGTCCTATACTCACGTAGCAGTAGCCCCGAGGGCGAAGAAGATCCTCGCCAGGAGGAGCTGGGGGTAGACATTTGACGCCTGAACAAACAGAAACAGGGCGAGGCCTATGATGGCATAGCCGACCATGGCAACGAATCGGACACCCAGGCGGTCTGATATCAGGCCCCAGACGGGGCACGCAATGAGTGCCACGATCTCATCGACAAAGCCGAGAGTGCCAACGATATCGCCGACGCCATCTTCGACGTGAAGCAGGTCAGTGAGGACAAAAGAAATACTGCTGTTGAGGAAGACGAGGAAAGAGATGGAGAAGAGCGCGACACCAAGCAGGTAGCTGATAGCCTGGAAGGTTGTCGTGGACTGTGCAATGGGCAGATGCCGGATCAGAATGTTTCGCGCCATGGCTGTGGCTGGCCAAGACTATTGCGACGTGAAGCAGAAAGTGAGCACTGTTTGCAGCTGTTGTTGGAGCTAAGCACGCAGATGCGCGCGCGAGGTGAGGCAGGGAGAGAGCTCCTGATATGGGATGCACGGGCAGTTTCACATGTGCGCAAACGATGACGAGGGAGAGCTACACAGAGCTCGAAGAAGCAATGAGGCCTGAATATGTAGAGGAGCCTAACGACTCAATTCGATGGATTGGGTGGACGGCATTAGACTACCAAAAGCCTGATGCGACAGCTATGCTGATAAAAGACGTAAGATGCAGTGTGGGAAAACGGCTGTTTACCAGCTAGGCCGCTACAGTATTGTGGACAAACAGAGAGGGTAGCTTCAGGTTGGGCTACCAGGCTACTTCGTACCTAGTCGCGGTACGCTAGGAACAACACGCCGAGGTGGTGGGTTGATGACATGGCGACCCATTACTTAAGCAAGCACCGTCCGCCTCAACTTGGCTGCCCCGCGCCGGTTATTACAGTCAATGGCAAGGCCCCTCTACCCCGGGAGATGGGGCCGAGCTCGGCGATAAGAACGCGACACAAAGATCCACGATTGAAACCCACCACCAAGCCCGGTGCGACGTCCGGTTTGCGACGGCTTGAGCAAGCCTGACTTGGTACACCGCCGACACATTCCACAAGCTGTGCAACTTGATGCGAGCGGGCGTCTGATCACGACGTCCAGCGGTGCCAGTGTCTCAATTGACACAGCTTGATCGAGTCCGTCACACACCACCAGCTGCCTCTCTCTCCCACCGATTCCCCAGCGCGAAAGAGCTCTGCCTTCGCGATCGCCTCGAGCAGTGGGGAAAAGAAGAAAAGAAAGAAGGCAAAGCTGCCCCCAGTATCGACGCCAACATGTCGGCCTCTCTACCGGGCAATCGCGAGCTGCCCGAGTCGCAATATGACCTCAGCACGTACTGGGGCCGTGTCAGGCAAACTGCTGGCATTACCGATCCGAGGTGAGAGACAATAAATGCTCTGGGGCGCAGGGCCTGGCGAAGGCGTGAAGATGGGCCAGGAAGAAATTGCGTCTCTGCAGGAGCAGTAAGCAGCCTTTGGATTCTTCTTTATCGGTGTCTTTGCCTGGCGGGCGAGGGAGAAGACTCGGTCACTGGTCTCGTCTTGGAGCTATTTGACTGACTGATGGCTGCCAACAGGACACTGCTGGTGGGCAAGACGGGACTCGAGCAGGCAAAGAAAGCCCTGGGGTCTTACAAGACGGGCCAGGTTCAGGAGATGACACCAGAGCTATGGCAGGCCAAGAAGATTGTCGATTCCACCCTACATCCTGGTACGAGGCTCTTCGTTCACGGTTGGTGACGCCGGTAGCATGCGCTCACACATGACCATCCACAGACACTGGGAAACCGGTCTTCCTGCCATTCCGCATGTCCTGCTTCGTCCTCTCCAACCTGGTCGTGACGGCAGGCATGCTGACGCCTGGCCTCGGGAATACTGGCACCGTTTTGTGGCAGATAGCCAACCAGTCCCTCAACGTGGCTGTCAACAACGCGAACGCAAACAAGTCCACGCCACTGTCGTACTCCAAGATCGCTCAGTCATACTTCCTGGCCGTCGGCGCGTCCTGCTCCGTCGCGCTGGGCCTGAACTCGATCGTCCCGCGCCTTACAAACCTGCCGCCAAACACCCGCGTGATGCTTTCGCGGCTCGTGCCCTTCGCGGCGGTTGCCTCAGCAGGAGCTCTAAATGTGTTCCTCATGCGCAGCGAGGAGATGCGCACCGGCATCGACGTATACCCCGTGCTGTCCGAGCAGGAGAAGCAGCGCCTGGCCAAGGAAGGCAAGGCCGAGAACGACGTCCCAAGCCTGGGCAAGAGCAAGAAGGCCGCGCAGCTGGCGGTCGCTGAGACGGCCGTGTCCAGGGTGCTGAACAGCAGTCCGATCATGGTGATCCCGCCATTGATCCTGCTGAGGCTGCAAAAGACCGAGTGGCTGAAGAAGAGCCCCAGGTTGACCACGCCGATCAACCTGGGCCTGATCCTGGTGACGAGTTACGCGGTGTTGCCGCTCGCGCTGGCCGCGTTCCCGCAGCGGCAGAGGGTGCGGGCGGACAGCCTCGAGGAGGAATTCCGCGGACGCGGAGGAGACGGCGGGTTGGTGGTGTTCAACCGGGGTATCTAAGAGCGCAGGAAATGTACCTGCGTGGGCTTTGCTTATGGAAATCGGGCTCGTCGGCCGTATACTCGGCGGGACTGCTACCCCGGAGGCCCAAGGCGAGCTGCCGTGGTCGGTATCATCTCACGGAACATTAGTCGCCTGCCTCAGAAACCGAGTTGGCACGGGGATTTTCGCAGATCATGAATCCTGATCCATTTTTAAGTTCATTCTACAAGTACAGATCTCCTGCTGCAACAAGTAAAACGTGATCAGGTCGTGGTGAGAATGATGTGCTACAGTTAAGGATTCGCCCCGCCAACAGCCCGGCTTCGGGTGCTGTTTCACAGCCGTCTCTCCTAAGTTAAGCCAGACAACTGGGAGCACCGGGTTGGTGACAAGATAACGGGAATGAAATCAACCGCTCCACGCTATTAAGCATATCTGCCTTCCAAGCTTTTCGCCATCGGATTGCGTCGTATCTGAGAGCGAGGTTGCCAATCTGTGAAGCTCTGCGGCTGAGAAAGGGGGACCGCTGTGAAATCCGGCCCGCTGTGGAACGCACGTCTTTGTCCATCAGCG
Source organism: Diaporthe sp. HANT25 (assembly GCA_013435955.1). Classification (NCBI taxonomy): domain Eukaryota; kingdom Fungi; phylum Ascomycota; class Sordariomycetes; order Diaporthales; family Diaporthaceae; genus Diaporthe; species Diaporthe sp. HANT25. Next base: position 3,619,975 of record JACBFG010000015.1, on the reverse strand, counting down.
ACGTTTCAACTGGGTCGTCCCTTTTTGAGATGGAAACACCTCGGTGGAACGTGAATGTTTCGATCGCCTCTCGCCACAGCGTCTGCACCCATCCCCTTTCAGAACACCAGGCACAGTGGACTCGTTGTTACGCCAGAGCAGTGTGTGGCCGCGAGGCTGAGCGGGTCGCCGTTCAGACGTGGAGAACCTGCATGCCGCGCTGCTGCTGCAGGCGCAGGCGGCGACGCGGCGCAGCCTCGTCATGCTTGACACTTGGCTCGACCTCCGAATCGCGGGTGAGAATAGGGAGACCCACGCCGACCAGGCGGCAGTGTGAAGTATTAATAGGTCCCCTCGGTGGGCGGTGGTCACTGCGTGCAGACGTAGTACGCTATTGCCAACTGACCGCTCGTGATTACGTGCATGCGTTGCATGTGCTGGCCATGACTGAATGTCCCTGCCGGGAATTGTTCACTCGAAAGAAGCTCGACCCGAGAGGGACCCAGCTGCCCAGGCCGGGGCAGTTGTTATTATTGTAAATTACAGGCCAGTGAATTACAGGGGCTAAAACCAGGAGGAGGAGACCGCCCGAAGCCGTCGCAATAAACCAGCCCTGGGAGAGAGAGACGACGACAAGACACAGCGAGAGCAATTGGGCCACGGGAATTGAAGGGCGCGAGTGCCAGGGCTAAAACGATCCCTCAATCAACGGAAATCCGGCTTTTCCTGCGAGTGGGCCCCTCTTTCCTGCCTGGGGACGGAAACAGAGCCAAACAAATGCTTGCCGTCACAACCTCGTCAAAAGAGTGGAGATTTGTCAATTCAGCCCGAGGGACAGAGGGAGGAAAAAGAAAGAGAGTCGCCGCAAAAACTCAACCCACATTGGCGGCAACGTTGGCGATCCCTTGTTGGCCTAATCCGTCTCCGTGGGATGACAGGATGAGCGGGGCCACCTACGCCTTTCAGGTTCGGTCCAAGCCTGGGAGGGGAAAACTGGCTCCGGTTGCACGCCCCTGCCCCCCAGGCATTTTGAGCAGGCGGAGATCTTGTGAACTTTGCTGATGTCAGGCACGGGGCTACTGAATAAGTCACTCAAAGACGTGCGCGAGTTGGCACAGAGAGAGCCACACACGTACTAGCACGCACGCCTTGCTTTAGGTCTGAAGTCTCCTGCTCCTCCTCGGGGTCGCGGAATTTCGTAAAGCTGGGCCCGAAACAAGGTCCAGAGGCTGACTCGAGGGCTGCGATCATTACGGCTTATCAAGCCGGAGTCTCGAAATACTCACACGGTAAAAGTAAAGTTGTGAACTCGGCCCAGAGGGCACACAGACAAGGGTCCGACTGCAAGACCTGCAGTTTGATAGGTAGGTAGCCAATGAGCCAAACCTCAGTCGAGCCCTCGCATAGGCAGCATTGTCATGCCCTGTTTGTTCGAGAAACAAAGAAATGTCGAGTCCCTTGCGTATCCGTGCCAACAGATACCAGCAGATGAGCCTCGCAGCTGCTCCTGGGCCCAGAGGGCAATGCTTGTCGTGCTTCTTGTTCTGTTGTTGTTGCCAGTTATCCGAGAAAGATGCAGGGATCTAAACGCTGCGCCCTTGGTTGCAGTAGCCAGCTGAGCAGTACCTGTAAAAGGTAGTCCCCAAGGTGGTCCAGTTGGCGCGAGATGCCAGAGCAGGACTGCACGCCAACGCACTGGGGAGGGGACCCTGAGTGAGATCACCGCAGCGTGCAGCCATCCACAGACCGCGGACGACGGCAAGCGAGGCAAGGCATAGCTAGCACGGAGCACCACAACCCAGCAGGTGGCCTCGGCGGTTTCTAGGCGAAAGCATTCCACAGAAGAGGGGCCGGGTAGCGCGTTCCCTCAGTGGGCGCGCGTGGGAGTGAGAGCCAGCCGTTCTGCCGTTCAGTCAGTCACTCTGACAGTCAGTCAATCGTGCAAGTCAAGTTAAGTCAAAAGTCAGTCCACAACGGCAGGAAGGGGTCACACACTGCCGTGCTTCCGCAGGCTGGCAGGCTCCCTGGGTGGTCATTCCGGTCACGAAGCATGGGAGATGATGTCAGGGCAATCACGCTGCAGAGATTCGACGTTGTCTCGACGAGATAGGTTCGACGATGGGGTCCCTAGGTAATTTAATTCAGGTCCCTTCACAGGACAGTGATTCGGAAGGCGGGGCGTCGGGGCGTCACCGGGGCGTTGGATGCCCCCCCAGCGTGAAGGTCGAGATGGAATGGACAGTGACGATTGCGGGGAGAACACTGTCTCTGGGTCTGTGCAACCTCCGGGGCGGAAGCAGTATCACCCAGCGATCTCGAGGTGGCCCACCATCAGCACTTGGATCTGGCTGGGCGACCTGCACACTGTGCTCCCTAACGTTCGCCTCGCCTCTCGCTCATGCGCGGAACGGAGGGAGTACCCAAACACGGGTGTCCCTTTAATTGCTAATTGCCGGAGAGCGCTGGCGCTGGCGCTGGACGAGGAGGGATCGGATTCGGACGCGTCTTTTCGTGAGCAAGTGATTCCTCGAGTGACAGTGTTCACAGCGAGGCCCCCCCTCAAGTCAGGCCATTGGAGGCCGCAAGTCCTAGACGGGGAGACCAATGAGGCATGCGTGTTTAAGACCACTCTGGAGCGGGCCCGGGACCAAGATGGCTCCTGGCC
>JACBFG010000015.1:3598177-3617310 GCA_013435955.1 Diaporthe sp. HANT25 | reverse complement strand
TTGGGGGGGGGGGGGGGCGTGGCATGGTCAATCTGATACGAGAACGGGGCGTCGTTGTACGTGTAGTGTACAGGCATTCTGGCATTGTGCGTTACGTTTTGGTCAGCGCAGGCGACGTTGCTTTCAGAGGAAGTGCGTTGCGTTGATTCATGACAGAGCTAGGGTTGCTGGGCAGTCTCTGCCCCTCAATGCCCGACGTGGTGGATGGCGAACCAGCGGCGAGAGTGTGAGTGGGATGGGATGGGACGAGAGATCGGTCGGGTTTACGGGTGGCAACATTGATTGGGCCCGAAAAGGCTGAGTGGTTGACTGAGGTGTTAGGTGTTGAGGGAAGCTTTTTGGGACTCGGGGGTCCCATTCTCCCAGTCCCTGTCGTCTTGGCCCCTCGACTGCAACACGCACGCCCTGACGACCAAGCGTCTTTTTTGAGAACGAGTCTTCGTGTGTAGACTAGTAGAATTGTAGATTCGATGCTTGTAGTCTGCGTTCATGGCATATAAGATTCAAGGCGGATTGATCAACAAAAAAAAGCTGGAGACCAGCGAAGATGTGGCCCACTCATTGCCATTGGAGAGACATGGCCACCGACTGCAGCTGACCCAAAGCCAGCGCTGAAAGGCCTGGGTTCTCAAGTTGTTACAGGGCGTCGCTCAGAGTTTCCGGAAGTGGCCTGGGCCTGGGCCCACCACCCTTGACTGACCTCATTGTGCCTCGAGCTGCGGTGCCAGACCTCCAAAAAAAGTTACCAAGGGTCAGAAGGTTCAGGATGCCCAGTGCAGCCCAGTGCAGCACAGAGAGTTCTTTCCACAGGTACCAGAACTCAGGATCTCGGGCTTCCAAGGTTGGCTGCTAGTGGTGGCCGTCGCCCGTCGGGTCTAATAACGGTGTGTTCTGCTTGCTCATCACCGGTCCTGTACAGTCCATTTACAGTCCGTCAGTCAGTACCTAGGTAGTCAGTCACTGAGGTCAATTATTCTCCAGCCTACCAGCCATCCATTCCCTCCCACCCACACACACACGCGCACACACGCCCCATCCAGTAGGCCGGCGCACCCACTTGTACCTGTCCCGCACAAATTCACGCCTGGGACTCGCTCCGCTGCAGGACGTTGCATGATTGATCTTGGGACCGGACGATCGTCTCCTCACTCATCAATCACCCGCGGCCGCACTTGCTGTTATTCCCTTTGCCGAGAGACATTGGGCAAGTTAAGTTGCAACTGGCCATTCTGCACTGAGTGATTCCGGGCCCCAGGACCCAGGACCAAAAAGGTTGCGTCGCGTTACGTCTCGTGGCTTGGCCTGGGATGTGAGGACTGGATGGACCCTGACCTCACCAACACCACCTCCCACTCTCTGCCACTGCTCTGCCGCTGCCACTACGCAACCGCACCCAGAACCAATACCACCAATACCTTTCCACCTTCCCGGCCCTCATTCGATTACTTCACTCGATCTGACCTGGCCTGACCTCGACTCGACTTACCCTGTCCTGTGTGTCTAGTCTTGCTCTGAATCTCACAGCTCAACTCGACCCTCTTCCTCCGTCTGCTCTCTTTCATCTTTCTCCTGCTCCTGCTCCATGCGAACACGGCCGCTACCCTCGACAAGCACATCTGGACATCGCACATCGCCTGCCGTTCCATGAGATCAATGTCACCAGAACAAACCCATCCTTCCGAGGTTCTCCAGCGACTCGACCTGTTCCCCGACACCAGGGCTGCCAACCCCAGCTCCAAACCAAAAACCCGTCCGTTTATGCAGGCCAGCAAACAGAGCCCTTGCAGCCCCCCAACCGACTTGAAAGCAGTAGCCTGACCCGCCTCGACCCGACCTCGACCTGCCTTGGGCTGACTAGATTTGAGGCCCGGCTTTTTCTCTGTTTCTTGTCTCTGCTTCTGGCTTCGACTCTGGTCCTTTGGTTTGGCCTTCGATTTCGACGCCTGTCATTCAGCAGCAGCTCCCTTTCTCCCAAACCTGTTACTGCCGGTTTCTTACGAGGGAGAGAGAGAGAGAGAGAGATAAGAAAGGCGTGCCGAGTCCCAGACCAGACCAGGACAGTCACGTATCCGTCACCCGTCATTGACACTGTCACTGTCACTGAACCTGTCCCTGTTCCCATTCGCTCCCCTCCGCACTTTGGCCTGCCCTGGGCGCGGTTGCTGCAGTTCCCTGCCCTGCTGCCCTGCCCTGTGCCCTGCCCTGTGCACCCACCCACCCATTCACCCAAAAGCGCCTGCAACAACAACCTTCCACAGGGAGAGCCGCTAGTCGATTACGCCCGCCAGACCGGCTGTCCTCGTCCATCCTGGAGTTCCAAATCCCACGGCACACCTGCACCTCGTCTAGTCGTCGTCCTCTGCTGCTGCACAGAGCAACAGGGCAATAGCAGCAGCCAGAATCATGTCGACGCCGACCACTGCTACTGCTACTCTGCCACCCCATTCTCATTATCACAACCCTCATCATCACTTCCCATACTACTCCGCCAACTCGTCGACCTCGTACCGCTCTGCGGCGAACCAACTCCTGCCCCCGACGAGCCGCGTCGCTCCCTCATATTCCACCTCCACCTCGAGTTACGCCCCCTCCACGGCCACCCAGACCTCATCGTCCACCGCGAATGGGTCGTCTTTCTCCAGTGGCTCTTCTCTAGCCCGATCCCACCGACAAGACCTGGAACTGCCTGCCATCCTCGAGCACAACAACAACTACACCACCATGCCCGCCTCCAAGGCACGGCCCGCCAACGGCTCGCCCGACTCGCGAAAGAGGAGACGACACAGCCCGGTCGACTGGAACAAGTTCTACGGTGGCCAGCCCCCCAAGGAGATCATCGTCATTGACGACTCTCCCGGCCCCGACGCTGCTGCCGTCTCCGTCGTCCCGGCCTCCCAGAACCTGACCAACGGTAATGCCTCATACGGCTACGCCAATGGCGTCAACGGCGGCCCCGTCGCTGCCAACACATCTGCCGCTCGGCACGCCCCTAAGAGGCGGAAACGAGACGACGACGCTCCCACGGGTTCGGGTACTCGATACGATCCAGTCCACCACAGTCGTCTGAACGGCTCAACCACCACCCCCCACCAGAACGGAGCCACACCCTCTGCCTCAACCATCTCCTCCAGTGACAGGACCAACTCGGCCATTCACACCACTGCTGCAACATCCCTGGGCTCATTATCATCAAATAGTCAATACGACCATGATGTCCAGCCTGGCAATAAGCGAAAGCGGACTCGACAACAGGTCGCCAACGAGGTCAAGCGGAGGGAAAACGCCATCATCGGGCACGCCTATCCGAGTTACCATCCTCCCCCACAGCCGCCAAAGAAGGCTGCCGATGTTCACGTCCGCGTGATCCCAGACGTGAGCAAACCCTGTATATTTCCGTGTGTAGAAGATATCCTTGCTGACCCGCAATTCTACAGTCGTACAAGAGTGGCACTGTGGACGACAGCGATGGTCATTACATTGTTGTTCCAGATGCGGAACTTACGGATAATTGTGAGCTGCCCTCCCTCTTTCTATTCTGTGGCGGAGAGACAGAGTCACTGACATGGTCCAGACCAAATGATCAAGATGCTAGGCCAAGGAACATTCGGCAAAGTGGTCCAAGCTCGCGACCGAAGGCGCAACGAACTCGTTGCCATCAAAATTATTCGTTCTGTGCAAAAGTACAGGGATGCCTCGAGGATAGAGCTCCGGGTTCTGGCGACGCTCAAGGCAAACGATGCGGAAAATCGCAATCGGTGCATTCATCTCCGCGACTGCTTCGACTACCGGGGCCATATTTGCATCGTCATGGACCTGCTGGGCCAGAGTGTGTTCGATTTCCTCAAAGGCAATCAGTTCGTCCCTTTCCCGAACAGCCAGATCCAAAGTTTTGCGAGACAGCTCCTTACCAGTGTCGCTTGTGAGTTCCCTATTCGCTGCATGAGGAGGCTTTTCTGACCAGATACAGTTCTGCACGACCTAAATCTGATCCACACTGATCTGAAGCCTGAGAATATCTTGCTGTATGACAGTGCTTATCAGACATTCACCTACAACAGAAAGATTCCATCCTCGTCGGTTCAAGTTAGTCGCAATGCCACACAGCGACGGGTTCTTTTGGACACAGAGATCCGTTTGATCGACTTTGGATCCGCCACTTTCCAGGACGAATACCACTCCTCAGTAGTGTCGACACGGCACTACCGGGCACCTGAAATCATCCTCGGCCTTGGATGGTCATTCCCGTGCGATATCTGGAGCATCGGATGCATCCTTGTCGAATTCTTCACTGGCGACGCGTTGTTCCAGACCCATGAGAATCTGGAACACCTAGCCATGATGGAGAATGTCGTGGGCTCAAGGATCGACAGCCATCTGGTCACCCAAGTCAACAAGATGACCAGGAATGGTGGCAATCCAGCTTCTAAGTAAGTGTCCTCGCAACCGAACCCGCCCCCTTTCCAGGCACTGCGGACGCTTCGTTCTGGTTCACTTTCATGTATCGAACCGAGTAGTTCTGACATCGCACAGATACTTCAAAAGGGGTCGACTGGATTACCCAGTAGCTGAAACGACTAGGGCGTCGCGTCGGTTTGTCAAGGCCATGAAGAAGTTGGACGTGAGTCGAATCCAAGCAATTCGGACTCGCGCAAGTAGCTGACATCTCTGCAGGATATCATTCCCAACAACACCCCTTTCTTGAAAAACTTTAGGGATCTCCTGAAGAAAATCTTCGTCTACGACCCTGCCCATCGTATCACGGCCAAGCAGGCCCTGCAACATCCCTGGTTCAAGGAGACAGCCCACCCCGACGATGGCACTGAAGCTGCCAAGATCAAGATGGAGCGGTTGCGGGCTAGCCAGGGGCTGTCATCAGCTCGCAGCGTGCATGGTTGATAGGACGAGGTATTCATTGCTCTAGTACTCTTATTCATTCTGGTTGTCCCAGACTATAATAGGGACATGGAGAAGGCGGACGGCTGGCATGTGCGCGTTGAGGAGTTCATCTTGGTCCTGTTGGACACATCAGGCCTGGCATTTTTTTCTTCTTTCTGTGTCTATTTTGGCGGGAGGGAATGGGAACGGAACCGACGAGTTGCATGGAGCAAATGTCAGGGTCATCGATCGTATCACGGTCAAATCAAAAACTCGACACGACCAAGTTTGAAATGGATTCAGCGATGTCTTGACACCCAGCCTGTCCGATCCCCCCATGGCACACCGACGTACTCGTTAGCGGCGCATCACGAATGTCTTCTTTCCGAACTCGCTTGACTCGAAATCGGTGACCTCACTAGCAGGAAGTCCCACAGACGACCACAGCATGGTCGAGTGGGTACTCGAAACTTGAGCCATGCCGCATGACACAGGGTACATCAAAGACATGAACCATTAAGCAGGCCGAACATGGGGTTGGCGGGACAATGCCCTTGTGCTGAGAGCACGGCTGTCCCGCAACAACAAAGGACATGGTTGAGGCAGATGGTATTCACCAAGGAAACGCCGAGTGTATCAAAGAGAAGGCTCAAAGGGTAACAGGTCCCTAGTCCTTTACCCTGGGGACGGGCCCGCCGCTATGAGTGCGGCTGGTGAAGCCAGTGTCGAACTTAAAAGGACTGGTTGCAGCAGCTGATAACCTGAGAAGCAGGATCAAAGGACTTCGAAAGTCATATACTATAAAATCGAAAGCTTTGGCCCCTGACCTGACCAGAGATTCCAGTGCTTCCGCTGAAAGCCACACAGCGAGCTGTACTGCATTGTGCCATCTTCTGTCCTTCGAAGTCGATCTCCCTGGAGGAAAGAACTGAGAAAAAATTGGTCGCTCTGACTTCAGACAGCATCACGGGCTTTACCGACCAGAACTTGTCAAGATGGTTAAGCGCTATCGCCATATCTCCCACATGACCCACGAGGATATCAACCTCCTTGTGCGGCTTCTCTGCCTTCCGCCTACAGCCCGACGTTATACAGATGGCGTCCCTTCGGACCAATGGCTCGCCCGTCAAGCAGAGAAGATTTCCGAACTACCCAAGACACTTCAGCGTCCTCAAGACTGGCTGGCTAGGCTGTCCATCTACACTAACAAGAAGCTGAACCTGACCATCGAGGATCTTGTCCCGCAGTGCGCTGTGCTCTGTGCCGCCCACAAAGGTCTCAACCCGTGGATAGTGCACAGGGTGTTCTTGTTAATCTCGGAGGAGGTGACGCACCGCCTCGACCCAGTGAGGAAATTCCTCGAGAACCCAACCAAGCATGCCGTGAAGCTCAAGACGTCCCTGGGTGAGGTGCAGGACTACGTAGACCGCATGAACAGCATGCTCTCCCTCTGGACGGGGCCGGACGTGTTCTCCAGGATCGTGGGCGACAACTACCCGCCCGGCCTAGCAATGCAGCGCGTCGAGAATGACTGCGAGGCTTGCATCTGCAGCTGCATTGGTGCCGCGGGCCAGGCTCTGTGTGACCTGCGTGCCATGATGTACGGCCGGTCCCACAGGCGCCGCCCTCCAGTCCTAATCCCCCTGATAGAAGCATGGATCGAGCGGTTCGGTGAGGAGAACGCCGACAGGCTTTGGGATGAGAGCACAAGGATGGCGAGGGATGTGCGGCATATAAGGAGAAGGCTGATGGGCGGCAACCGCCGCCGCCGCCGCCACCGCAACCCTTATGAGAAGAGGATGAAGGAGCTCAGCCGACTGGAGCGTGACCTTGACGGGCAGCGCCTATCAGCCAGCCAGGTGAGAACAGCTCGCGGACAGATTGACAAGAAGCTGGATGAGATGTTTGGCAAGGAATCGAGGAAGCCTGCCGGTCAACAAGGTAAGCATTCCTCATCCACTGCCTCGACATCTACATTCACGGCCTCGTCGGCTTCCAACGCCTCATTAGCCACCACCAGGGTCAAAGGCACTCGTAATGACCGCTCCACGCCAGTCGATGATAACTCGAACAAGCATCAGCAGGACGATGCGGACGATGCCGAACAACTCGAGGACTATCGTGACGAGTTCGACGAGACGGACGCTGCTGCTGCTTACAAACAGCAGGACCGCCTTCAAGGATGGTACGACGCCTTCACCGAGATCGCTGGGCCGTCTGGTGCCACCAATGTCGGCAGCCAGCACCCTGCCTTTCGTCAAAATGCCGCCGGTATCGAAAGCAGCTGGGCGAAGAGCCAGATGGCCATGTCAGCTCTTCCGAATCCGCTTAGTTTCTCCAGGAATGTCACCTACCGTGAGGGAGACGAGGACGACGATACTTTCGTCCCGGCTGCTGGCCCTGCAAGAACAGAGGTGAGCGAGTGGACCGACGCCAGCGTTCACACGCTTGCCACACAGTCAACTCACAAGTCCAGGCGAGGCGGGCGGGCGAACACCGAGGTGGCGCCTCCGGTGCCACAGCTCCCCGTGCAGGTCGATAGTCCCTCATCCCGCGCGGTCCCCTCCAGCATCTATTCCAACAACGCTCCGACGGCTGTCCACCCGCACCCTATCGAATCAGACATCGGCACAGCATGGCCATGTGATCAGCCCGCCAACTGCGTGAATACCAGACCGGAGCGGCCGAAGGCATCAACACACTACCCTCCGCTGAGCGGAACCAACAGTCGACGACGCGGCCAGCCCAGTACGGTCGTCGGGTCGGCCGTAACCGCCTGGCCGGGCCCCAGCGCAAGCAGCGGTCACCATAGGGCGCCCTCCTCAAACCGCGAATTCCAAGCCGGCCTCGACCAGCTCGGCGACGACGACGCGCCGGGCTTCAGCCTGCCCACAGCCTCGCTGACCCCCGACGACAGCGTCTCGGCGGTTGCCGGGGTTTACCACTCCCAGCACCACCAGGAGCAGATCGACGTGGACGCGGCGCTGGCGCTGCAGATGCAGGAGTGTGAGATCGAGGACCAGCGGCAGGATGATGAGTCTGACGATGATGACGAAGACGAGGACGGGGACGAGGATATCCGGACCGCGCTCGCCAACAGCCGCGAGACGGCCCAGCTCGATGAGGAGCGGAGGTCGCGCGTGAGCCGCGGCGGCGGCGGCCAGTTCTCGGATTTGTACATGCCTGACTCCTCGTGGTTGTGAGCAAGCAGCTGGGCGAATTGACGTTTGATTCTCTAATTGCTCTTGCGGCTCGCAATCCTTGTTTCCTTTGTTTTGTTACCTTGCCTCTCTCTACAAGCATTTCACTTTGTCACATGCATAAGAAATAGACTTCACTTTGTACCTTAATTTCATAATTTTCTTGTGGTCGTCATATCCGAAAAGTGAGCGTGAGCCGTATCTTGACTGTTGTATAGATCTTAGCTTTTGTCCCAGCAAGCAATACACGTGCCATAGACACAAGATCAGGCGATCATGTGGTCCCCTCTCTTACAGTGCGTTTAGTTTATCGAGTCGAGTATCTTCATTGTTTTGCTATGTCTATTTGTAAGGGCGGTGAATTTCCAAACGCCATCTCATGCAAAATAATCTCCGGCCCAAGTTCCGACTTAATCGAGCCTTGGGGACTCATCGTCGGGAGCCTCCTCGTATAGCTTCCTCAGTGCGGGCAGGAAAAGTCTGGCCTTCTTGAAATCCCCGAGCTTAACGCACATCTGGTCGAAGGCCATGAGAACAACCTGGTCCTTCACCGGGGCGCCATCGCCACCTGTAGACGCGTTCGCAATCTTGGGGTACCTCTGCGAGAAGTGCGTCAACAGCACCCTCCTGGCCCTCATCTCCTTCGCCACGCTGAGCGCCTCGCTCATGGTGCAGTGCTTCTTGGCCAGCGCGTCGCCCCTCAGCTCATCGTCCAGCGTCGACTCGTGGATCAGCAAAGTGCAGTCCCTGCCGATCTCAGCAAACACGGACGACGGCCGGCAGTCTCCGCTGTATGCAATCCTCAGGCCCGACGGCCATGTGAATACACAGGCCAACGCGCCGTAGCAGTGTTCGACGCGCACAGCGTCAATCTGCGTGATGCCCAGCTCGCGCGCGAGCGTTGAGTTGCACACGAAGGGGACCTGCTTGGAGCCCGCCTTGCCCTGGCCCACTATCTCGATCAGTCGCAGGCGGTCGAAACCGTAGTCCTCGATGTCGGCATACTCGCGGAGCCAGTCGATCATGTTCACGTGAGACGCAACAGCCATACGGCTTTGCTCGGACGCAGTGGCATCCCTCCAGGCCCTGATGAGACTGGCCGTGCCGAGGTGGTGGTCCGCGTGCAGATGGCTGATCCAGATGACCTTGAGGTCGCGAAGGATCTCGTTTGCGCCGTCGTAGCCGTACATGCGGCGGAGTTGGCCAAGGGTGTTTTCCCCGCAGTCGAAGAGGTAACTGCCGTAGCCGGGCACTCGGACCAAGGTCGCGGAGACGTTGCGATACTTGGACGGAAGTGCGGAGCCAGTACCGAGCGGGATGATTTCGGCGTCGCGGTTTGGAATATCCTTCTCGGATTTCTCGATCTCTTCCAGAAATTGACGGTCAGAAAGCGTCAATTTTGCTTTATCCGCCAGCTTTTTGACCTGCTTGCCCATATTCCTAGCTGGACTAAGCGTATCCATCGGGGGCCACGATTCTTCATCCTGGAATACTAGGCGCGGTGCCAATTGTACCTTAGCACCTGGACTTGGTGCAACAAAGACTTCTGACTTTTTGACCAGGCTCTTGTTGCTGTAGACGGGCAGGGGAAATCTTTCCGGGTCTATTTCGTGAGACTTGATCATATTGCCCGCCGCGCCGTCCATGGCGATGTAATTAGGACTGGCATCTGGCGAGAAGACGTTGTGTCTGATCTGCTGACGAGAACTCATGTAGTCCTGTATCCGTTGGTCTTTGGCGACATTGGGCCCCAGCATCCAGTACATGATGTCGATGTTCTTCACTAGCGACTCTGTAGTCCACTCCTGCTGGGCCAAAAAGGGCTCTACGTAGGACAGGTCAGGGAGGTCAATCACAGCGAAGCCGCGGCCTTCGATTGTGTCCTCGACACACATCTCTGGAGTCACATCTACTCCATTCGCACCCTTGACCGTCTGCCCGGCGGTAAGCTTCGAGAAGTCAGGCTTGGCCACTCCGAGCCTAAGAGCTTCCTGCACTTTGAACTTGCCTCTTCGTGGTTGTTGGAGGACAATGTAGGACAAAGATTGTTTCGAGGGCGATGTAGGAGGCAACTGTGTTATCCTGGTTGCAGGCCATGGAGTACGCGTGAACACCGGTATGTCTGGGACGGGGCCAGCATCTCCCGGCATGGGCCCCTCGTAATTCGCGATCTTGCCGTCTGGACCCTTGACAAATATTTTGGCTGGCAGCTTGACTTTATGTAACGTCGTCTCTACGAGGGCGTCAAGCTCCCAGTTCGAGTCGAACATGTGATCAACGACGGACTTGGTGATCTGGCGGTTTGCCTCCACCTGCTGGTCGTCGAGTTTGCTCCTCCTCGACTCGCCGTTGTCGTCTGCAAGCATATCGTCGTGGCTTCTCTTACGGCCCTGAGACTTAGGCTCCCCTTCCGGCTTCAACGACACAGACCAGACCCTGACATTGGCGTCCTCGAAATCCGGTTTTCTCTGCTCCGGTGTCTCCTGTGCCGGCTTGTGGCGTATCTCGTCAATCTCCAGCGGCAGGCCTTTTCGAAAAATGAATCGTCGGGCGGTGGCAAGGACCTGCATGATGTTTTCGGCACCATGTATTTTCAGGCTCGGAATGGTCGACAGCCCTTGGTCTTTCTTCTTCTTCTGTTTCTTTGCATTGTCGTCCGGTACCGATCGCAGGGATACGACGTCAGCGATGGTAAGGATCATGCCCAAGAGACCACCAATATTTGCCCATGTCACCGGGCCCGTGAGGAATAACTCGTCCAGCTTGGTGAGCCCGACCTTGCGCTGGTTCATGGCCCGCTGTGTGCCCTCGGAGATATGGCCGAAGAAGTACCGCCGATTGTCGAAGTGAAGTATGACGCACGCCCCCGGCGTGTCGGCCGTGGGCGTGGACACGATCTGAACCCAGCTGAGCATTGGGTGAGAGAAGTTGCTGCCGGGAGTGTCGCGAGGTTTCGTGGACGGCAGCGCCTGTCCTTTTGCCCTGTATAGCAGCAGTGCGCTAGGTCGCCCCTGGCGCGGGTTTTCAAGTTTCTTTGAATATGCAGTGGGGAGGTCGACGACGCGGACTTTGGGGCCGAACAGGCTGGCAGGGACGCTGGCAGGGACCGTTGCTTTGCGCGAGGTAGGTGCGCCGGGTCTGCTGCGCGAACGATCGCGACGCGATAGTGTTGAATAACAACGTAGCGGTGTCCTTGAGCAGATACTGCGCAGAGCCAGAGCAGTCGACATCGCCCGTTGTGCTAGGGTTCCATCTTCACTGCGCAAAATAAGCACGAGGCGAACGGTACTTAAGTATGCTGCAGGTTGTGTCGCCGGTTGACTCGACGGCGTGTCTCGATAATTGATGTCACTCCGAAAAATCCTTATCTTATCGGTACACTCTCTGGCGGCCCGCATCGGCTGGATGCCAGCTGAGGGCTAGATTCTCAATAGCTCGTGCATGCAGGTCAAGGTACAATCTCACTCCTCTACGAAAACCGTCATATTAAAGTCTTAGCAGTTCCTGCATAAAAATGCAATATCCTTGGTGAGTGTGAGCTGGCTGGTCTTCATCTTGGTGCCTTAAGACTCCCTGTGGCCACAGAGGCTTGTCAATCGAGCCTCTCTCTTTCTTTGCAGTATCAGAGGCATCTCAGATCGTTGGATATACTTCCAACACATTCGCTGTGCAACGCACAACAATCATCCCGTCATCATTTAGCAGCATCAGGGATCTTGGAGGAAGATAGCAAGAAAAGTCAAAGTCATGACGGCAGCCCCAAAAATGCTTATCTGCTCACAAACACCAGTCAGGAGGTCTACAGACGCCACGCCACAGTTCACAGCTTGGAAGAGTCTCGAGGCCCAGACGAAACTAAAGGTAGGAATGGTATTATGATCTCCATCAATGACCTCCGTTCAAACGAGTTGAATCAGCTCAACTAGAATTGAGACTTGCGTCTTCGAGGGTGCAAATCAGTCTGCCTAGGCTTGCTCTCGACCGAGTTTCGGCTCTTCAAGCTCGCCGTGGAGTTCCGCTCCGGGTAATCCGCAAAGCCATTGGCACCATAGAACGCCACCGCGTGGGCGATGCCCTTGCCCATGATCTCGAATGCCTCGAGCGAGAGGTTGGTGACATTGTCTGCGGCTGAGTGATAGTTAGGGTCTGCCTGGATGCCGGCAGTACCGCCAAACTTCTCAACATCCTCCTCGGTCTTGATGTCATCGGCTCCCGTATCCAACCCGCCAGATGGGATGCCGACATCCAGGAACGGCCCGTAATCACTACGGCCGTTAAACTCAGAAGCGGAGTGGTTCTGGCCGATGCTTTCGAACCAATCTTCAAACAATGCTTCGGTGAGGTCGGAGCCGTCAGGGCCCGACAGCCCGAATTCGCTGCCATCCCCGTCGTAGATGCCCAGCTTAAAGTTGGGCGAGGCAATCATGTCGAAGTTGAGATACAACCTGATGCGGGCGAGCTCGGCTGCAGATGCCTTGGCGACGTAGGACTCTGCTCCAAGGAGGCCTTCCTCCTCCGCAGTCCACCATCCGAAGCGGACGGTAGGTACAGTACTCCATGCCCCCTTGGCCAGCTGAATAGCCACCTCGAGGATACCCGAGGACCCGCTCCCGTTGTCGTTGATTCCAGGGCCAGCTTCGACAGAGTCGGAGTGCGCGCCCAGGAAGAGGATGTCCGAGGAGTTGGTATTGGCAGTAGTTGCGATCACGTTGTTGCTTTAGGGGCAAAATTAGTCATATCTTCAGACTCTTCCTCTCACCACGGGCTATTTGACATACCTGTAGATGGTGTTGAACACAGTGACGATGTCCAGGTCACTGGCCAGAGTGGTGTTGCTGTACGACGCAACCAGAGCAAGTCCGTCTTCTCGTGACACCGCCGCAGTAGCGACGAGCGACGAGTTCTCACCACCAAGCGTGCCGGATGCGAAGAGTCCTTCCACGTTGTTGTAAATGACTGCGGCCACAGCCCCAGCCTGGGCCGCAAAGTAGGACTTGTCGGCAAAAGTACACGTGCCTCTTGAGATCAGAGCAATTGCCCCTGATGCTTCAGCTGGGAAGTCTTCCTAGGACAGGTGTCAGCATTGTCTCGAATCAATCCAGCTCCTCATGTGAAAGCTTACTGCGGTGCATCCTAGATCCGCAACTGGAACAAGGGGAATACCATCTACACTGATCTCGGCGGAATACTCGAGTCCGGCGGAGCTGTAGTTGACGCCGTTGACAGAGAAGTTGGACACTCCCTGCTGCAGAGTGTACTGAAATGGGTCCAGCTCGACGTTGTAATAGCCATCGAGCGCCTCAAGCTGCTCAACGAGGTACTTGACGGTATTGTTATGTCCCTCGCTGCTGACAACGCGGTTGCGACCCTCCGTTGCATACGCGATGTCCTCAAGATCCTGGGCGTGACTAAGAAGACCATCGATGGTGACAGCGTCCTGCAGAGCTTGCTGTAATAGACCGACACATTAGTATCGTGTTCACCAGTTGTACGACCTAGAATTTGACCTACATCATCTACTAGAGTTCCAGGAGCGCCATATCTCTTGATGGGAGACGGCGAGCCATGAGCCGGCACCAGTATGGCAGCCGACACAAGGGCTAGGAGCTCCGTTGACGATCTCATTATTCCGGCGAAGACTGGCAATGGCAAGCAGCACTAGACAAGGACCAATGCAGCTGAGTATCACACGGGGGGAGAACGGCGTGGATGCTCATCCTGTCCAAGGAAAATCGAGGCGCCTGGTCTCGACTATATATACATGTGTAATAATCCACCTAGGTGACAAGACTAAACGCGTCCCCTTCGATCCTCCTCGCTCATCATGGCGCCTTATCACGACGTTCCAACAAAGCACGAGCATTGGTAGGTCTCCCAATGTAACACCTTCTATACGTGGCATGGAAACGCGTCGCCAAGACAGCACTCAGTCTCCCTTGAGTAGTTTTCCCGGACGCCAAGGCTTCGTTTCGCTCGCGCGGCCCCGTCAGTGGCATCCCACAACTCCATCGCCAGGCCACTGCAGGGTTCTCGATTGGCCGCGCTATGCAGGAAGCTAACTGATAGTCCTGCAGCTGCGGAGCCTTGCTTCCCGCTTATCATGCTGTAACTCTCCCACTCTGTACCTGCGTGGCTTTCGCTGATCGACAGTTGCATCCTGCCGCCGGACTGCATGTCTTATGAGGCTTGTTATTCATTGGAGCTAAGATTTATGTCGCAAGCAAATTAGCAAAAGCCCCTTGCTGCAAACTTTCGTTCACCTCCTGCTCAACTTTCACTCTGACGCCACAATTCTTCAGGAGTCACATCTTCAAGTAGATTCGGGCAGTCCATGTCATCTTCCTCACGACAACCTGCGGAGCTTCGTCTAAACACCACAAATCTTCACATAGTATTGCCTGGGCCAGACTATTACTCGACACACGCATACACACTCCACTCTACGAGACATCTTCCATTGTTCAGAGCGTTGAAGGTGAGTGTGTTCCTAAGTGTACTGCTAACTAGATATTGTGATGATGCGGGGTGCTATCTAAAGAGAGTTGTTTTGCACATGGACGTATCCTGAAGTCCCAAAAGTCCTATCAAACTGCAAAAAGACAACAGAGTAAAAGAAAGATCAAATGTATCCGCATCATTCATTTTATTTACCAGGCCCCGAACTCTCTGCCTTTGTGAATAAAACCATCGTTCCAGGTGCATACTTGGGTGAGGCCACACACGTTGCGAAGCAGCCTCACCACCCCCGGGCCGCACGCCCCTCCCAGGAGGACTACTCATTCTCCTGCCAGGGTCGCAATGTCTTGACAGGTCCTTGGTGTTTTCATCGCGTCGTTGTTGACAAAACAGCCATCGAACAGGGACGATTGCAGGGAGCCGTACCCGGAACCATCGTGGCTTCTGCAATGCTGGCCTCCGGCACATCAACTGGGCCCCACTCAAACACTGTAGTGCTAAGGCTGATATTTGATGGATCAAACGAGGTTGCCTTGAGCTGCCATTGACCCTGAAGTCCTGCAGCAGCCGCCCACTCGGGCGCTGGAACTAAGCAAGCTGTTTCGCTGAGCATGTCCAGACAAGAAAGGGTGACCTCCTCGCTTTCCTCTCGGGACTTCGTCGTCAACAGCACCCTAGCAGAGGCTGGCGTGTTGTGGTCATTGCTATCTTCACTTTTCAAGCTGGTTTCAAAAGACGGCTTGGTACCCATAGCATTGGCAAATACAAGCCCACTGGCAGCAAGTGACATCTGCGGGAGACTGCCTCGACCAGGATCCTCGTTGGTCCATGAATGATTCTGGTTGTCGTCCTTGAGCAGAACCTCATACACGTGTGACATGGTCCACGCGTTGTAGGCTTCGGCGAAGGAGCCTGGCCCATTCAGGAGGGCGTCGAGAGTTGATGGGTCCGAGGTCGTCGGGTTGTTGAGCCAGATCTCTGAACTCACGTTAGGGTTTTAATGATTTCCTTCACCTCAGTACAACTCGAGCGGCTTACCAATGGTGTCTAGCCAATTGACAATGGCCCTCATCTGCTCAAGATACTGTTTGATCTGGGCACGTTTGGGCCACAAGTCATTGATAGCGTCACGAAGTTTCTGGTTCGTGCATTAGCCAGTGGGTATTGGCAAAGGGGATTCACTCAGCCTAACACTCCTCTCGATTGCGCCTTCAATGACACCAAAGATTATAACTATTGCTGCCACCACTGCCAGAACCTCCCCAATCACTGCAAGCGCTGCCCCGGCGGTTGCTGCTGTGATGGCACCGACAGCAAAGCCAACGCCAACGATGACGCCGGAGGATACGCCCACCAGGCTGATTATATCTAAAACAATGCCTTGAGCTGCTTCATTGGCATCCAGCCTGGAGCGACCATATGATCAGCCGATGCCATATTACGTGGCCTAGACCGTGTGCCCCACGTACAAATTCTTGAGTTGGTTGTACTTCTCCAATTCTTGTCCGGTGAGGATCTCCCGGACTTTGTTTTCTAGGTCTTGAGGGGTTTTAAACCCCCGATCATGGAGGATTTGATCGAGCTTGCTGCGAATACGTGAGAGCGTTGCGTCACTAGATTTAAAAGGACGGGAGTTCAGCATCGTGGTGCACCACGTGGAGGAACACAGACAAGCTAGGTGATGCTTACCGGCTAATCTTCAGCGACTTGAACTCGGCTGCAAGCACATTGATCTGGTTCTTGAGTTCTCCCGCTCGGGCTCGTCGGTTGGGGTTGTCAGGAAAGAATATGTCACCGATGGTGCTGCCGGAGTTACCCATTACTGTGGCTGCTCCTGGGTGGTCTTGACCGGTCGTCTCTGGTGTACTAAGATGGCACCACTTTTGGGCTTCAGTCCTCACTTCTTGTGGAAGGTATTTAAATCAAGAGAATTCCAGAAAGATCCACGCGACGAATATGTTTACTGGTAGCAAAGCAGACCTCTCAGCCAAAAGACCAGTAATTTCCAATCACAATTGGAAATGCCTAGCAGTTTATAAGCCCGTACCGTCACGTCCTGCAGCTAAGGCCCTCATTGAGCGCTAGTTTTACCAAAGCGGAAGGACGTGGAATCTCAACAGCGACTGGAGCTGAGTAAGTCTGACGCGACTTATGAGTGGCTTGAAAATTAACTAAAGGGGACGGACTGCCTATCTTCCAGTGAAGATCTTTTGTCAAGACAAATGCTCCCTTTTTGGCATGTGTGATTCAGCCATTTTCCTCTTTGGCATATTTCAGCTCCTTTTCGGCATATTTGATTTTCAGCTCCTTTTCGGTATATTTGATTTTCAGCTCCTTTTCGGCCTATTTGATTTTCAGCTCCTTTTCGGCCTATTTGATTTTCAGCTCCTTTCCGGCATGTATGACTCAGCAGTTTTCCTTCCCCGATGACACCCCGAGAACGGTGATGCTCGAACCTCAGCCTTTTGATTGGACATTGAGACGAATCTGCTTACTGAGACAAATTTGCTTGACTGACTGAGACAAATCTGCTTCAAAGTTAACTTACTAAACTGAGTATCATTACTGCTAGCAAGGCAGACCTCTCAGCCAAAAGATCAGTAATTTTCAATAATAGTAATTGGAAATACGTAGCAGTTTAGAAGCCCGCATCGTCACACCTCTAATACCAGTTGTCGATCTCTGCCTTTATTGATTATGTGTGGACGCTGAGTCGTGTGATTTTCACATACTGAGGGCTGCTTTTGGAAAAGCCCCTCCTGTTGTTGTGACATCCCTGGCTTTCGTGAACACTGGGTGAGGCCCTCTTCAGCTACCCAGTAGCAATCCTAAAGCGAAATACTTTGAAATCTACCTAGGTATTTAAACCAGAAGAATCCCTCCTGTCAACTAATCCTCCATTCTCACCATTAACTTCAATACACCGAGACACAAGGAACGGTAATCAACATTCTTTTCATACACTCTTCAATCTAAGCCCTTGCCCTCACTCAAAATCACTTCAGATCCATCATCATGGGCGTCATCTATCCAGATAACGCGAAGCGAGCCGACCGGGTGCAGCAACTGGCGACCAACATCGGCTCGATCCAGTCTGAGGTGGATGACAGTCTTGACCGCGTCGATACTGCAAGCGACCACCAAACCGCTGAGGTGAACGAAATACTCAAGATGGAGAACTTCGCGAGCCTCGAAGACCTGAACAAGGCGCTGAAAGCACTGCTCACACCAGAGCAGTTGGCCGCGTACAATGAGCAGGTGAAGCATATCAAAGACCAGGACAACACCACCAGCAAGATGCTCGACTCGAGCTTGCTCATGTCCTTCATCGCAGGTACGATCGGGCTGGGCGCGGCCCCTGTCGCGCGCGTCCTCGGTACTGGCGCGCTCGCAGCGAGCGCAGACCTGTTCAGCCGTGGCTTCCGGGCCATGATCGCTGGTGACGAGGCTGGCGTGGCCATGATGGCCGGAGCATTCCGCACTTTTCGTGCGCTTTCCGTGGGTGGTGAGGTCTCTGAGACTGCGGCTCGTGTCACACGCTTTGTGCGCACGGCAAGCGCTGTCCTGTCTGTACTCGGGGTGGTGCTTGACGGCATCATTATTGTCTACGAGGCTATCGAGGGGGAAAAACAGAGGACTGAGCTCCAGAAGTAGGTCCCACACCAACAACATTGTCTCAAATGCTCTTCCTGTCATGACATATGATTCTGGACCACGTTGTAGGAAATTGGCAACTTACATCTCACAGAGGCATCAACGAGCTCGTTGCCCGCCGTTTCCAAGCCAAGCAGATTGAGGGTCAGACGTTTGCCACTGAGGCTTACGTGAACCAGATTTCTGCGAGCCTCATCACATACCAAGTTCTAAAGAAGAACAACACTGCTAAGGACCAGATAAAGACCATCATGGATCAGATGCTGCAGAAGGTTGTAGACGGACTTCATGCTGTATGTATTATCCTAATCGCAATCAACGGATAGCGTTCTGACACAGGTCTTCTTCACAACAGGATCTGGATAAGATCACTCCCGAACTCGTTTGGACACAGTAGGTTATTCAAAACTGTTGGCGTTTTCGTTATCATGCAGCAATATCTGACCTCTCTATAGGTGTGCAGATATAGACGAGAAGGCCGGTAATGCCTGGAAAACCGAGGACCCAAATCTGCTCTGGGTGCAGACTTGGATTGCTGCACAGAAGCCAGTCGTTCCGGATGATGAGAAGCAGGCTCATGCGATGCAACTGCACCACGTTGTGAACAACGCCCCCGGAGGAGACTTGTAAGCAATTTTACGAGATTAAAACAGCATTTACCCTGAATTCTAATTTGAGCTCCACAGCATCAACACAAATGCGAAGGGTGGAAATTGAGTGGATGGGTAAAAGGGAACAAACGGATGAGTGGAATAGTCGGGACAATTGAGACAGGAGTGACAGTAGTGACGATTTGATTCCAGTTTGAAATGACAGATGAGTTTATGAAAATTGCTTATGAGGAAATGCAACGGAGTGACTGATAATATCGAGACTGTCAAATTGGGACATCTGGAGGAAGCCGAGTGCCAACCACCAGTCAAGCACATGGCACATCAGAACGCATTT
>JACBFG010000015.1:3587724-3598167 GCA_013435955.1 Diaporthe sp. HANT25 | reverse complement strand
GGGGGGGGGGGGGGGTGACATCAACCGTCCATCACCTAACGGGAAAAACTATTATTTTACCTTTATACTCAATGTTAGTAATACTACCCCAAAACACATTATTGATGCCGCGCATGTGGGTGGTGCTTTGTGCATGTTCCCCTGAATATCAACCACATTCTTAACTCTATTTGCCTTATAAGTTGTATTTTGGCATGGCCGATTCTTCATTGGTAGTGATTAGGAGTATATGGCTAAGATGAAAACCCAAGTGTTTGAGGTGCTTGGTGTAAGACGCTGCTGGGCTTACTATCTGACCAAGTCCGGAAAGATTTCCTACCAAGACCACCCTCCTCAATTAGCTATGGACTCCCAGATCCGCTCATACTTGGACCCATCATGTTGAAATTTACCCAGGCACTGCGCTTTGGGGAATTTCCCACTCGTACGGCTTGCGGCCATACACGACATAGCTAATGCGTTGGACGGTCAGTCTCCTAGTTTGCCATACCATCAGTCGATCACGGTTGACTTACACCGGGAAAGAGAAGTGGAGTCTGGTGTCCCTCACATCCTCCCTAGCCGCGCTGATGAACTCATCGACTGCATGTGGCGGCATTCCAATAGCCCGCATCAGCTTGTAAGAAAGGCCGCGGATACCTCGATAGAGGCTCGTCATTTGCCAGTCCCCCAACTCTCGGAGCCTCTGATCCTCTGGCCAGGGGTTTCCTTAGTTGTGAATGCGATGTTAGAAAATTGCAGAACACGGCTTCTGCGCTGATCTTTGTAGCCCGGTATCTAGGCACACGAACATCAGATGTCGGACGCACCTGGCAGCAAACCAACCTGCTCGACAACATCGACGAATCCTGCTTCCACCAGCCATCGTCTGTACTTCTTTGGTACCTCCGGGTCCCGACCCATACTAGCTTGCCCTTGAGACATTCGCTGGGACCACTTCTCGATGTTTGTCCCACGGATGCTTCCGTCGTCGCAGACCAACACGAACGTGCTATCATTGAGCTCCAGCCAGCCGCCAGGCTCCAGATTATCGAAGCACTTCCGAAAGACAGCCGGAAAGTCATCAAAAGCACAACTGACTAGCCTCATATAGATGAAGCCGAAGAGTTCCTGGAATATCCACTCGTCGTGTTCCGAGTCCTCCTTGACGAAGGAGCAATTATCTGGTATCTTGGAGGGTTGGATGCGACTGATATCGGTTCCGATAACCTTGCATCCCGCTGGCATGTGTCAGTCACCTGCTACAGAGCCTGACGTGAGGCATTCTGTAAAAGCCCAAAGTCTCTCAACAGACGAGAAACTTTAAGAGAAGACTCGTGCTCACGGTGCTCGGCTGCGTACTGGATTGCCCAGATACCGGTCCCGGTGGCGACATCGAGGACATTCCTGGGCGATCCAACGGGTGCCCGATGGAGGGCTCCTCCATGATACATCCTAAAAACCTTGTGCTGCAGGTCCGCATGATCCTGCTCCTCTGGGTCGTTGGGAAACAGGTATCTCGCGGTAGGGTGGTCGTGGTATGTCCTCCCGCTCTCCTCGTCGAATATCGAATCTGCCTCGATTATGGAACCACCGCTAACTATGCGCAGATCCCTCTCCGGGATGGGCTCGTTCGAGGCGGGGAGGACATGGGCATTGTAGTATCGTGTAGCTGACTGCGTAGGCACGGTCCATTCGGTCTGTGGAAATCCCATGCCTGGGCCATAGACTGATGGCCCAGGCGCTCCGACATTGGAAGGGTTGAGCCATAAGTTGCCGTGAGATGGGTGTGAGGGTGCCAACGGGACGCCGCTCCGAGACTGTGTACCAGCTTCATTCCCTTCCGGCTGGCCCTGGTACTCTCCTTCCCGCTGCCTCCGTGTTGATAGCCACTCACTTGGATACATGTACCTATCCATAAACGCTAGATCTTGCAGTCAGCTCGTGATGAAACAGTGTCCGTATCTCCATGTTCGCAAGACAGAAACAAACCGGGGCCCACGGGTGAGCTTCGGGCCGACGGATGGTATATATCATACCCCAGTCGGTCCCAAAATGTACTGACAGTATGCACCGCGTCATGCTCCCCTTGAGTGATTCGCGAACCCTTGCGCTGCGCCGCTCACCTGCCTCGGCGATCTGCGCCTGGGCCCGTTCACCTGGGAATGATGTGGTCTTGGCCCACGTGTGGCTTGTGGTCGAATACGTGGCTCCAGGCAGTCGGCCGCATGTTTTTGGGGCGATTTAAATAACTCACTTCTGTCCCAACAATCAACGATATCTGGATGGGACACGGGAACAACTTCCATATTCCCTAGGCACTAGGTACAATAAGCCAAACAACTTATCATACATGTAGGGTCACTCCTCATTACAGCAAGAAAGATGGTCTCGCAAGCCTTTCACGCATATCTGCTGACATTTTCTAAGTAATTAGGATACGAGACTATTGCTGAGTCCTCAACTAGGAGGGGTTTGTTCTTGATAATCTGACATACCTTTTTTGTGTCACTTATTTGATATTCATGTCTGGACAACGAGAACGGCACATCTAGCGTATATGCCCATCAATCTGAGAGCTCATAGATGAGAATCACAAGTTGGCTGGAAATCTTTTGAAAACAAGCGGTATCTTTGATCTATCCAAATTGTGCAGAGACATTGCAACGCCACCAACATATATGTACGGGTATATAAAAAACAGCCTTCCATGCCGGCTAGGAGCATGTAAAAGATCAAGATGAAACTTAAGCACCGGTGGGAGCAGCACCTGTAGGCATAGCACCAGAAGGAGCGCCGCTGCCAGAAGGACCACCAGAGCCGCCACCGCCGATACCAGAGCCGCCCTCGAAGGCGTGGCCACCGGTAGCATCGAGGTAGCCCACCACACCATAGTAGTCGTCATTCTGGTAGTCGGCCGAGGCGTTGATACCAATCTGGATCCACGCGAAGAGGCCATCGGAGACATCGTCACCGAGGTAGACGAATTGTGGGAAGGGGTCGAATGACTCGTCCGCAGAAAGAGGAGCCCTGGTCATATATCAGCAGGAGGTCTTTTGGTTGAATTCCGATGGCGGAAGGAGTAGAATACATACCACATGTCCTCGTCGTTGGTGGTCACCTCGACCGTGTTGGAGGCGTACGGCTCAAGAGCCTCGATCTCCTGGCGCAGATCCTCGGGCCAGAACAGCTGGCCGATGTGGGACACGGCCTTGTTCCAGACGCTGATAGTGCCGTTGCTCTGGACGGTAGCGTTCATGTGAGAGAGCAAGTGGGTGTGGATAGCACGGCCGGTGTAGTGGCCCGGGAAGATGGTCTCGAACTGGACAACACCATCGTGGTCCGTGAGCTGGATACCACGGAGGAAGGTGGTGTCGACACCAGCCTGGCCAGAGCTCTCGCTCACTCCAGAGTAGACACCGGTGGCGTTGCAGTTCCAGACGTCGACGGCAACGTTGGGGACGGCGTCACAGGTGGAGACGTCGACATACTGGACCTCGAGGAAGATGTCGACACCGTCAGAGTGCTCGGCCTCCTTGATGTTGGAGCGCATATACTCTCCAACAACATAATAGGGGCCGGCGGTCAGCTCGGGCGCCAAGACGCAAGAGGTGTTCTGTCTCCACATTAGCAAGGGTCAAGAAGGTATAGATATATATATAGAACAGAAATGAGAATACATACAGCGTCAAAGACGTTCTCGATGGCGGTAAACATGTCGTTGGTGGAAACGCCAGTCATGTTGTGGTTGTCAGCCTCCCATGCCTGCAGCGCAGTCAGGTCACGCTTGGTGTTCTTGATGCCTCGCTTCTCCCGGAGGGCCTTGACAGTGTCGGCGCGGCGCTGGATGGAGCGCTTCTTGAGGGCCTGGGCACCGGCCGAGTTCTGGCACTGGGCGAGAGATCGGGCTCCCAGCTGGGCGTGGGCGTCACGGATGGCGAGGTCCCTCTTGTGCTTCGTCGGGTCGTGTTTCTCACCGGGGTGGGCAATGGCGCTGGCGACGAGGGCCAGGCCAGACAACTTGGAGAAGGCAACCATTGTGATTTGCGGGTATCTTTGCTGTATGAAACTGAGAAAGAATGTCTGCGGGAAGAACGAGAGAAGAGAAAGAGAGCAGTCAAGTGAGAGTGATGATTGCTTCCCGAGTAGAAGGCCTAGAGAGTGTGGCTGTTGGTGATGATGGTGAGCTCTCTCTCTCATCGCAAAGGAGAGGTCCCATCACGACCTGTTATATAGTAAAAGCCATCGCCATCTTCCCAACGGTCCCGCCTGACAGCCGCGGGAGTAGATGGAGATGCATGGTGTTCCGTTTCGTTTCGTTTGGTCAGCTTTGGCGAAGCCGTGTATGGCTGCGCTGCAAAAGGTCTCTGGTGGGCAAGTTTCGGCATGTGGCTATCATGAAGGCAGCCCTGGCGTGGCCCACTCTGTTGCGCGTCCCGGGAGGCAGGGCCCTACATCTCCTAGGAGGCGTGCGCGTTCATGACCCACCCGCAAAAGGGGATGACTTTGGGCGAATGCTCATTGGGGGATTCCGCACGACAAGGCGACGGGTCGCTGTCCTCAATTGACAAGGGTCTGACGGAAACCCCAGAGACGCTTCCGTCGACTTTCCTATTTCTGTATATAGCTCGGGGAAGAGCAGGGACGGGGAGAGGCATCACATCGCCTTCCTTGCCCCCAAGTACGTGGCCGGCAGCGCACCGAGATTTGGGGCTGCGCCCTTCTTGGCTTTCTTGCACAATCAACCGAGGCAGACAGACTAGACTGGATATTGTCTGCGAGAAATAGAAGAGAACATTGATGCGATGGCGAAGCAGAATACACGACATACAGCTCGTCCACGAAGTAAACAAAATGCAAGAAACAGAATAAGCTCAATTAGAAGTGTAAACCATCTAATGTGTATCTACGGAGAACTGTGCCGGAACCTTCTTTTGGCAGGCTGCTTATAGACTACCAGGGGTAGACAGGCCTAGCCCCTGCGAAGATCGTCCTTGCCTGCCGGTCTTTACACGGACCCACTAAAAAGTCTGCGATAACTTCCAATCTTCAACCAACTGCACATGAGATTGTCTGCCCAGTTCGAGCCAAACCACGGTTGCGACTTCTGAATCACTCACAAAATGGCCAAGAGGAAGCGCCAAGCAGCGGCCGAGAGCGAGCCTGCTCAGAAGCCACAAGAAACCAAAAAGTTGAAGCCCAGCAATGGCTCCGTACTGCCAAAGCCAAAGTCAGAACTGCCAAAGAAAACGAGAACACCAAAGCCCGCCAAAGCCAGCACCAACGACACAACACCAAAACGCTCCGAGTCGCCCATAACGATTCAAATAATAGCGGGGTCCTACGACCGTGTCCTACACGGGGCCACAGCCACAATTCAGCCCTCCTCGTCCCAAGTAGACTTCGCCGACTCTTTCCTCTTCAACGCCCACACCTCGGCCATCCGATGCCTCGCCCTCTCCCCGCCGAGCGCCCCCGTGCCGGGCCAGTCGCAGAAGGTCATGCTCGCCACCGGAAGCACTGACGAGCGCATCAACGTCTACAACCTGTCCGCCCACCCCCCGTCCACAAAGGCCTCCGCGGACCAGGAGCTCCTCTCCACCATCGCCCGCCGGCCCATCCTCGAGAACAGCAAGAACAGGGAGCTGGGCACCCTCATGCACCACTCCAGCACCGTCACCAGGCTCTCCTTCCCCACCCGCTCCAAGCTGCTGTCCGGCTCCGAGGACTCCACCATCGCCGTCACCCGCGTCCGCGACTGGAGCCTGCTGTCCACCATCAAGGCCCCCGTCCCCGCCGTCACGGGCAGGCCCAGCGGCGACACCGCCCCCATGGGCGGCACCCCGAGCGGCGTCAACGACTTCGCCGTCCACCCCAGCATGAAGGTCATGATCAGCGTGAGCAAGGGCGAGCGCTGCATGCGCCTGTGGAACCTCGTCACGGGCAAGAAGGCCGGCGTCCTCGACTTCGGCCGCGCCGTGCTGCAGGAGATCGGCGAGGGGAGGCACTCGACCGGCGAGGGCAGGAGGGTCGTCTGGGGCACCAGCGGCGGGTCGGGCGACGAGTTCGCCGTGGGCTTCGACCGCGACGTGCTCGTCTTCGGCATGGACAGCAAGGTCCGGTGCAGGGTGATGCCGGACGCGAGGACAAAGGTCCACGAGTTCGGCTACGTCGGCCTCGGGGACGGCTCCGAGGACACGGTCCTTGCGGTGTCGACCGAGGACGGCAGGGTGCTGTTCTTCTCGACAAGGGTCGAGGACCTGGAGCAGGCGGAGGCGGCGCCCGAGGGCAAGGCCGCGCCCCTGCCGCGGGCGAAGCTGCTCGCTCAGGTCGGGGGCAAGGCCGTCGGCGTCACCGGCAGGGTCAAGGACTTCAAGGTCGTGCGGTCCGAGGACGCGCCGGGCGTGTGGTTCGTCGTGTCGGCGAGCAGCGACGGGAAGCTGAGGGTGTGGGAGCTGTCGCTGGAGGAGCTGAGGCCCAGGGCGGCCGGCAAGGAGGGGGCGCCGCAGGCTGGGAAGCTGCTGGGCACCCACGACACCCAGAACAGGATAACTTGCGTGGAGGCATTTGTCATGATACCCCGGCCGGAAGGCGTTGAGGAGAGCGAGGATGAGCTCCAGGAGGAGGAGGAGGAGGATGATGGAGATAGTGATGATGAGTGAGCCAACAATTCAAGCCAGCGTGTATCCGCGCATTTTTCACACAATTTCCAATGAATTTAGTGATCCGTCAAAGTAGGCGACATGACCAAACGAAGCAGACGCGATCTCTTCCAGATGATCTGTATTATGGTGGAGCACTGCCACCTGCACTTTGTCCTTTAAGTTGCCTCAACGAAAATGTACTGGTCTCTGGTGACCATAATGCAATTTGTACTTTTAAGTTTAGTCAAACTCCACGATAATACAAGAATCCGGCAATCCAGGTATCTCGAACTCCAGCCTAAACCCCGTGAGCGGGAGGGTGCAACAAGGACGACAAGAGAGCGGCTATTTCAGTCCGCCCCACCTACCACGGCCTGCTGCGGACCTGTTCAGGGCCAGCCGCCTGCCGATGTTGCCAAAGCAGACGCAGCTGCAGAATAACACGCTCAACACCCATATCCCCGTCTCTATGGTCTTCTGAGTGGCCAGCCCACCGAGCATCAGCGGTTCGCCGCCGCTGCCCTTGCCCGTGTGGTTCCGGCTGAGGAACTCTGATGAAAAGCCAGATGGCGCTGGGACGATGTCGGGGTTGAACCCCATCAGGACGACCGAGCCAGCCCATGCCACGCCGGCGGACAGCAGGAACCCAGATTTCGACCGGTCGATCAGGTACCACAGAAATGGATTGACCATGGCCAGAGTCATGGAGACCTGCATCGTGGATGCCCAGGGGACTTTTCTCTGTGAATTTGTTAGTTTGCTGCCCAACGCGTAGTACCACGATGAAAGGAACGACTCACAATGGCGAAAACAATGCCAACAAAGGCCCCGACCCCACGAACCACGAGGGCCCAGTCGGTCCCGGGATCTTCCTCCTCTTCCTTGAAATCCTCCTCGTCCTCTTCCTCGCTCTTCTCAAAAGCCTGTTCCCATTTCCCATCGAACCAAGGCAGCAGGCTGCCCAGAGCCACGCCAAAGACGCCCCAGCAGGCGAGGTAGGCGGAATTGTACCGGTGTCTGATCATCCCCTCGACCGGGAACGAGGCCCACTGCTGCTCGGTCGAGAGCCGCGACAGGATCGCTCCGTAGCCCAGCCCCAGCACAAAGAGGAAGGTGGTCCGGAGGGCGAGCGACAGGACCGTCTGCGTGGGCGAGCCGCCCTGCTGCAGCTGCTGCAGTGAGTTGCCCGACCTGTTCGACAGCGCCGACGACCTCCGCCTCTTGAGCAGTGAGGAGCGGTCCTTGACCAGCTTGTATATGCTCTCGTCGACGGAGCCCCTCGCGGCGGTGGCGGGCGTCTCGGCGCCCGTGCCCCAGGGCGTGTCTGGGGGCTCCGAGCCGTAGACGGTGTCGCTGGCAGGGTACCCTGATATGTTGGGGGAGTATATGCCGGCGAGGGTGGAGCTGGTGAGGTTCTTATAGGAGGCGGCGCGGCTGATCGAGTCCCCCGCGGGCCCAGAGAAGGCGCGCGGGTCGAGCAGAAACCCCTGGCTCGCGTTCGCGTTGGAGGTCGGGCTGGGCGGCGCGGAGTCGTCGTCGGGAGGTGTTGGACTCATCAGACCGAGCTCGAAGGGCCTGCGGGGGATGGGCCGGAAAATATGGGGGCCGCCGTCTTCCGACATGGTGTGGATGTCTGTTTGGGGTTCAACGGGCAGGGTGGGTGGAGGGTGAGAGGGGTCGTGTACGGCGGAATCGTGAAAAGATGGGATGGAAGGGCGAGGGCAGCGGCCACAGCAAGCAGGGTGATGCTGATTTTTGCTCGTGTTCGTATGGTATGCAGGACCCTGAAATCGTGTCTCGAGCCTCGACTTTAAGAAAATATGTCTGGTTCTGTCTCTGACCGCGGTCTCTTGGAGCTAGGCTGGTCTGTCTCGTCTTTGTCGGAATGCTGGTACTAAATCCAATGCCAATGCCAATGCAAGTGCTAGCTGAATTCGATGGTGGTGGGCGAGACGTGTCAGGTGTTGGAGAGGCGGCGCGGGGAAAGAAGTAGTAGCAATGTTGAAAAGGATACAGCTTAAGAATGATTGGACATTCCCTCAGGCGACAGCCAGTGACGACTTGGAGGTTGCAACTGGGGCTCAACAATTTGGATATAGCTTTGGGAGAAGGAAGGGGGGTGGGCCCGTAGCTAGACCAGGGCTCAAGGCGAGATGGAGGGGAGGAGTCGAATCGAGTCGAGCCGAGTCGGGACGAGACAAGGCAAGATGATCACGAGGATAAGGACGAGGAAACACGCGAGAGAAAAAGGGAATGGATCGATCAAAACGGATAAAGGTCAAAGTGCCGATAGCCACGAAACGAACACACTCGCAGGTTGCAGTGCAGTGGTGCGTATGCAGGCCCCGCTCGAGTGAACGATCAATGTCGAAGCTCCGTGGGCCAAAAACATGCATGCAGTTCAAACTCAGTCAGTCCGACAGGTCCGCCCAGTCAGTTGACCAGCCAGCCAGCGTGCGCGTGTTTGCGTGTGTGACTGGAGTCAAGTCAGCAGGTCGGAAGGCGGGCACGAACGACGGACGAGACAGGCGGATTTCACATGCCATCCGTCCATCCCCTGCTGTGGATATGTGCGTGTATGCAGTACGCAGTACGCAGTACGTGCAGCACAGTACGGTGTGGGCATGGTCAAGGTCAAGGTCATGGTTATGCAATGGCATGCATTGATTGCAATGGATGCCCATCTCAGAAACAACCCACCACGGGGTCAAGACAGGGGCCAAGACAGGCCAGGAGAAGGCGGGCGCCGCCTGATCTGGCTGATCCAGTTGGCTGACCTGGCTCAGGCCCGGCGATCACCTGTGGAGCTTGGCTGCACCGTACGTCGTACAGACGTACACCTACCGTTTGTTGATTTTTTTTTTTCTGAATTCGCATGTGACACGCTGGGATCGGATTCGGCCGATTCTGATTTGCTCACCCCGGATTCCAGCGCCTAGGGGGGAAGCCGCGAGACCCACGACGCTAAAAACTGCCCGAGTCAATCGTGCTTGGTGTTCCTTGGTTCCTTTGGTTCCCAAGAATCGAGTGGTCAAAGGGGACCCTCGCGCCGTGCATTAGACGGCCACAGCAACCTTGCAGATACAGGAGTCAACACTACTACGCACGACACAGTAGCTGCATGCACAATGTCAAAGCACTGTACAGTACAGCACAGCACAGATCAGATCAGATCAGATCAGATTGAACCTTGTCAGGAAATGGGCAAATTAGTTCGTGTCATTTCTCTTCTGGAATACAAGTTAATCCTGCGCCGAAAACGCCAAATTAGATGGGTTGACCGTTCTCATCAACCTCCTCATCGAGCCCACCAAGACTATGAGTCTCGATAGCAGTAGTATCAACGCCAATAGTGATATACCCGACTGGAAATTTGGTCAGTAAATTGTATCGAATCATACAGCCAAGAGAAATTCTCTAAAGGTTTACTTACTCATTCCCTTAGTAACATCCTCGCCATCTGCCGCCACGACGGAGACAATAGGGTCGTATCCGCCCGCAAACGAGTCGGCAAAGATGTTATCGACAGCATGCGTCGTACGGTTGATCTCAGTGTGCGTCACATAGGGGTCAAGGGCCATGATCTTCTCCTCCAGCTCCTCGTCAAAGTACAGCTGGCCTGCCGAGACGATATCGCCCGACGAGAGCGTCCCGTTGTCGCGCAGTACCCAGTTGTTGTATACCCGCACGTGGATGTGGATCGCCCGCTCCACGTAGAAGCCCGGGAAGATCGTCTTCATCTCCATCATGCCGTTTGAGTCCGTAGGCCACATGCCTCGGAGGAAGGTCGTGTCATCGGTGTGGAGATCAGTAACGCCGA
>JACBFG010000015.1:3542539-3581463 GCA_013435955.1 Diaporthe sp. HANT25 | reverse complement strand
CCCCCCCCCCCCCCCAAAGCTTGTTGACTTTGCTGACCCCGTCGAGGCCGGCCAGGCTGCAGAACTGTTCATCAACCCCGTCCTTATGACTACACCCGGGCAGTCCGAGGCTCTCACGGCACTGCAGCAATCGTCTCTTGATGTCCCACTGCCCGCCCACGACGAAGACGACGACGATCATTCCTCGCGGGCGTCCGAGGCAGAGTTGAAAGGTCTCTGGGCCACCGCACGGGTATTCCAGTGCCCCAAGTGCAAGCGCCTGTTAGACGATCCCGTTGACCTGCCATGTGGGAATTGCATATGCAGGGCCTGCTTACCCCCACTCGAGACCAGGCCCGACATCGATGACACACTATGGCCTGGTACGGCGCAACGGCGGCACGAGTTCAGGTGTCCATGTTGTCCAGACGGCCACACCATGGAGGGGTGTTGGTCGGATAGGCTCGTGGCCGACGTTCTCTATACCGCCAAGTTAGTCCTGTCAGGACCAAATAGGTCGGCACAGCTGGTAGAAGCCTTCGAGATGCTCAACCTTGGGCGCATTACAGACACAGACGAGATTCAAGCTCCCATGCCGGAAGACGACAATGTTATTCTCGATATTCGCAAGTTGGATCAGCTCCTGCGCAACCAGATGGACTGTGGGATATGTTACCAGCTCCTATACGAACCTTGGACCACGCCATGTGGACACACATTCTGCCGGCACTGCATCAAGAGAGCGCTCGAGCAGCCGCAAATCGGGCCGCATTGTCCAGCGTGTCGCGGAGACATCGCTCTGCCGTATCTCGACAGCCGTCTGTATCCTCCAAATGGGTTCCTCATGCGCCTAACAACGCACTTCTGGTCGGATGAGCTTGGACAGAGAAAGCCAATTGTTCGCGGGGAGTCTCCATACCCTGTCATGGACAATACCGGTCTGGACGTACCACTATTTGTGTGCGCTGTGTCTTTTCCAGGCATGCCGACTTTCTTGCATGTCTTCGAGCCAAGGTACCGAGCAATGATCGTTAGGACCTGGGCAAGCGGGCGTGGAGGCAAACAATTTGGCATGCTTTTCAACCGCAACGCAAGGGTCGGCACCCACCTACGAATCGAGGCGGCTACCTTCCTATCTGATGGCCGAAGCCTGCTAGAGACAAAGGGTGTTTCCCGCTTTCGAGTCAAGCGCGAAGCCATTCACAGGGATGGATATGCCATCGCTGAGGTCGAGGACTTCTCTGATGTGAGTTTGTACGAGGAAGAAATGCGCGAGGCTGCAGACTTCAGGTTGAAACCAGAAGGAAGAGATCCCGAGCCCCAGGCGCCATCGAGTGACGACATCAACTGGATGAAGACAAAAGCCCTGATGAGATTCGCCGGCCGGTCTATAACACAAATGGCTGCCACAAACCCGAGGTGGCTCAACTCGCGCATCCTGGCGGTATTCGGCGAGTGCCCCAGCGACCCGGCCGTGTTCCCATGGTGGTTCGCGTGTATCTTCCCGATCGCCGAGGAGCAGAAACTCGAACTCCTGGACACAACCACAGTGCGTGAACGGATGAAGATTTGTTGTCGGTGGATAATCAATTGGAGCGAACCGTGAGTTTTTGGTTTCGTGAGCAGTTTTCCTATCAGAATACACCGAGGATCACTTTGTGCTGACATCGAAACCAGGCAGCCTCTAGAGCGTTTTTGTTGTGTCATGTGAGGGCACTGCCCCTCGAGGAGGAGGATGGGCATTTCACTTTCTACTTCGCAGACATTTTCTTGTACTTTTCTTTGTGATACCAAGTCGTGTGTATATTCCACCATGCAATCTCAAATAGATTAGGCAGTCGTCTTGGCTGCCTCAACTTTTAAATATCTCAACTTAGCATGGCCTACTGGGTCATAGTAGACGCCAAAAATGGTGTCAAAACGGAAAACACAAACCAGAAAGTTATGTATTGCGTGTTGAGGCCGAGGACGCTTGTAATGTGAGATGACCGATGGACATAATTGGAGAATTCGACATAGTGAGAAGCAAAGCATAAAGCGAGCCCAATACCTTGTCGATGAACAGGATAGGAGGTGCGACCTTAAGAATCACAACTGTCTTTGGGTCCTATGAGCTGCTCGTGTTCAACTCATTTGCGTGCCATGCTATACGAACGCCGCGAAATCATCCTTTGGGCCCGCAGTTCCCGAAGCGAAATACACATAATGGGTGACTACACTGGAAATAACCCAAGCAATTCGACAAGTTTGCATGTGGACGGAATACACTATAGTCACAGAAATTGTAAGACAACAGGCTGCACTTTTGACTTGGGCGAAGCTTGTATCAGGGTTACAAGCAAAGACTTTGCACGCTGTGTCCATCGTCGCATCCGCACTGGACTGCCATATTTCTCAATTACCGGGTATCATGTAAAAGATTTGACCAAGTTTGATGATTTGATCCAGCTTGCCAGGCCTGCCGCCGTGGCCATTCCATTCAAGCCTCCGCCGCCGCCGCTTCCGCAGACACAGCCGCGGTTTCGCTGTCGCCGTTTGCCTGGAGGATTTCGGATTCCTGCTCTTTCACCTCGTCCATTGCCTGGTCAGCATCTCCGGCGTCTCCATTCTCGTGCGCCTCCTCCTCCTCCTCCACCTCGGGTTTCTTCTCCTCAAATAGAACATTGATATCCTCGTACGAATCGATCTGGTCAAACAGCGCCAGCTTCGACCTGCTCGCAATCCGTAGAGCCCTCCAGGTCTTGCTCGCCTTGCCTTCGATGGCGGCCGCCTTTGAATCATTGGAAATCGGCATATCGATCTCGAGGTCGTCCTCCTGGATCTTCCGCTTGAAGCTCCCGAGCTCCGGAAGCTGGTATCTCTCTGGGTCCTTCAGCTTCTCCACCGCGTATGCGTCCTGTTCGTCATTCAGAAAGTCGAGCGACAGCGAGCCCATGGCCTCCTTTCGTATTCTCTTGTTGGTCGTCTGTTCCTTCGCAGACTTCATGGTCGCAACCCATTCCTGAGGCGTGACAGCCGGGAGCTCAATTGGTGGGCAATTTTCGATTTTCCACCTGACCCAGTTCTTATCTCGGATGAGCACCGTTTCGACGAGCCTCAGGAAGAAGGGACCATCAGGTGTCGTGCTCAGCAAATACTTAGATATGTCC
This sequence comes from Diaporthe sp. HANT25, assembly GCA_013435955.1. Lineage (NCBI taxonomy): Eukaryota > Fungi > Ascomycota > Sordariomycetes > Diaporthales > Diaporthaceae > Diaporthe > Diaporthe sp. HANT25. The sequence continues at coordinate 3,578,335 of JACBFG010000015.1, read as the reverse complement.
GTCTTCATTGTTGTAGCCCATTTGATGTCCTCTTCGCTGAGGGTTTGATCCAAATAAGCCACAGACTTGTTGACTTGCGGTATTGACGACAACTCCTCCTTGGCCTTCGGAGACAGCGACAGCAAGAAGTCCATGATTATGAGTGCCTGAAAGAGAACATATCTCCTCAGTGACAAGTCGCCGATCTGTGTTGCGCGTCAGCAAGAGAGTGGTAGTGATGGCTCTCCGGATGTCTTACCTCGAGCTCGAACAGATCACGGCTTGTCAAGTACTTTGGATTGAAAGTATCGACGATCGCGTCAATCTCAGAGCTCCTCTTCCTCTTCAGCCCACGCTTGCTATCCTCTGCCTGTTTCGAAGACTTCGGCTCTTGCTGTACCGGTCTGGCTTTGAATGCCGCCATAGTAGCCTGTAGCGAGGTCTTGAAGTGGCCAAAGTGCTCGGGGGAGAAGAGCTTCTTGGGCTGGTTGAAGCTCTCTTGCAAGGACCAGAACACTGGGTACAGCGCATCGGCGTCTAGCGGCTTGTCGAGTGCTCCGTCTTTCTTGTCGCTGAAAGACACGGCCTTGCCCGGTCCAGATCGTTCCCCGTCTTTAGCAGGGGTTGCCTCTGAGTCGACGTCCATCTTGTCCTCGGCGACATCGGGTTTGGAGGCGTCTTGATCGTAGATCGTGACATTTTGAGTATGGTATTCACCCCTGAGGTTGACTGAGCTCTTGTCACCCAGAGGGAAGCTCTGGAAGAGGAAGATGAAGACGCGGCCCGAGAAGGACGTGTCTTCAGCTCGTGAAAGGCGGCGCAGCAGCTCATTACAGCTTCTTAGAATTATGAGTTTCTTTTCGTTGAAGTTCTTCGATATGATGCGTTGCCTTCGCGACTCGAGGTAATCGAAAATCTTGCGACATCCTGGAATGGTCTGACTGTCAAGGAGATCTTCGAGGAGCCATACAAGCAGAGCTGGGTCGCATTGGCCACGATCGGAAAGACACTGGAGGATATCAAACAGGTTCCATATTTTGACGAAGTCTTCTGATTCGATGGGTACCTGGGCCTGGAGAAGGTCAGTTGACCCGAGTCTTGTGTAGCAAAGTGAACGGGCCACCCACGATAAGGTTGCTGAGAATGCCGCGGGCCGCGGTCTCAATGACGGCGAATCTATGATGTCGTTCCTGACGTGATGCCGCAACGTCTTGTGATTCACTGGTATGGAAAGTCGTGGGCAGCTGGGCAAGAACACCTTCGAGGTCGGCTTCTTCCAGGGGAGGATCGATCGCAGATGTCGGTTTGATTGTACTCGCGGTAGCCAGGGATTCCTCGAAGAAACTGACGAGCGTGGTGACTGGGCTCACGCCGTAGTCGTCTACTTCCAGCGAGGGCATCTTGTCTTGGTTGTTGAGTACTAGAGGAGGAGGAGAGGCGCGGAGGTGGCTGCGCCGCGGCAGCGCGACCGGTCTTAGAGATTGCTGCTTCGATATCCGACAGATTATTTTGTTGAACAGAGAAGCGGAAAGTTTGTTTTGAGTTTGTTCCTCGGGGCGCGGCACGAATGTCAATTAATGAGAGTCTGAGGTTGTCTTTGTCGAGGCGGTGCTGAGGTTGAAGATCGACAAGTGCAGGTCGCAACAATGGAATTCGTTCTGATGCTCAAGTCAATTGCTTGGCGAGCAGGGGTCGCCGGTTCTGGCCCGAGCTCCTTAGCGCGTGCGGGATGGGTCCACTAGTGACGCAAGGCTGAAGCTTTCCGATGCCGCGCTGGCCAGCCTATTAACAAAATTTCCTAACGTTGCCTGGCGCGTCCAGCTCAACAGCAACGCGACGCAGTGACGATCTCGTCGCCCAACATCCGCCATCATGCCCCCAGCAAAGAGACAAAAGAAGAGCACCGCAAAGAGCGCAAAAGTGGCCGCCCCAGAGGTGGTGGAGGCTGTTGCAGAGGAAGGGTCCGAGTTTGCACGAGTCGCGAAGCAACACTGGCTGAAGCCATCCAAGCGGGCGACGAAAGTGAAGGTTAAGAACGATGTGTTGAAGCGGGATATATGGGACCCTCTGGAGAAAGAGAAGTTCCCCCCTGCGGCACTCGTGGAACTGGAAAGCCTGCAGGTCCTGGAGAGGTGAGGTTCCCCCAATGGCCAAGCCTTGTTGACATGCTAACGCGACGATGCAGTTATCTTTGGCCCGGATACAGCGACGCATCCTCAAATCACCATGTCCTCCTCATTGTGCTGATCACCAACGCGAAACGGCGAGAGCGGCTACAGACATGGGGTAAGTGCAAAGTGCTGTCCAAGGACGGGGATGGTCGCGTCGAAGAAGTGCTGACATGGCTCTACAGGCATCTTTGAGGAGCGCCCGGACGATTTCTCAGCCTTATTTCGGCGTATACTCTCCATGAGCCTCGACCGCTCACTGCCAGTCGCCGTCCGAACCCACATTCTTTCCTTTGTGATTCACGCCTTCCAGAGTTTGGACTTCGCCATCGTGCGAAAAGAGTGTGCTCCGTTAGTATCGATATCGATGTGGCACAACCTGTCGACAGAGAAGAAACGTGATGATAGATTGAACGAGCACAACCAATTGCGCAAGGCTTGGAGGGCGTCGGCAAAGCGATATGATTCTGCGGATGAACCAACCAAGGCTCGGTTGCGTTTCGACAGATCCTGGCTATACACCCTTGCTCTGGACTTCTTGAGCATGCTCTACTCAGGCAATTCTTCCAAGGATGACGTTTTGTACTGCGAACGATTCGTCGAATTTCTCTCCGATCTCCAGAGCCAGTTACCCACCCGGCGATATGTCAACTTCTTGTTGCAAGACCTACACATCCTCCCAGCCGCCGCCCTGTCGCCCACCTTCAACGATGAGGACAATGGACTCCTACGTGAGCTTATTGCCCTACTTTCTCACTACACCCATTTCACAATCGACGACCAGACAGGGGCTCAGCAAGGCAAGACACAGGCGTACGAACGGCACTGTACACGCCTTGCAAAATTACAGAGGACAGCCCTGAAACATTTCAAGGACAAATTAACGGTTCTGGCACTTTCAAATTATGCCTCGATTGACGACAGGAGAGAGCTTCAGAATCTCCTTGCACCTCTTACCGATGAGGAGATATTGCAATTATCAGCCCTGCTCGACTTGCGAACGACTTACCCAGAATCAACAGGATTAACGGTCGATCGTAAATTCTTACTCGAAGTGCTTTCTTCTACCTTTGAGAAACGCAGAACGTTCCAAGAAACCGCACGGGATATGAGTATACTGCCGACTGAACAGACTTTGTTCGAACAGAGCCTCCTAAGGACTGACTCCTACGATGGATCGCATCCATTGGCGATACCGAAGCTCAACTTGCAGTATCTGTCAGTGGGAGACTTTCTTTGGAGGTCGTTCGTCCTATACAGGTGTGAGTCATTTTATGGCATTCGGCGAGACATTGAGGATGTTCTGCGCAGGTTGAGGCCGGAGAGTGGAAGGTCCGGCGACGTGGCATTCCCGGGATTCTCCAAGATGGCTCTTTCGATTTCGAAGCCCTCGATTTTGGAAGTTCTGCCTGCACCGGTAGGCGATGACAAGCCTGCTATGGTGCGGGCGGAAATAGTCATCGATGTCCGCCGCCTCGCTGAGAACGTCCGTCGTGAGTGGGAAGCCTTGCGACCAGACGATGTCGTATTCCTCCTGGCAGTCGAAGCACCGAAATCGAAAAAGTCATCGCCTGAAGCGACAGAGACCGAAAGGCTGGGTCTTCAATCTGTACGATGTGGTGAAATCATTCAGATCCTGGATGACAAGGGCCGCGCGATCAGAGACACTTCTGCCTACTTCGATGGCCATTCTCGGAGCCCGGTGCGGAAAATCCAACTCAAGCTGGACTCGAAAATGTACAAAGCCGATCAGCAAAGGGCATCCGCTGGCAAGCCTGACGTGTACGAGAGCATCAACCTCGTCATGCGCAGGAGTGGCAGGGAGAACAATTTCAAGCCTGTCTTGGAGTCAATCAAGAACCTGACTCTGTCAGAAGTACCATTGGCGTCATGGCTGCATGAGGTGTTCCTTGGATATGGCGACCCAGCTGGTGCTTCGTACAAGCAGTTGCCGAATCGCCTCAAAACCATTGACTACCGAGACACTTTCCTCGACTGGCAACACCTAATAGAAAGCATGCCAGGCAAGATCATCGAACCCGGCGATGATGTCACTGGCAGCTTTGGGCCCCCTTATGTATTGGAGACCGCGGAGCGTTCTGCGGAGCAGCCGCCATCCAAGCCCTCGAAGAAGAGGCGGAGAGACGCGGAACCAGCCCTGTTGGCTGATGTTGAAACTGTCAAGGTCTCAACTTACAAGCCTCCCAACAATGGGCCATATCCAGTGGATGCTCCAAAGCTCAACGCCGTACGCTTCACCCCTGCTCAGATCGAGGGCATCATGTCCGGTACGCAACCTGGGCTCACCGTCGTGGTCGGTCCACCAGGGACTGGCAAGACCGATGTCGCAACTCAAATCATCAACAATATCTACCACAATTTTCCAGAGCAAAGAACACTGCTCATAGCGCACAGCAATCAGGCCCTGAATCAGTTGTTCGCGAAAATAGTGGCGCTTGACATTGATGAACGTCACTTGCTCCGTCTGGGACATGGCGAGGAAGACCTCGGCACAGAGGGCAATTTCAGCAAGCACGGACGAGTTGAGTCTTTTCTCGAGAACCGCGATAGGTACCTTCAGGAAGTCACTCGTCTAGCTGCCAGCATCGGGGCCCCTGGAGCCCACGGAAATTCTTCAGAGACGGCAGGTTACTTCAACTCGGTCTACATCCAGCCCGCATGGTCCAAGTTCTCTGAGATAGCTTCATCCGAGACTATCTCAGCGGCAGACATTGCTGTGGCATTCCCCTTCCATCATTACTTCTCCAATGCTCCTCAGCCCCTATTTCCGCCCGAGGCAGACCGCGACTTGGTCTTGGACATCGCCAATGGCTGCTACCGACACATTTCCAAGATATTTTCCGAGCTCGCTGATGCTCTGCCTTTCGAGATTTTGCGACGCGACCGAGAAAAGGCGAACTATCTGCTCACGAATGAGGCCCGAATAGTTGCAATGACCTCCACGCACGCTGCGATGAGACGCGGCGAGATTGCACAACTTGGATTCCACTACGACAATGTCGTGATGGAGGAAGCAGCCCAAATCACAGAGATTGAGAACTTCATTCCTTTGGCTATGCAGAAGCCTAAGGACGGACAGATGCCACTACAGCGTGTCGTTCTCTGTGGTGACCACTTCCAGAACTCCCCTGTCGTGCAGAACCTTGCATTCCGTGACTTTGCAAATCTGGAGCAGTCTTTGTTCTCTCGCCTCATCCGTTTGGGCGTGCCAGCTATTACGCTTGATCAACAGGGCCGGGCTCGCCCATCCATCGCTAAGCTTTACCAATGGCGGTACAATAATCTGGGTAACTTGCCGCATGTCGAGAGTGCAGAGGAATATCTCGTGGCCAATGCTGGTTTCAAATACGATTACCAATTCATCAACGTGCCAGACTACAAGGGCAAGGGCGAAGTCGAGCCAACGCCGCACTTCATCCAGAACTTGGGAGAAGCCGAGTACGCCGTGGCGATCTACCAGTACATGCGATTGCTCGGGTATCCTGCCTCCAAGATCAGCATACTCACCACCTACGCCGGTCAGCGGGCACTGATCAGAGATGTTCTTGGTCATCGATGCGCGCGGAATCCCATTTTCGGCCTGCCCAAGATTGTGACTACAGTCGACAAATACCAGGGCGAGCAGAATGATTGTGAGTTTCTACGTCAGCCCTGATAGTTCTTTTCTAGCTGCTAACAAACTGTGCAGACGTCATTCTATCACTGACGAGGACCTCGCGGGTTGGCTACCTTCGTGACATTCGCCGCCTTACGGTGGCTCTGTCGCGAGCGAAGTTGGGTCTCTATATTCTGGGCCGGCGCGAGATCTTCGAGAGCTGCTTCGAGCTTCGCGAGGCTTTTGAGCAGCTCCTCCAGCGGCCAGACAAGTTGGCTTTGGTCACGGGAGAGCTTTGGCCGTCACAGCGCAAAGTGGCTGAGGACGCAAGCGAGACAGTGGCCGGCGAGGCAACAATGGAGGGCGTGGAGCACCTGGGCCAGTACGTCTTTGAAATGACAACCACTAAGATCCAACAGCTGCAAGCGGAGAGGGGATTACCTTCGGACGCGGAGATACAACAGGTCGTGGATGCGCAGAAGCAGGAGATCGAGCCGATCCCTGAAGACGACGAAGAGGCGGAAGATGCGGAAGATGCCGCAGAAGGGTCCGACCAAGAGGTCGATGCTGAAGAGAATTGAGCAACGACTGACTCATTATGATACACAACAACTTGCAGACCCTGCCTTCTGCGCCATACTAATGGAAAGGGTTGGCTTGCCAAGAAGAGGGGAGCAATAGATACACAGTCACGTCGGTACAGGCAACAGACTGCCTTGTTTGGTATGACTTTCACAAGCCAGACATCGGATTTAAGGGGCTCGCAGATAGTATAATCCACCCAGCCGGGACAAGCATGACCACCTGCGCCGTGGACGGGTTATGTCCGTGTTCTGGCCACCCGTATTTTTGCTATATATGTGTAGGCACTGCCTTGCCTGCGTGCCTGCCTGGTCGCTAGTGAATGAGAAAGGGGTTATTGAAGCGGAGGCATTTGAGTCACTGAATTTCCCCGTTATGATGCGTTAGTCGTACGACAAGGAATGAGCGAGCTGGGTCTATTTTTGGGCCTGCAAGCTGACAATTGACAGCTCTGGTCGCAGCTTAACCCCGAGCGTTGAGCCCGAAGGAAAGGCATGTGTCACCCTGCCCTGCAGTGCCCCCCAGGAGTCTGATTTGCCTGACCTACTGTGAGCGTCACCCACTATCTGCCTGTGGCGTTGCTTGCAACCTTGAGGGACTGTTGTCGTCATGTTGCATATTCTGGAAGCTTTTCTGGTCGACCGTATAGGTCTGGCTGTGCCCATGAGCTGTCACTGAGTGGCCGTCTTAATTAGCCGCTTGTAGTCGATTGACTGGCTTCTAGACTACTAGAGCGATAGTCTTGATTTGGTTGCGTGTTCTCACGACAACCAGTAGAAAACGGATGTGAGTCTGCTGCGTGCCTATGTCGACCCTTCGCCGCGACCGTTTTCCCTTGGAGGGATGGATGACACACGTAAAGCTGCAGCAGTTTGTGACGGCAACGATAAGGCCTCGGTGAGGCCTTGCTGTGGGTCCCTGGATTCTGCCGGGTGCGTTGGCCAGGCCTCCCTGATCAAATGCCCCGCGCACACGATGGGGCCAACAACACGTATGATGCGTATTGTACTGGTGCACAAAGAGGGGTAGATATCTGGGCAAGGTTGTGTCTGCTCAACACCACCACTGCTGTTCAGACCGGCCTCCCTCGCCCGCCTCTACTCATGCCTGCCCATCGGTTGAGGACGGCCGAGCGAGCCAAAAGAACCCGAAGATCCGGAATTGGGCCTCCGCTGCAAAAGCAGCCAGCACTGAAATACATAAGTACCAGCTGTTGAAGAGCAGACACCCTGAGTGTTACAGTGTCTTTAGCTTGGCCATTTTTATATAAAGTTTACCCCCTGTCACCGCACAATGGCAAGCAGTTTCAAAGGAACAACACAAAAATGGCAGAATTGAAGCAGGGTATCGAGGTATCTAGGAAGCGAGATTCACCCACAGTTTAGTGTAGTTTACCAGGCAGACAAACACATGCCATCAGTGACCGGCGCCAGGCATGGGGTGCCTGGGTAGGATATTAGCGTGTTTTGTGGACGCGAAACCCTGACAATATTTCACTACTATGGACCAGCGCCACAGAGCCGCGTCGCCATCGCCTCAGCCCGGCGAAATAAGTTCTCATCACGGAGAAGCCGCCTTCAGAGCCGGTGGTTTGAGATTATGACTTGTCTGCATGGGCCGTGGACTGACTGTGTACGGCCAGGCAGCTGCCAGTCTGTTCTGCAGTCATGCAAGACAGGCATGGATTACTTGGAGTCATTGACCTTTCTGGTGGATGGTGGTTGATTGGTTGGGGGCAAAGTCAAGCCCGCCCAATACCCCAAGGTGAGACTTTTGTGCGAGCGATGGAGTTTGTCTGTGTGTGGCTGTCTGTTTGTGTGTGTGTGTGTGTGGAAGGCCACAGACAAAGTTACTCGAAACCTGACTGCAGTCGGTGACAATGAAAGGAGAATGTGTGACAAACTGGCAGGCTGGCTGGGGCAAAAAAAACCAAAAAAAAACACCTGGAGTACCTACCTAGGTAGGTACCTAGGTAGGTAGGTAGTGTCCCAGGCCCCCAGGAGGTTGGGTGCCCGGGTACGAAGACCTGCTAGGGACACGAGCTGTGTACTGAGGCAAGTAGTGACTGGGTAGTGACTGGAGTGACTGATTTGGTGGGGCGACGGAGGTGATCCAGCCAATCAGCAGCCTTGCCTCACCACTCTAGCCCCGGCGCTGCGAAGCCCCAAGCTCGTGCTTTCCCTGCCCAAAAAAAGAGAGATAACCACCCAAAACCTTTTATCGCCCTTTCGCCGGCTGGCTGGCTGGCTGGCTTTGCCGTCTGTTTCCCCGTCCGCCCATTGCACCTCACCCAGGGCAGAAAAAAATTTGAGACCAGAGTTTCTCCCTCTCTCTCTCTTTTCCCTCTCGCATCATCAACCAGAACAAACCCCCCTACATCACCACCAACCCTCCATCCCTAGGAAAGGTAGTGGTAGATAATCTGTGTTTCCTTTTTGATTTGGTCTTGCAGGTCTCTCTCGTCGAGTCGCTGCATTCCATTTCTCCCTCCCCTCCTCGTCCCAGTCGTCCCCCTTCGATTGCGAGCGAGCGAGCACAGGTCAAAGGCTTACCCAAGCGACCCCATCCGCCGAACGGTTCCCATCCCGTTCGTCCATCTCGGCCACAGTCGACACCCAGCGGCGCATCAGCCCTGCTCTCGCCTTCACTTCATTCCTTGACAGTGACCCAGCGTCCACAACAAGTCAGGGTCATTTCTCACCCACAACCCTTCGTCAGGTCGGATTTGATCTGCATTTCAAATCGGTCAGATTCACTTCGCGACTGGTTCACGGCAGCGCCTTTCTCTTCTTGACTCTCGCGCATGGTCAAACGACACTTCGTTCGCCCACAACAATCAATCCAACCCATCTCTCCCCCTCCCACACGATCGCGCGAACCATACCACAAGTGTCACCGTCTCCAGACGACCCGGTATCACATATGACTTCCACTGCGAGTCAACCCAACACAAACCCGGCGCCGAACACCACTGCTGCCTCGACGGCTCCTTCGTATGCCTCTGCCGCTGGTGCCGCCAAGAAGCCCGCTTCGACGCCCCTCGTCGTAGGAGCTGCCAACCCCTCCGCGGTGGCTGGCTCCTCGGCCGCCGCTCCTCAGAATGCCCCGTCCCCGTCAGCCTCAAACGTGAACGGTCGGCCTGCCGTCACCCCCGCTGTCCCCGCCGTCCCGACCGTCGCCGCCACGCCCAACCTCAACGGAGGCTCTGGCGACCACGCCCGCAATGGCTCTGTCACTATCCCGCCAAACGGCCCTACCAGCTACCTGGCAAACGGAGGTGCCGTTAGCAACAAGCCCCCGGGACTACAGTTCGGCTACGCTGAGGCGTCTCCGGCCATGCCACACAGCACGCCCCAGCTGAACGCATCCGCGCCAGTCAACATACCCGGCGCCGGACGGAACCCCTCACCAGCACCTAGCCCTTCGCCGATCCCGCAGAACCTCACGAGTGGTGGACGGCCCGGTAACACGGAGAACACCTTCAAGATTGGTAGTTTCACTGAAGGCGAAGTAAGTATCCAGCAGGCTTGGCTCATCGCGGGCGGGTGCCTCTTCCCCGTATCTCCCTCTCAAGTGCCCCAGAATGTACTGACACTCTCTCAGCGTATGGGTGCACGCCCAAACTCGATGTCGCAGATGTCCTTCCACGCTAGGCGCGATTCGGCTGTCTCCCAGCACAGCGACATGGGTCACCATGGTCCAGCTCCGACTCGAGGCGGATTCGGCGGCGGACGAGGTGGCCGCGGTGGCGGATACAACAACCACCAGTACCCTAACCACCAAGGATTTCCACCTAACACGAACAATTCCTTCAGAGGCCAGGGCCGCGGCGGAATGCCTCCACAGCAATTCAACCCCCGCGGCGGTGGTGGATACCACAACTCGCCACAGCCTGCACGAGGTAGCCCGGCCCTCACTCCCGTGATGCCCGGCCAAGGCACACCGAACATGGGCGCTGCCATGCCAGTCCCTCCCGCGCAGGGCTACAGCCAGCAGTACCCACCGCCCATGAGCGGATACGCACAACAGGGTGGCTTCCAACAGCAAAGCGGCTACCCCCCACATGTAAAGCTCCCCATCTGTCAAGATATCTTCCCCCCGTTCTCAAAACCCCACAAGAAGAAAGGCGCTCGCTGGGATCACGAGAATAGATCATCTCATCACCGGCAGCCGGACTCTTCTTTCTCAGGTGGATGGCAGGAGATACCCGGAAGAAACCGACGCATGAGCAAGCGTCGTGATTCGACGACCGCCAGCGTGCCTCTGCGTGGCCGAACTCCGTCTCTTGACCAGCAACTGCCTTTTCATAGTTCCCCCCTCCTTCTCCTGAGTGACAAGAGCCTGGACCTTTCACCAGGCCCGAATGGCGGCTTCGAGCGAGTTGAGCGTATGCTGACTGCATCAAAACAGAACTTTTATCCAGGTGCATACGATAACAGGGGTTACATGGGCGTGCCTCAATACCCCCAGCAGCCTTTCCACCCTCAGAACATGTACCCTCCAGCGTCGCCCGCCCCCGCTGGCATGCCACTCCAATACGGTACTGGACAATTTGCCCCTCCGCAAGGTCAGCCCATGTCGCGTAATAACTCACAGTTGTCAGAGCGGCCCGCCTCTAGCACAGGCCAGAACCAAGGCCCCATGGTCGTCTCCGGGACTCCTCAGGCTCATGGCTCCCAGCCCAAACCACCCACTGGCTCATCGACTCCAGCTCAGACCCAGTTCCAGAAGCCTAAGAAAGCCGGTATCACCATCAAGAACGCCCAAGGTGAAGTGGTCAACTTCACCTCCCTCAAGGCTCCTGCGTCCCCAGCGCCCAGCACCCAGCAGTCCAGGACTCCCCCTGTCATCGCGTCGACTCCAACGCCCCCGCCCAAGGCAACTACTCCTGCCTCTCACGGCCGTGCCGAAAGCCTCTCTACAGCCAAGCCTGACGAGATCAAGGCCGCATTCCTAGAGCAGGTTAAGAAGTCAAAGGAAGGTGATGCTTCCAAGACAGATGACGAGGCTGCGGCCGAGGCGAAGGCTAAGGAGGAAGCCCAGAAGAAGGAGGAAGAGCGCGTAGAGGCCGAGAAGAAGGCAGCCGAAGAATCCAAGGCCGCCGAAGAAGCCGCAAAGAAAGCCAAGGCCGAGGCTGAAGCCAAGCAGGCTGAGGAGGCAGCCAAAGCGAAAGCCGAGGAAGAAGCAAAGGCCAAGGCGGCAGCAGAAGCAGCTGCTAAGGCAGAGCAAGAAGCAGCTGCCAAGGCAGAGCAAGAGGCAAAGGCGAAGGCTGAGGAACAGAAGAAGGCTGACGCTGCCAAGGCTGAGAAGTCAAAGGAGCCAACTGAGGAGGACATAGACAGAATGATCAGAGAAATGGAAGAGGAAGACAGGCGCCGTGAAGAGGAGCAGGCCAAGATCACGGCCAAGAAGCAAGCCGAGAAGGAGGCAGAGAAGAAGGCGGCAGACGAGAAACGCCTCGCGGACGCTGCTGTGAACGACGCCAAGCTCAGGGAGCAGGAGCGAGAGATGGAACGCCTCGAAGAAGAAAAGGAGAAAGCCCGCGAAAAGGAACGCCTGGCGGCCGAGGGCGGTCAGTCCCAGTCGATGTCAGAAGTCCTGACGAAGAAGATTTCGGACTTGAACGCTTCGAAGACTGGCGAAGACTCCTCCAAGCTTACGATCATCAGCAACAAGGATACGTCTCTCATTGGCTCAGCGCCATCGTCGGCCAAGTCCACCGGCAAGCCCAAGCCAGCGGCTCTCAACCTAGCGCCCCTGAAGACGAACAGCGTCGAGCCAGCTCCACCAACTGCAGCGATGCAGGCTCTGAAGTCTGCCCGGTTCCTGACAGTCAAGGACGAGGTCAAGTACCCCAATGGCATCGCCAGCCCGAATCCCGCCGTCAATGCCGCTGTGGCAAAGAAGGGCGGCTCGTTCAAGTACGATTCAGCATTCCTGCTGCAGTTCCAAAAGGTCTTCACCGAACAGCCCTCCACCGAGTTCTCGCAGCAAGTTAAGAGCTTGATCGGCGACTCAGACGGCTCGCGGTCTGCGTCTGTCAGGACACCTGCTGGTGCCAGTGGCCGCCAGGGATCTAGGAACGCCGCTGGGGCTTTTGGCGCATTCGCGCAGCCTGCTGGAAAGCCACTCCCGCCCAACACGACGTCGGAGCAGCGATTCGCCATGTCTCAAGGACAGATTCCGCGTCCAGCCATTGGAGGCGGCGGCGGTATCTCCTCCTTCCGCGGTGGCTCTTTCGGAGGCAGCCAGATGTCACGCACAGGATCATCCAACTTGGCTCAATCCGGCTCTCGCTCAGGCAGCCGATCCCAGCGTGGTGGTGGTGGCGGCAGTAAGCGCGGAGGCTTCGATGCTGCCCAGGAAGCTAAGCTTAGTAAGACCATGCCTCTTACCGCGGGCATGGAACTCAAGCCTATCCAGACTTCTGCTACGGGCTGGAAGCCAAAGAGCGTCGGCAGGGCTGCCCAGGGTGGTGATGCTGTCGGCCACATGGACCCCGAGACTGTCCAGCGCAAGGTCAAGTCTAACCTGAACAAGATGACCCCTGAGAACTTCGAGAAGATCTCGAACCAGATCCTTGAGATTGCGGCACAGTCCAAGGACGAGCAGGACGGCCGGACTCTCAGGCAAGTCATCCAGCTTACCTTCGAAAAGGCAACCGACGAGGCGCACTGGGCTGCAATGTATGCCAAGTTCTGCAAGCGCATGCTGGAGACGATGAGCCCCGAGGTCAAGGATGTCACTATCACGGACAAGAACGGCAACGTCGTCAGCGGCGGCGCTCTGTTCCGGAAGTACCTCCTGAACAGGTGTCAAGAAGACTTCGAGCATGGTTGGGCGGTTGAGATGCCCAAGCCCAAGGAGGGTGAGTCCAAGGAGACTGTCATGTTGTCCGACGAGTACTACAAGGCAATGGCCATCAAGCGTCGTGGGCTCGGTCTCGTTCAGTTCATTGGCGAGCTCTTCAAGCTTGGTATGCTCACGGAGCGCATCATGCACGAATGTGTCCGAAAACTTCTCGACTTCCAAGGCGAGCCCGACGAGGCTGAGATCGAGTCACTCAGCAAGTTGCTGCGCACCATTGGTGCCAGTCTTGACAGCACCGAGAAGGGTATGATGATGATGAACGCCTACTTTGAGCGCATCTCCGGCTTGGTTGAGACACCTGACTTGCCAAGCCGACTTCAGTTCATGCTTATGGACATTATGGATTTGCGAAGGGACAGGTGGCAGTCCAAGGATGGCCTCAAGGGTCCCAAGACACGAGAGGAAATCCGAGCAGAGGTAAGTGCACGATGTGCAACGCACAGTCTTCATATCTCGTCTCCTCGATCTAATACTAACCATCTAACAGGCGGAGGCTGCTGCAGCCCAGAAGGCTGCCGAGAACGCGAGAAGCAACTACCGTGGCCAGGCTGGCGGCCGGTCCCACACGGGAGGTCGTGGCGATGCGAGAAACTCACTGCAGTTCCAGCAGCCCACCTCGAACCACGTGGGTATGGATGATCTGCGCCGTCTCAAGGGTTCCGCATCGAGAACTGCTAGCGGCAACGTCACCCTCGGACCGACGTCCATGTTCAACTCCCGCAGCAGCAGCGGGCGTAACACCAGGCTGGGCCCAGGTGGCTCACTAGCTCGTGGTGCCGAGGACTCCGGAGCCTCGTCGCGGACCGGAACCCCACCCACTCAGGCTTCGACGAATGCATTTGCGTAAGTCCATGCACCCAGCAGCCCCAACAGCCCATTCAGCAATGCTAACAACAGACCCAGTGCTCTTGCCAACATGGAGTCGGAGAACCCTGCATCACCACCTTCAGTGTCGGCCTCGCCAGCGCTCAACCATGCCAAGCCGGCGGCTCCGGCTGGGGGCGAGAAGAAGGAGGCGGACTGATTCTTTCATCTTTCCAATGTTCGCAATACGCATTAGAGCATTCTCTGCACACCTAAATTGGGCAGGCGGTTTCTGCATTTACGGCGGGGTCAAAAAATACGTGTCAAAAGTTCGCCAGATTTCCCCTTTTCCATGATACCTCATCGGCATAGACAGAAGGCTCGTCTGCAGACATCATCTCAGACATGGGCTTTCCCTCGCATTCACCTTTTCATTCTTCATTTCTGGACTTTTTTTTATTTCCATGCAGTGATGGGGTCCAGTTGCTCTCTGCCGCCTGAGCCCGCCCGCCTTCCCCGACCAGGGACGAGGGGCACCTATCCTACTCGGGACCGACTAGGATCGAAGGTCACATCATGACGGACAACGATGGAACGCTTGTGATGAATGGGCAGAGACTGCCAGACACGCCACGATCAAGCGCCGGGATATCTCAGGAATGGAAACAGGCTAGGATTAGGTAATTGAGAGCAACGATCCAGTGGTAGTCCAAGGGTATTCTTCGGAGTTCACAGGGTTTACAGAACGCGTTTATTTCTTCTCGCTTTTGTTGCTGCCGTCGCTGCTGCCGGCTTCATTCCATTTCCCAAAACGACGAAAGGTGCAGAAAGGCGGTAGTTGGTCGATGGAGGAGAGATCCGCCACTGGTCGCCAACAGTGAGTGGATAGTATCTTCTGTCCCAGGCTAAAGAGACTTTGAGGTGCAATAATCCCTCCGATCTTGGGAGGGACGAGCGCCGTGTATATCATGATGACTATCACATCTAATTCGGGGAGGAGCCGGCAGCCGCAATGAAGGATTGTCTTTTTATTATTGGACGGGTGCTTCTGTTTACTGTTGTGTTGTGTTGCCCTTGTGGACTTGAAGATGTTATACGATGCAGCGCAACAGCAGTTAATCAAATTCTGATGTTCAGATGTCTTGAACAATGTGAAGAATCTTCGGAACCGCTGCTGTAAATTTCCCACTGCGGCACATACCTACTTTGGCACGTAACAGACTTGCATGTCAAGAGCCTTACACGCCAAGTGACCAGATCTTCCCTAGACACTTGCTCTGACAGTATTGTCAACGACTTAGATTGACGACGTGAGGTTCTGAGATTCGACCATGCCGTACGTGCACCTTGGACAATGTGATATCATGAACATATATGTGAATATCATAGCTGCTAAAGGAAGGGCCCCTTGAACTCCTCATCACCCAAATTATGGCGGAAGACGCACACGGTGTCTTGCCCCCAATGCAAATTATCGAAACGCCAGGAACAAAGAATCCAACTCGATATACAGAAGTGTCGTCTTAGACAGCAGCGAAACCCAACTTCGCAAACAACGTGTCCATCGCAACCCACTGCCGTCCGCACTTGTCCAGGTACCTATCGACAACGCCCTTGACCGTCCCGAACCTCGTGCGGTTGTGCTCCGCCAGCGCGAGGATCTTCTCCCTCGTCTCGCGGTCGGCGACCGCGCCCTCGCCGCCCTCGCCGCCCGCCTTGGCCCTGGCTCGGTCCACGTCCCACAGGCTGGCAAAGTACACCAGCTGGTTGTAGATGTCCCGCTCCGAGACCTCGTACCTCATCCGGCCCAGGCAGTCCCGCGCCAGGCCCTTGGGCCCGAGGCAGCGGCTGCCGTAGACGCTCATCTGCCGCGTACGGTTCCCGCAGCTGCTGTCGTCGCATACCAGCCAGCCCTCGTAGTAGGCAGCGGTCGCTGTGCGGATCGCGCGCTCCACCTGCGCCACCACCGAGAGCGTCGACATGGTGGCCCCACAGGAGCCGCAGGTGACGCCGGCCGGTGCGACCCGGTCTGGACTGGCGAGGAGACCCTCAAAGGTCGATGACTTCTTGCAAGAGCGGCAGCGCAGCTGTAGGCGTGTACATCCGCCGAAGCGCACCTCATCGGGAATCTGGGACTCGAGGGGATGGATCTCGAGGTCATTGCTGTTGCCACTGCTTGTGTTGTTGGCGTTGTTGGCGTAGCGGCGGATATCAAGGCCCAGACACTCGGCCAGCTGCGCCGTGGAGGTGCCAACGATGTTGGCACACAGACGCTCAACAGGCGGGAAGATCTGCTTGCCAATGTAATATTCGACGTCCGGAGCCAAGTCAGAGTCCTTCTTGAGCACATCCTGTGGAGTATACGCTCGCTTGGCGGCTGACTCGGAGCCCTTGCTGTCGCCCGTGATGATGTAGGAGATAACGTCTCCCTTCCTCACCGTCTTGCCCCGTGCGAGTTCCCGCAGAGCAACCTGCACCTGTGGCATCGAATCGGCGTTCGGGTACTCCTTGGGGGCCTTGCCAAGCTGCGTGAAGATGATGTATTTTTGCACAGGAACGGCCTGCTCACGCATCTTGCCTGAGATCTCTCGCAAGTAGTCATGGATACGCTGGATGGATACCTCTGTGTCATCACCGGAGAGAATCTCGTTCAAGAGGCGGCTTGAGATCTCCTTGGACAGACTGCAGTATTCTCGTCGTTTCATATCCAGGCCCTTGACTTCCATCTTCTCGATGAACTTGCCGTCTTGCTCAATCATGTTGATTGCGGCATACTTCTTCTTGGCCTGGAGGAGAATGCGACGGAAGACGTTGTCGATGTCGATCTCTAGCAACCTGTATGACTCGTTGACGGCTTTCTTGAACTCGTTGCCCACCTTGTAGGCATCTTTCACGTTGTCAACGTTGGCATTGATCATGACAGAGTCGGTATCACCGTAAATAACCTGTAGAGACTTGCTCTCTGCGAGATCTTTCGTGCTGCGGAGAATCTCACGGCCCTTGTATGTTGTCAAGACAGCCAAAGGACGCGCATAAAATCGTGACTTGGTGTAACCCAAGCATCCGTACATGGAGTTGGCCGTCAGCTTCAAGGCAAGTTGTTTAATGTCCCACGTTGCAAGCTGCTCGGTGGTTGCGGTCTTGTCTTTCATCAGCTTCTTCACCTCTCGTCTGCGACTGACAAGAGTAGCAATCAGCTTGGGTAGGATGCCTTGCTCTTGTTCGGACGGGACTTCAGGAACTGCGTCCTCATCCTCAGACTGTCACATGGTTAGTCGAATCCGAGAATTGAGTTGGGCCGAGTTTGGTTGCTCACCAATGAAGACCGTTCCACCGTAGTGAAGCAGATGTTGAACTCCTGGATGATAGAAGGATACAGCGAGTTGAAGTCCATGACCAGGACAAACTTGTCATAAAGACCCTTTTCGGGCTCGAAGACGAGACCACCCTTGTACTTGTCCTTCTTCTTGGCGTCGCCACCTTCCTCCTCGGCATTTTCGTCCTCCAAGCGTTGTCGTCCCTTGAAGGGCTGCTTGTCAGGACAGATGTATTTGTTACGGTGGAACTCGTGCAACAGAATGTACTCGTTCCGCTCCGCACGTGTACCAGTCAATGTTCTTGCCCAAGAGTTTCCAGCCAGGTTGGTCAGAATCTTGGTCAATGGCAAAAGCTGTACTCGGAGTGCCAGGGCTGTGATGAAATATGTATCAGTCTCTACATGTGAGACGTAATCCATAAGGCCATCCTTGGTCTTAGCCCACGACTTCAGGGCTGCTTCGTTGTCAACATCTCGTCGCATGTTATCGCCAGACAGATACAGGCTGCACATCTCCGTTAAACTCCAGGTCGAGCATTTGTACATAGCCGACTTGCCAGCTTCGTTGGCAAGGTCACAGAGCAGGCGGCCAGCGATGATCTGGCGCTCAGCGAAAACGTTGCCACCCACCTTCCCTATGGATGATGGCCATTCGGATCGCCTGAGTCTGCCGAGACGGGACCACTGGTGGATCTTCTTCTCTCGCAAGCGACTGAGAAGGACGGAATAATCAACGCCTTCCAGCTGGTGACCGAGAATCACATCAGGGTCGACCACGTCAATTTGTGCCAGGAAGAACATCAGCATTTCGGATTCTTGTTTCATAGTCTTGATCAGGCCACGTTTTCGAGTTTTCGCCAATTGCTCAAAGCCTCCTGGGAATGCAGGGCCGTTCGGTCGGATGAGTGTGAAGGTCCGAGATGGCAGTTTGTCTGCTGGTGTCGTGTCGCTGAGAGAAATGTTCTCGTATATTCTGGCACTGATGGCAAGTACCTCCTGCTTGTTGTCCTTGACGTTGAACGTCGTCCGCATGGCCACGCTCATCACCGTTAACGGAGGAGCATCGAGGTTGTCCGAGTCACTCAGGGGGGATATCATGTTAGGATGCTCGGCCAGGACCTCGAGCTTGCAGTGTGAAGCATTCTTGAGAGCACCAAAATCGGCGTCTTTGATCTTCAGCCAGCAAGGACCCATGATATTCTTCCACAGGACAAATTGCTCAAACAGAGCAGTGTTGGTGCCAAAGACTTGCGAGTAGGTCTCACCAGTGGTCCCCATCTCAATCGCAGGCTCTGTGATGTGTCAGTGCGGCCACCTTAAAGCAGGTGAGAGGACTACTCACTAGTATATGGGTACAGGAGCTTCATGTACTGCGTCTCTTTCGGTATGTCCGGCAGTTCGAAAGCATACTTCCTCGTACAAGCCTTGATCTTGAACATGTCGACATTCATCTTGGACATGAGCGCGTCGATTTCCTTGTAAACGTCCATCATCCCAATCTCCTCGTCTGTCTCAACTCCGCGCTCCACGCGATTTTGCCGTGGAAGGAAGAAGAGTTTCCGCAAGATATTGTCCACCTTGACGAAGCAACTGACATACGACTTTGTCTTCTTGTTCAAGACTTTCCCGAACAAGCAGAGGCTGCCCTTGACCTCAGTGTAGTCTGTCCAGAACATGTTCAGACTTCCATCCTCCTCAACTGCATCTTTGTAGTCTATCTTGTTGATGCCTCTTGATTCTGCGGGAGAGCTGCTGACAACGTTGAGACGCTGATTGATATCGTTCCATGCCGAAGAGTCAACTGCCGCCTCGGCCGGACCCTGGGGTGGGGATGAGTTTGCAGGAGAAGGATATGGATCAGCCTTGATTAACCTCTTGGGAACCTTGGCCGCAGTCAGGTTGACGCTAGCAGCGTTTATGGCACCGGCATGGGCAACCTCCATCATGTCTTCGTCTTCATCGTCATCAGCCTCCTTTTCAGCGGTTAGCTTTGTCTTGCGTCCAACCGCATCGACTGTTGGCGATGACGGGGCCGGGTCGCTTGTCGGGATATCGCTCGCGGGGAGAGGTGCAGGAAGGTCATCATCCATTGTTGGGAGAAAGGCGTCGTCGTCACCCATGAAAGTATCGTCATCTTGTGGTGCCGAGATCATGGGCTCTGGGCTGCGTCTGGCTTTCTTCATTGCTGGTCGCTTGAAATCTGGCGCTGGAGAAGGGATGCGTGTGCGACGTTTCTCAGGGGACCTCTCCCTCTTCTTGGACTGGCGAGGAGCGGCAGCCGGTACGTTTCGATCGACCTCTCCCAAAAGGCTGGCGAGGAACTGGTCATCCTCCTCGGTTTTTATGGTCTGCCCCGTGTTAGAGACGTATCCCCGAGTCTTGGAGTTCTTGATTTCCTTCCTACCTTGGGTTTTGGCTGGGCCTTTGTGGCGCCCTTGGTGAAGAACTCGCTGATATCTCGGTCCGTCGCGTCTCGCTTGGATTGCTCCTCATCGCGCTGCTTTTTGGCTGTGGCTCATATGTCAGCGGTGGGCTTCATGTATCATAACAGCCCGCAACACTCACACTTCTTGTTCTCCTTTCCCCGGATCGGAAAGTCGTCTTCGCTGTCACTCTCGTAATGCTGTACACGGTCCCAGTCCTCGCGGCCGTCATCGGCATAACCCTCGCCATTGTCGTCGACAACGAAGTCGTCCTGGTTCAGACGCTCTCGTACGATCTTCTTGTAGCGGTCCTCGTCGACTTCTTCGTATAGTTCTTCTACTTGCTCCACCTCATACGAATCAAAGGTCTTCTTGCCAGCCTTTCGCAGTGCAGCGAGCTGCGCGAGCTTGGCTCGCCTGTCGGCTTTGGGCATGATGAGTTTGTTACCCGGCAAGTCTTGGAGATGAAAGGATGGTCAATTGGCCGAGAGACCAAAGATAAGGGGAACTCTATTGGTATTCTGAGGTCATATTTTGGTGGTGGAGTCATGTGTGAAGCGAAGAGTGCACGCAAGACGTGACTTCGATTTAAAGTGGCAGGGGAGACGCGCCATGCTCTTGTAGACGCGATGTGCACCCCTGTAAGTCGACACGCGAATCCCTGTAACTTGAGTGGCTTCAAGCGGGTCCAGCCGTTCGGTCGACCTCTGGTTATCGAAACGGTTAGTCACCGCCTGCCCCTTACGGCTGAACTCAGACGGAGCGTCTTATCATACGGAACAGGGGTGCAAGCAAATCGACTTTTTTTTTTTGCCATCTCGTAGAATGCGCCTTGTTGCTACCAACTGCCGCCCGCCACATGATGCGCATCACATTGTAAGATCTCAGTCATGTTTGTTTGCAGAGCCTGCGCAAGGCGGGCGTCGAGCTCTGTTCTACGTCCAATTCCCATTGCCGACAGCCGCCTAGCAGTCCTCCCCAGACAGTTCGCGACCAGCTCGTTCCTGCGACAGGGACAGGACCAGGAAGATGGCTTCGCCCAATTCGAGGCCGCGGTGGAGAGGCAGAAGACACCCGAAGACAAGCAGGCCGACAAGAAAAAGGCGGTCGATAGGGCGAGACGGGCGATGAAGAAAGAGCTTCAGTACACCACAGACCCTTACCATATAGCCGACAACGTGGTCAAGAAGTTGAAAGAGAACGACTTCGACAAGGCGCTGCTGTTGACCCGGGAGGCAAGCAAGGACAAGCAATGTGTGGTCAGCTGGAACCATTGTATACAGTACCAGTTCAAAAATAATAAGTTGCACGCTGCTATCAAGCTGTTTAATGAAGTTTGTGACCTCCAATCAACTGTCCATCCCATAATTATACCCGCTTCCCTGGAGCTAATCTCCACGACCGCAGATGAAAAAGCGAGCCCAACTACCAAACGCCCAAACATACACCATTATCTTCAAGGGCTGCGCCGAGTCCGAGCATCCGAAGCTTGCTGTGGGCGAGGCTCTCAAGATTTACAACGCCATGCTTGCAAGCAGCCGGCTGAAGCCCAACATCACACACCTCAATGCGGTCCTTGACGTCTGCTCACGGGCCCAGGATCTCGAGTCCATGTTCGTCACACTGCGCTCGGCCGACAAGGCCCGCGCTCCGAACAACTGGACCTACACCATCATACTGAATGCTCTTCGCCATCAGCCTTCCAACTACAAGGACCTTCCGGACGGATCTGGCGCGGAAGGTGATGCTGTAAAGAAGAGCATAGAGACGACCATCCAGCGAGGGAAATTAGTGTGGGACGAGGTCATGAGCCGGTGGAAGAAGAACGAGATCGTTATGGACGAGGAGCTGATGTGCGCCATGGGTCGGTTGTTGCTCCTCGGCGGCGCAAAGGAGACCGAGTCCATTCTCGCCTTGCTCTCCAACGTCCTCGGTGTACCACGACTCGACCAAGAGCATCTCTCCACCCCAGCACAGAAATCCAGTAGCGACCAGAGCGACGTGTCACAGTCGCCCCCAGAACCAGAAACGCAGCAGCAACAACAACAGCAGCAGCAGCGGCAATTGCAAGGGCCATCAAAGCCGATGGCGGGCAAGAACACGCTGTCGCTGGTAATGAAAGCCTTGGGTGTGAGCAGGAGGACGAAACTAGCCGCAAGGTACTGGGACTACCTGACGAGCACGTTCGGCATCGCCCCGGACAGGTGGAACTACAAGCACTACCTCGACTCCCTGTCCACCGGGGCCGCGAGCGGCAAAGCAGCCCGGACGATCGAGGGCATGCCCGCGGAGATGGTCGACGGCCTCGTCGTGAGGCGTGGCATGCTGATGTGCCACTTCGACGCCTACAACGAGAAGGCGTTTGAGAACGCGACCGCCATCTTCGACGCCATGATGCAGAAGATGAGGACGCCCGACGCCGAGTGCATGAAGCTCTATCTGCAGGTCGCGACGAGCAACTACCGCAAGTTCGACGACAGGTCCAAGTACCCGGTCGAATCCAGGGCCAAGCTGGCCTACGGCCGCCAGATTTTCGACGCCATCGACCGCGTGTGGGAACCACTGAGGCTGGCGACGAATGCCCTCGGCTTCTCAGATACTGCTGTCCCCTCCAAGTCACCTGAGGAAAAATGGAAACGAGACTACTCCGGACGAAAGTCATTACTCGACGTTGCCAAGAGAGTCGTCGCCGTCAGTGACAAGATGATTTCTCAGAGCCTAGTACAGCGAGGCTCGGATGATGCCAGAGTCATTGTGATCCGAAGGAAGATCATGAACGATTATGTTCACCGGAACCTGGAGAAGAACACTCAGCTGGGCCTGGGCTCTAAGAAAAGTCGTGGAGATGGAGATGATGGTGAATTCGCGACTGCCGGTTGACGACCCAAGGCCGTGTGTACAGAGAACTTATCTAATGAGACAACGAGCGTGTACAAACAAAGAAAACATCCCGGGTTTTCCCTCCTCCTCTATACCCACCCACGAATTGAATCTGCTGCTTCAGACCAGTCTTCGGGATGTGCCCGTCTCCAACTCTAATAAGAATACTTGAATGTCCCTGATGATGAGCTACCACTCCGGCTCGAGGCTTGCCAGTGACAGAATGAATAGACGCTGTGTGATGCACCATGGCACTCCACCGTGATAGCGGATTCGGCTCGTAATGAGCAAATCATGCGGCTGTCTTCCCTCCTAATCTCGTCGCCATGTCCAGGTCCTCTGACACTCCGCTGACGTGTGAGTCGTCATAGTGCTTGAACTCGGATTCTGAACCAGCTGGCAGGATGCTCTCTTCCTGGTGCTCGAGGAATCCGCTAAATTCAGACTCGAAGTCGGATCCGCATCTAGGCTCATCTTTGGTCTCGATTTTGTTTTGCAGAGCAATCTCAGAGCACACACTCTCGGTATCTCCCGAGTCCAACATTGGGCTTCGAAGACGCAACACTTCGTCAAAGGTTTGTATCTCGTGGCTCGAGAAGCCGGGGATACCGTGACCAACCATTGCCTGGTATTTCTCACGAAGCGACTGGTCAGGGCCCTGGCAGTCTCCGGTGCCGAATGCCTGGAGCTTGGCCTCTCGCCAGGAGTAATTGTCTGATTTCGTCCACACGTCAACATGGTAACCGATACGCACGATTTTGGTCACCGCGGCTTGAAGAGCCTTTTCTTGTTGTCTGATCGCATCAGGTACTCTGCTCGGGGCACAATCATTTCTGAATACGAGTATTGCCCACTGGTAGGTCGCTCCTAGAGTATGACGGTCCGGCTTGAGATAGTTGGGAAGGACGGTGAAGCTTTGATGTACCTTGAAGGGCGACGTCATGGATGTGTGCAAAGTCCACAGGATGATGTTGCTGTACTCGGAGTGTCCGCAGAGCATGTTGTTGAGGCAGTAATTTGAAAGCGCCGCCTCCGTGTCTTCGAAGTGCTCAGTGCGTGAAGGCGCCGAAGGGATCAAGGGGTAATGAACGTCGCACTTCATGCCCAAGCTGGATTGGACTTCCTGGGAAATGTTGCTAATCTTAGCATCTGCACGTCTGAGCTTCGCGCTGTCCGTGGTTGACATGAATATGTCTCTGTTCGCGTCGAGCTTGGGCATGGAGCCATGCGATGTGCCGTCGTACTTCTTTCCGATGTCTACTGAAGTTCGTCAGCGGTATGCTAGTGCCACGGATTGGAAGATGAAGCGAGATTAAGGGCTTAAGGGCAATCAATGCAGACCTTGGATGACTTGCTCCGAACAGGCTCGAAAAGTGATCGTCCTTCGCAGATCCGGATCGAGGGCCGGGAGGTCGAGTTTTGGAAGGGGAGTCCGAAGTGTTTGAGCTTGAGCATGTCTTTGGGATCTTGCCAGGACGGTGGGTGAGATATCACTCTCACATGTTGTTACGGCCAACATTTTCTTGTCATTTCCATCGGTAACGGCTTTGAACAACCGCCGTTTCAGAGTCGGTGATGATGAAGCCGGGCTGCTCGGCATCGGTATCTGGGAAGACTTCGAGCGGATGGAATCATACCACCTCTGCTTGGTGGCAGAGCCGACTGGGCTTGAGGAACAACTTGAGCTCGACGTGGCTGTAATGGTATTGGTGGCCGTGTTCAGTGCCCGTCGACCCTTTATGGAACCTCTGACAGAGCGGACTGCGTCAAGAGAACGATGTCCCAGAGTGCGACCCATGGATCCATAGGAGGGCGATGGCTGGCTGACGGCTGACTTGGGAGTCACATTCTCGCCTCCCGGGCAGGCCAAGCAGCAGCGAGTTCTTCTCGTTGGAGTGACAGGAGTGGGAGGCATCTTGTCTGTGAACCAGCAGGATATCAAGGCTAACAATTGTGGGTGAACTGTTTCCACGAGTCGATGTTCAATAATTACGTGACTGACGATGCTTTGGGTGGAACGTGTGGTAAAGCTGCCTAAATGATGTGGTTTTTTGGGAGAAGAAACGGAGACAACACAAAATCATTTTCCTTTGACTCAAAGAAAAGAAGACCAAGCAGGGCTGTAAGTTCCAACCGAAGGACCATTTGAGATGGAAGTCTCGTTGGACTACTTGTTGCTTTGCCCGCGGTTTGGCGCAGGCAGGAGCGAGTTGCGCATCACATCCCCGGAACTAAACCTCCGCCTTCAGCTCTCAGAAGACTTTTAGACCTCTTGGATGTTCCGTCTTAGATTTTTCAAGTGAGATACGGCGAACTCGATTGACATTACGCAACCTGGTACAGAGTGCTGGACTTGGCCGTGTAGATAGTGATGTAAATGAGAGGGGGCTCGACAAAGTTCTGGTGCTGAAATACAATTGACCCGCATAGCTTTACGACAGATGTGATGGGTGTGGTCTACCCAAGCTTCTCAGGATATTTTCTTCGACCTCACAAGCTCCCACAAAGATGGAGAATCGCTCTGGAAAACCCAGGCCGGTGGGACATCAACATAGGCGTAGGATGCTTCGAAAAGCACCGAAACATTTTCTTCTCTACGGGAGAACGTGAATATCATCTGGCTTAGCCTTGCAATCGGATTCTGCTGAACAAAGCCCATCCAATCAAGCCGCGTGTACATGAAGGCATCCACAGGTGGATGGCCTCCCGCAGGAGAAGGCCTCCCGCAGCATCTAGTACCACCACATTGATACCGCAACAAGCTCTCTCAATAGGTTGGAGGCGAGGTAGCAGATGATCCTGACGTCTATCACTCGGATATCTCACGGTACAATTGGACGCAAGCAGTGTTCTTGCAGAGTGGGGACAGCTTCACAACATGTAGCAGAAGCAACGACCAGCGCAGATCCTGGAGGGCTAGCATCATTCTGATGTTCGACCGGTAGGCCTCAAATGCTGCAGCAAGGCTTCCTAACGACAGCCTGCTATCATGCTCCGCCTATATAAGTCGACAAAGATCCCAAGGCCATCCAGATGTTCTCCTCTTTCCCAACCCTCCAGATCCTACAACTCGAAGTGAACATCACACCATTCCAACCTCAAGACTTTCGAACATACACCATGCCTGACAAGACTCCCATGTCCCAGAGCGATGCAGCTCGCATCCAGAGCAGCCAGGTAAGCATGTGGCAGGCATTGTCTGCGATTGGAAGGCATCGAGGTGAGATCCACGGAACTAATCCATCCTCCGTTGCAGGCCAAAGGCGGCGGTGATATGAGTTCTGGTGGGTTTTCCGCCCGGGCCCAATCGGCGGCAGCCCACAACACCAACTCGGGTGCCGGACAGAGCACGGCGCAGGGGAATACCGGAGGCGGGGGTGCTGGTGGGAAGAAGTAGGTCGCCGGACCGGTATGCCCAGATGGAGATGATTCAGTCGGTGCGGAAGGACAGTGGATGTGACGACGTCGTCTCGAGTAGTTCTCTGTAATTATCCCACATTCATTTGAATAACAAGATTCAACATCTTGGCCCACGTATATTGATCGCCAGTTCTGGTAGGCCCTGAGCCATGCTCGGTATTGCTGGTCATCCCGTGACTGTCGGTGGGAGAGAAGCTGGCCGACGAGTAGATGCACCCTTGGCTCAGGCAGATAAACTCAAGCTTCCATGTTCCAACAGGAGTCGTCATGCAATGGCTGAAAAGGGTATCATAGTTGCATTGAAATCTGAGCGGAAGTGTACAAGCACTTTGTCCTCCTACTCGTCCTTCTCAAAAGCGTCGTTGAGATAACCGACAAAGCTCTCCCTCATCCTGCTGGCGGCCATATTCCCGACAGCTTCGAGGCCTATGCCACCCCTGTTCATATTCACATACGCGCGTCGGTATCTCTGTAACTGGGGCAGCCCAACCTTCTTGCCCGGCAGTTGCACGACCAGCATCTCTGACCCGGCTTCTCCGGTCTTCGATATGCTGACCTCGCCGCCCCCCTCATCCGGCTGCTGCTCCAGGATCTTCTTCACAATGTCCTGGGTCTCCCTGTCGAGCACGTACAGGTAGTCGCCGCCCGCGTCCCGGCTCCTCTGGACCGTCGACTGGTTGGGCCTGATGACCTTCCTGGCCTCGCCGGCGATGGCCTCCCACATCTCGCCGAACACCTTCCTCGTCTGGTCCTCGTCGTCCTCCCAGATCAGGGTGAAGAGCGGGCTGTCCCACCGGGTCATCGGGTTGGGCTCCTCGTACCGGAACACGAGGTTCTCCCAGTTCGCCGACTCATACGCTCCCTCGGGCGCCTCGTCGTCGCCCGCCACGCTTTTCCCTGCCGTGAGTGCTTCCTCCCGCCGCCGCAGCCGCTCCTCGTTGACCGTCCTGGCCCTGTCCGGGGGGCAGCCGACCTGCAGGAGCACGCTGGGCGTGCTGAGGTTCTTGGCCTCGCAGTAGAGCTGGTAGCGCCAGCCCTTTATGTAGTTCAGGCCGTCGAGGATGACGATGTCGCGGGTGGACAGCACGCGCTTGACGGCGCTCGACAGTGAGGCGCGGGCATCCTTCTCCGAGGCATTGGCGGAGCGGGTGTGTGCTGGGAGGTTTTCGGGGGACAGGTCGTATACTGTGCGGCTGATGGACTGGGTCTGGTCGGAGACGAGGTGTAGCCGGTACTTGGCGCCTTGCTGCTGTGCCTGTATCTTCTCGGCCAGGTAGTCGTGGAGCTGCTTTGCCCTCGTGGACTTGCCCGCGGTGGGCAGGCCGGTTACGATGACGAGCTGTGCAGAAGACCCGCCGTCGTGAGTCTTGGTTCAACCGCGAGACATACCAAGGACCGGGGAGAAAAGGGGACAATCACTCACCGGCATTGTGAGTTTGACTGAGCCCAAGTTGGTTCGACGACCGCCTTGGAATGGGCGCAGGTACGTACAATCGAGAGCTTTGCAGTTGAAATCTTGGTGGGGCTCGGTTGACAGCAGATGGCGGGGCTGGAAGTCAAGGACCAGGGTGCGAGATTCCAGATCTCATCGCCTGGGCACTGGTACTCGGTACCTGAATTTGTACCTAGGTATCCACTGTGCTGCTATTGCTACAGGATGTTCTGGGATGATCATTCTGCCATGCTCCTCCCCAGAGCTCAACCCAGCTATTGTCAGGTCCTTCGAGTCGGCAGCTTGGACAGTGCTTCACTTGTTTTCTCCGTCCTGTTCATGTCCTTGGCCCGTCTGCCTGACCTCCCTGCCTGGTCGTTGCCGGTTTGACCCCTCGGAAGAGACTCCCACCTTACGTTCGAATGCATCGACACATGACGATGTCTTCAGCCGGGCGATCGCATTCGCATCGTCGTTTTAAGGTTCGAGACGGGGTACGTATGCATATCCAGTAGTACGATAACTGCATTTAGCAACATAGTACTCAGCATATCGCTGCACCTGCGTCAGCCTGCAGCTTCAAGATTCTGTGGGCTCCTTCTCGATGTGGGCAATTAGCCGAAAGCGATCTGCCGTGTGTCGAACCTGCATCTGGAGGCTCGGTTGCAACGTTGTGGGGGTCCAACAGGATGGGGGACGACACTTGATACAAACCGCGGCCACGGCATTGAATGCAGGACCAGGCTGGCTGGCAGCAACACCAGGACACAATTGCGCAATAAGGCAGGTGATACCTCGGCCAGCCGCCTGTCAGAGCCAAAGCATGCTGTTCATTCTCCAATCGCACGCCGCAGTCATCAGGCGTGCCCTCCTAGAAAACCCCCTATCACGCCCCCGGTTCAAGGTGAGAACGGAACGACCGGAGCCAGGTCGCGTTTAAATTGCGAAAACATCAGACGACACAGGAGAAAACACATCGGATGAGGGCCGAGATATGACATCCCGATGCTCCAGCGATCTGTCAATCCCCACCAGACGAGCTGATTAGACTCGTGGGCCACTAGAAAACTTTTGTTCTTTGTTACAGCGCTTGAGCCTCATTGCCTGCCTGTGCGACGCCGCCAGAATTGGCTTTTTTGACCCGACTAATAATCCTTTAATCTCGCAGCAGAACTTTCAACGTCTACCTAAGGCGCACTCATCTACTGTGTACTAGAGCACGGCACTGGCTGACTGGCAGGCTGGCAGGATGGTCCCCCCCCCCGGAGAGCCAAGCCGAGCAATCCACGGTAGTTGCCGCAGCCATTGATTCACATCACGCAGATCCGGAAGGGCCGTGAAACGAAAAGGGCTTGCGCTTTGCTACCAGCTCTGCACCGCGCCAAAAAGCACTATCGGGGGTTGCAGGATAGGAGAGGAGAGGTCGACTCCATGCGAGGGCCATGTGGAGCCATGCGATGTCAGTCCATGTGATGTGGCATCTGGCATGCGTCGTTTGCTTGTCACCACTACTACTTAAAAAACCAATTACGCTTGATTCTCGGACCGTTGCGCCGGACCGTCTTATATTTCGGATGAGACGAGGTAGCTGTCTGGCAGCCTACGCGTGCGCCCAGCCCAGTTTCATCGGGGCTGTCAACAGGGTCGAGTGGAGACACGGACTACATATGGGGCCGTCCTCAAAGCCGACAGTGTTGACATCGGCTTTGAGCAAGTTGACAGATATAGCATGGGTGGTCCTCGGTTGAGGATTCCGGGGGCTGTGCTATACTCAGGTACAACACCACATGTCAGGTCCACGAGCTCTGAAGGGCCCGGGTTTCATTGTGTTGATAGTCTGATCTTTTAACTCCAGCATTGGGCCGGACCCACTGTCTTGTCCACGATCATATAGTTCGCGAATCTTAAGCGTCAACATACAATAGTCCGGGGCGCCACGCGGACATGGCTCGAATCTTTATCTGCCTAGCCCGATCCTCAATAGAGCCGGACAAGCCCGTGGAATTAGGTCAGACTAGCAGGCAATGCGCATTCGTGTCGACCGTCTGGACGCGATTGCCGTGATTGTTGTTCTGACCGTGCCACCGTGCCTGCGTGCCTGAGTGCCTGTCGAGTGCGATGAGACGAACATTGAAACGTGTTGTGGCAGCAACTCCTTTCTAGTGCATAACCCTGGGAGACGCCCTGCAATGCCCATCGACGTCAACCAAGGTTAAGCCAGTCTCCCGCCTGCCCAGGGCAGCCAGCTGTCTGATGCGCATCTGCCAAGACCTCCATGAAGCTCCGATTCCCATCCACCCCCCTGCAATGCTTCTGGAAGCTTCAATTGACGGGGGTTTCCGCCACCAACCGCTAGCTTCCAGCCCCTGAGGCACGAAGAAAGTGATCCTTTCCCCGTGTTGTTCCGCGGTGCTCTGGTGGGCAGGATGGCCACGGCAAAATGGGCACACCCGGGAGATGGTGGCGCACTACAGCAGTAGGCTATTATCCCCCGCCTGGGCTATGCTGGTCTGCTATTGTTTTATTAGCGGACCAGTGGAGGACCAACGGGACAAGACCCAGGGGTGGGCAGGGCCAGGGGCAGGATGGCTAGAGCGCATAACGGCCCCAGATGTGTGTGCTCGTCTGGTTGATCCGATGCTAATAGTCGGGCAGATCTGTCCCAGATCTCTCCATGATGCATCGCGCCGAAAATGGCACCCCGTCGTGATGTTGCGGAGAGGTGAGCCGGACTTGCTTCCTTCGTTCTTAGTCTTAGGGGCTGGTGCGTGCGGATACATGTATGCAACACTTCCCTCCGAGTCTGCCGATATCTCGGGTCAACTACCACCATACGTCGCAGCCTATCCAGATCTCTCTCACATTCTCAATCAGCCCAGTAGCAAGGGTCTCGGCGCCTTAGTGTCAAGCAGCACCTCAAAATCTAGCACAAGAATCTCTAGTCAGTGGCACCTCGCCCCGACACTGCCCACACACATCATACCGCGCAGCATTCCTGTCTTGGTTTGGGTCCCACTTCAGCCTCACATCCTGAGGTGCACACCGTCGAAATGGTTTACTGCGGTAAACCCTCCAAGGGGTGTTCAAACTGTCGCGAACGCAAGATCCGTGTAAGCCACAATTTTCGAAATATCCAGTCGGGCTTTCTCAAACTCCGCTGTTCATGGGCTGGCTCCGCAAACTTGCCCGCTGTGCCAGGGCCTGTTGCGGAATGACCTCCCCTTCTGACGATCCTCCTCTCAAGACTAAGCACTGACTGATGCGGGACCCAGTGCGATCAACGAGAGCCAGGCTGTGGGCAATGTGAAAAGCGACAGCAACAATGCCCAGGATACAGGAATCTGGTTGATCTTATGTTTCGGGACGAGAGTTCTCATGTGATAAAGAAAGCAACTGCGAAATCTAGGAAGAAGAAGACCCAGTCGCCAGACAAGACTGCTATTACTACTCCTTCGCCGACCAGGCCGGTCCCCACGCCGAAAACACTGACTTGGTCGCCGCCCGAGTCCAGTACAAGCTCCAGCCCGAGGCGGCCCCCCGTCACGCCGTCCATTTCGACCTCAACCGCTCACAGGCGGGACGTTTCTGTTGCCTCACAGCTCCAATGGTCCCCGGTGTTCAAGTTTGATGAGACAGATAAGCGGCCCTTGAAAGAGGAGCCCGATTTACTGTTACCGGAGGACCTTTTCACTCCCTCATACTATTCCTTCTCACCCAGCTATCAGGAGCGGGGTGTCAACTTGTTCATCAACCGTTACATCAGCGTGAGCGAGAACTTCTGCCATCACAAATATGACTTGTGAGCTACTCCGCCCCAAGTGAACACCAATTACTGCCTGACGCTAACCGGCCACTGCAGCCTTTTCGACCTTTGGAACCCAAGCACAGCCAACGAGGAGAGTGACTCGGTCCTCGCCAGCGTGACGGCCGTCGGTCTCGTCGGCGTCGCGCAGATGACAAGATCTCAGACCGCCCTAGACGCAGCGCGGAAGAGCTACGGCAAGGCTCTGCAGTTGACAAATGCCGCACTCCGGGACCAGGCAGAGGCGGTAAAGGATACCACCATGCTCTCAGTGCTTATACTCGGCCTCTTCGAGATGATCGGTGGCTCGAGCGCAAGGACCACCGAGGCCTGGCAGAAGCACCTCAACGGCGCCGCTGCACTCGCCAAAATCAGAGGCATGGCCCAGTTTAGGTCCCGCGCAGGAATCCGGATGTTCTTCATGCTCACCCAGAATACAATGATCAGCTGTATTCAAAATGAGCTGCCCATGCGTAGGTTTCTTCCCGCGTCCAGAAGTGTCGGCCACTTGGCCCTTGGTTCCAAGAAAGAGAAACGATGTGTCTCGAGCGTCGTCTCGCACAAATTGGGTGTTGATTTGCTAACGGACAAAATCAAACAGCCAAGGACCTGATCGACCTGCGTAGTCAGCTAGGTGTAATGTTCAAACTGAACGGCCGAGAACCCGGATTCGAAATATGCAATGCCATGTATAAGGTTCTGCAGCTGCAGTATGACATCAAGCAGAACATCGTCACTGACCTGGACGAGATGCTGGACAAGTTCACCGAGGCCGAGGACGACTTCGAAAGGGTGGTCACCCTCTTCCCTGACGACTGGCAATATAGTAAATACCGCCTCACACAGCGCCTACGGCCGGGCTTCTTCAACAATGTCTGTCATTCTTACCCAAGCCTCCGAGTGTCAACGATATGGAACGGTCTGCGGACGTGCCGCATGCTGATCATCGAGACGATGCTGGAGGAACTCCGAGACCGGTTCCGCCGCGTCCCCGTCGCTCAGGTGCCGGAGCGGCACCAATATGAATACCAGAAGGCAAAATTCAAGCTGGAGAGGATTGCACTGGCAATACTCGCAAGCGTCCCCCAACACTTCGGGCTTGTGCCCTTGGACGGAAGCGCCCAAGGCACATTCGCGCCAATACCGACCGCCGATGACGCCTGGCCCCAAATACCTGAGAGCGGCTGGGGTGCACAGCTTGGAGAAGACGTCGCTTCTGACAGCCATGGCTTAGATGAAGAGGACACCTACTGTCCAAGTCCTTCACTCAACAATGCCATGCAAGTCAAAGATGTGGAGGCGAGTGCCAAGCGCTTCATGCTCTTGTCCTCAGTTACGAACGGCCTGGTCTGGCCGCTGTACCTCGTCGGGATGTCCACAGCATCTTCAGCTGAAATGAGGGCATTCGTGGTAGAGAGGCTACATGCCATACACAACGAAACAGGGCTGGCCCAGGCCAAAGACCTTGCTGCCGTCGTTTCCAGTCGCAAGCAATTTCCCGAGCCATCAGGACGAAGGCCCCAGGCGTGCGGTTCGACAAATTTCATGAGGTGGGAAAGTCAATACGCGAAAGGAAAACAACGGACAACGGTGCTTCCTGTGTGAGCGCCGAAACTGTCAGTAGCGGGACCCTATACATTGGCAACCAAGGGAAAGCTCCAGTAGGGAACACTGGAGAGGTTCAATCAACGCTCAAGGCCTCCACGTCGAGAGGATACCGTTGGCAAGATTGCGCGCGGATCGCTGTCAGGGCAGGCTGGAAAGGCTCTAGAGCCCGGGGGGCAGCATCATCGCGAATGAATAATTGGAGCGAAGACCTGGGACGTGTTAACGCACTGTGTATTGCGAGGTGTAGACCTTCCTTGCGTGTAAAATCTTACAGGAATTCACCAGTTATCAAAGTTACCAAAACCGCCCGTCTTAACCTTCTTTCTGGAGGGCTCCCATGCGTCCACGTTCAGGTCGTCTGCGACGGCCGGAGCCTCGGATTGGTCCGCGCGAGATGACTTCAGATACTTTCCAACTCCGCTGCCAGCCGAATCGACGGTACCGTCTCCACGAATCCGTTTTCCGGTCCATGTGGTCTTGTCGTCATCAGTGCCGCCCTGACGCTTGAGCTCAGCCTTGGCGGCTTCAGCCTTCTCCGTCTGCTCCTTCTCCTTCAGGAACTCCTCAAAGGGGTCCAAAAACACAACGACGTCTTTGATGACGATTTCCTTCAGGGGCCGGCTGCCTTCGTCCACTGGCACAGCCTCCATCTTGTTCAGAGTGTCCATGCCGTCGACGACTTTGCCGAAAATCGTGTGCTTCCGATCCAGATGCTTCGCTGGCTTGTAGGTGATGAAGAACTGGCTGGAGTTCGTGTTCTTACCCTTGTTCGCCATGCTGACAACACCACGCTCACTGTGCGTGAGAGGACCGTCGAACTCGTCTTGGAAATTCTTTCCCCAAATGCTTTGCCCTCCCTTTCCAGTCCCGGTGGGGTCGCCGCCTTGGATCATAAAGTTCTTGATATTGCGATGGAAAGGCACCCCGCGATAGTAGCCCTTCTGTGCAAGCTTCACGAAGTTCCACACAGCCTTGGGTGCGGTCTCGGTCTGCAATTCGATGACGACCTCTCCGATATTGGTCTCCAGCCTGGCATAACCCTTGAATTTGATCTTCTTTGGTTTCAACATCCAGTCCTCATCCGATAGTATAGCTCTCTCGCCGCTTGTCTCCGGCGTGAGACCAGTGCTTGTAAAACTCGCAGCTGCTCTACCAGTCGTGTATGTGGCGGCATTGTGTGCGAGCTTTCTTTCCTGTATCGCGGGCTTCTTAAACGTCGTGGCTGAGGATGGTTTTTGCAAGGCTTTGGAAGAGCGGTTGATGTCGCCACCAGTCTCCCTCTCTCGTCTTGCCTTCTCGACCGCCTCCTTTGCCCGCAAGACTTTGTCACCGATTCTCCCTAGAGCATCAACGTTGACGCTACCCTGCTTCCTCTCTTCTATTTGCTCAGGCGTCAATAATGCCTCGCCGCCATCCTTGAGGTACTGGAACTCGCTCAGATTCCTGGAAGCCGCGTTTTGAGGATCCTGCAGAGTGATAATATCTTTTCGGCCGAACTCTTTGTCGTCAACAAGGTCGTGCCAGTTCTTCTGTTTAATGTTCATCTGCTCGACCGTCTCCCAAGCGAAGACATTCGCGTATGTGCCATGCCGTATCGCGACGATGTGCGTGTTGTCGGTGAAGACTTTGAAGGTGACTGGGTCTATCATGTCCCCTTTCCCGTCCGTGGGGCCGGCGTTGGAATCCGCCTCGGCATCAGCGTTGCGTGCAAAGTTGAGCTTGATCAAGTCCTTGGGGTTGAGTGGCTGTCCGTTCACCGGGTTCGTGTCGTTCTTGTCGAGCCATGAGCCGATGACCTCGACATCGAATATTGTGCCCTCAGGGGTGCAAACGGGATTCTTGAACGGTTGGAGGCTTGCGGCACAGAAGTTGAAGGGGAGACGCCTGAAGTTAGCTCCTGCTCTCTGAGCGCGCGATCCAGCTCCTGCGCCGACGCTGGCCGAATAAGCATCGGACGAAGACCATTCGCTGTGTGTTATGTATAGCTTGTCCGTGCCTTTGCCCATTTTGGCTCGGTGTGGCGTTGGTAGCGAGCAGTGTCGCGAAGAGGGGCCGTGTTATATGCTTCGCTCTCGATTATGTCAACGCAGTCGCCGTGGGCGCACCTGCTTTGGAATATGGGGTGTCGCCTGATGTTCCGAAACAGATCTCTGTCTGTGAACAAGCAGGAAGGTTGCTGTTTGTGTTTGGGAGCGCAGAGCAGAAGTTGGTTGGCTGCAGTCCATGTAGAGTGAGAACAAAACAATTTGACCGCAACGTTGGAGTCGCATGCGACGAAATGTTTTGCCAGCCAGATCCAGATCCAGGCAAGGTCAGGCTAGGCCTGCAGCCTAGGTAGGTGCCGTTCCGGCCATGCGACCCCCAAATATAGCGACAGCTGCAGCTCTGGAGATCCTTGCCAAGACTCCACACAGAAGCCTTCCGAGGGCGCCGGTGGCCCGATGCGCAGCTAGCCCCATGTCGCAGCCAAGCTTGCGCAATGCTGCTGCACTCCGTAACCTGTTATCCCGGACCTTGGACCTTGATCTGCACCGCCGGCTGCTAACTGCAATTTGTCCAGAGCCAGGGAGGGACGCAGTTGCTGCTGCTGCATCCACGCCTGCGATTACGTCTTCACCTTGAAAACATCCCATCGTCTATTCCGACTATGGTTGCCGGTTGTTCCGCTCAGCAGTCAATTCATCGCGGAGACACCACAGTTCTTGCCTAGGTGAATTGTTGAGAGACCAGTCTCACTCTACCGAGGCCTCAGTCGCCGCCGCCGCAGCCCCATTCCAGCTGTCCCGCCGGCTTCTACATCTCCCTGCAACGACCGTCGACCACAACTCCGGCCCTCTTCCTCATCACGCACATCCAAATCAGATACAATGAGGTGGTTCTCAGCAATAGCGTCTCT
>JACBFG010000015.1:3523156-3542520 GCA_013435955.1 Diaporthe sp. HANT25 | reverse complement strand
CCCCCCCCCCCCCCGGGGAATGCTGCTGCTGTCTTCCCTTCGCGGTTGCTGACTTGTAATCCCCTCTATCTAGGACCAGACCGAGGAGAACCGACAACGATGTGCTGGCATGTACAGTAAATCGGCTTGGGGTGGACCTGTCGACCCGTTCATTCTCATAAAGTTCCTCCCTCAGCAAAGCGATTCAGACCCCGTCGTCAGCCTGGTCGTCTTCGAGTGGAAGGACGAGGATCTGATTGGCGTATATCCAAGCCCAGATGCCCCTCAGGTATGAGACAGCTGCTTGTGAGGTGGCGTGGGACGGGAAACTGACGTGCTGCACAGAAAGTCGGTATCTGCGAGGAAAAGCAAATCGAAGACGGGTTCTGCGAAGAGCAGAACATCGGAGAGTTCATCTTGGCAGCCAATGCGACCGAGAAGTCTAAGAACCTCATACTCACCGACGCAATACACCTGAAAGATTCGAAGCCCATCAAATATGAGATCAAGAAGACAGGCTACTACTGCGTGCTTACGGACAAGTACACCGCAAACGACTACACCGCCGTCGTCGAATTCCGCAACGCATATGGAGAGCTGCCGGCAACCCAGATACCCAAACTTCCATTCTACGGAGGGATAACAATTCTCTATGCATTGGTCGCCGTGTTCTGGGGCTTCCTCTATTACCAGCATCATGCGGACATCTGTATGTTTGCTGCTGTGTCTTGTACGACTGGGGAAAAGGCATGCTGACAGGTTCTATAGTGGCTGTGCAGAATTACATAACGGCCATCCTGCTATTCCTCGTTGTTGAGATGCTCATGACCTGGGGTTTCTACGGTATGAAATGAGATACCATGAAGAGCGCCGCGAATACAAGGCTAACCCGATCTTCAGACTACCTGAACCGTAACGGTTCGAATGTCGGATCAAAGGTGCTACTGGTCGTTGTTGGCATCTTGAATGCGGCTAGGAACTCGTTCTCGTTCTTCTTGCTGCTCATCGTATGCATGGGCTACGGTGTTGTCAAGCCGACGCTTGGTCGTACCATGATTTACGTGCGATGGTTGGCGATAGCACATTTCGTATTTGGTCTGGTCTACGCCATCACGAGCCTTCTGATCACCCCTGACAGTGCAGGTAAGAATCAACCTGCCAGGATACCCGGCTTGTGGATATGAGACTTATCCGTCTTATCTAGGACCTTTCGTGCTCCTCATTGTTCTGCCCTTGGCAGCAACACTGACCGCATTCTACGTGTGGACGCTCAACTCTCTCAACTTCACCCTCAAGGACCTCCGGGAGCGCAAGCAACATGCAAAAGAGGCGATGTACAAGAAGTTGTGGTGGTGCATTCTGCTCAGCATCCTTGTCATCTTTGCCTTCTTCTTTTTCAACAGCTTCTCATTCGCTTCGGCGAGCGACCCAGACTATGTACCCTTCCACTGGAAATCGAGGTGGTTCGTCCTTGACGGGTGGCTGAACCTGGTCTACTTTGCGGATGTTGCATGGATTGCTTATGTTTGGCGGCCTACTGCGAACAACCGTCGCTTCGCCATGTCGGACGAGATCGCGCAGGTGCGTCTACTCTATGTAAAGGGCTACTAGATGTGTCGTGGATGCTAACAAAGTTACTAGGATGACGACGGCACCTTTGAGATCAACAACATGGATATTGGGGCGCCAGATGATTCAGACGATGAAGAGGCGAACGTCGGCTCGAAGCCAGCTATCAACACCACGAGGGGAGGTCAAACGAGTGGAGTAGAAAACTACCAGGCAGCACCGGGTGCGCCTGCCAATGGCAGCAGCCAGCGACCACGGGCGTCACTGGATGGTGAGACGATCTTCGCCATCGGCGATGATGACAAGTTCTCGGACGACGACGATGAGGACGCTGGACTGGTGAAAGGCAATGGCAAATGATGAATGCCGAACAGCGATACCTTCTCTGGAGGGCATCAAGGCTATCACAGCATCGGGGTGAGCGGAACGAAGTTGGCAAGGCGATACACTTGCGTTGTAATGTTATAGATTTATTGGCGTTCAAGCGAGTGCTCAACGGGCATGGGGTTCGGCACCGGGCATGGTTGTTTTAAGCTTTGGTATTTTTAATCACAAAAAGCTGGTTTGCATACCACATGCATGGCCTGGACTCGGACAGAATGATCCCCAGGCATTTACTGATCGGGTTTTGGACAGGGTGTTAAGCCCCAACGTCACCCCCAAAGCCCACCGGCCGCCTCTTGCCATCATTCTCGGGCAATATGGCGAGAGCCTTGTATGTCTTGCCCATCCCGTCTGGGCCCCGGTCGACAAGCCTTTTCCACGCCTTTTCGACATGCTCGGACTTTGCATCGCCCTCGCCCTTCTGCTTTAGGCTCTTGACGAGCACCTCGGCGCGCTCCCTGATTCCCATGCCCTCGAGGAACGCCGCCTGCTCGACCGGCCCGTGGACCTCGACGCCGTCGCTCGCCCTGAGCGCGGCCTCGGCGACGGCGGCAAAGTCCACGTCGGCGCTCAGGTCCGTCTGCCCGGGCTCGGCGAAGGGACTCACCCGCCGGTGCCTGCTGATCCCCCGCAGCGAGTTGACGGGCACCGTGCCGTCGCCGGGGCCGTAGTCGAGGATCAGCGCCGCACCCGACGGCTTGTGCTTGGGGTGTTGTGGGGACCCCCCGATGCGCGTCGCAAAGTCTGTCGCGTACAGTGATGCGTCTGGGCAGATCTCGATGAGAGCCCCGGGGATGGATTTCATAGCGCGGTAGCGTGGGGATGACTCAGGCAGGTAGAGTGAGTGGCGGGTTTGGGACGGCGAAAGAGTGAGCTGGAAGTCTGGCACGGGGGTGTCTGTGGACTGGGACCTGGGCGTCCCGAGGCTCTGGTGCGTCGAGCCCGGCGGCGTAGGCGAGACAACCATCTCTCGCCATTGGACGGTTGGTTTTGTGGTGTCTGGGGCTTGCCGCGATGATGGGGAGGCAGATGGTGTGGGTGTTTGAGATGGGTGGACGGTGACGAGTTGGAAGGCGTGTATAGGTAGAGCGTCGAAGAACTCGTGGGCTACTATGAATGGGACCTTGTCTGAGCCTGCATGGTGTCAGCGTCGTCCATGTCCTCAGACAATTTCCAAGTCTCTGTATCTCGTACCTTGTGGGATAGACCTGACCGTCTCGGTCCATACAATTGGAAGATCGGCATATCTGCATGTGCTGTGGTAACCACTCTTTGACTCTGTCATTTGTCGGTCCTTTCCACACAGGAGATTTTTCTGAGTAACCCTCAGCTCGGAACTGGCCTCAACCATGTAGACGACATCAATAGCGTTGGCCATTTCCTTGAAGTTTGATATAGTCTGCGCACTCATGATCAGCAAGACTGTTCAAATAAATGTGAGAAAGGAGTGTCGTTACGTACCCGTAGTATGTCGTCCATCAGGGTGCCTCTCCCCGGGCCGACCTCGATGAGCTCAATGCCCGACTTTGGGCGGCCCTGAGACATCCACTCCGCCACAAACCATATGCCAATGAGCTCCCCAAATATCTGGGAGATCTCTGGCGAAGTGACGAAGTCTCCCTTCTGACCAAATTGGTCTCTGCCCTGCTCGATGGCGCCGGTGTAGTACCCTCCCAGGTCACCAGTCAGGCACATGCGCATAAAGCTTGCG
Source organism: Diaporthe sp. HANT25 (assembly GCA_013435955.1). Lineage (NCBI taxonomy): Eukaryota > Fungi > Ascomycota > Sordariomycetes > Diaporthales > Diaporthaceae > Diaporthe > Diaporthe sp. HANT25. The sequence goes on along the minus strand of JACBFG010000015.1, from coordinate 3,538,877 downwards.
AGAGGGACAGGGCCCGTCATCTGGTCCAACCGTTAGCCGTTTTGTATTTTCTGGCATGACCTAATTCTCAGTGCAGACAAACCTCTATGGCTTGGGCAAGCTGTTTTGCCAGGGGCGTGGACCACTTTCTAGAGGCATCCTCATTACGCCTGGACGCCGTCATCGATAGGGCCCTGAAGCCCTGAGATGCTACGAAGCCTTGGCGATATGCACATCCTGAAGAAAGCCCCAGCCCACGAGAAGCCAACCTGCGTGAAAACGGCCTCATTTTGACAGTTTGGCCGGTTCAAGAATTATTATGGAGAACCAGCCGTCTTCATCGTGAGCCGAACATTACTAGCTCGGTATTCGGGGAGTTCACGAGGTCAATGTCGGTTCTGAAATCCGAGCTAGGAATTAACTAAGGTAGGTCTGGGTGGGAGAGAGCTTCAGTGCTGCTGGTAGCTCCAAGCTTGTGAAGCTTCTGAAAACTGCCCCTGCACCCCTGCAGCCACACCCAGAACCCCGGTACGGCAGTTGCACGCCCCGGCAGGCAGTCTGCGTCGACATCATCCTATCCATTCATGGTCAACACATTTCTTGTCTATACCTTCACTTTCACACACAATCGCTGCTCGCCACTCGTCCGAACCCCTCCTCGCCCCTCGCGCCCTGGCTTTCGCCTCTCGCATCTTGCATTTGGCCCTCATTTTACTTTGATTTCACAATGTCCGGCAAGGGCAAGTCGCGCTGGGCCGACAGCGAGGAGGACGCCGCGCGAGAGGCCAAGGCCAGGAAGGAAAAGGAGGAGAAAAAAAGGCTGAAGAAGGAGAAGGCTGAAGCAGCCCGTCGGGCCGAAGAAGAGAATAAGCGGCAAGCAGCTGCAACCACAGCCCAGGGGGACGACGACAACCAGGACGGGCGGCCAGCCAAGAGGCGGAGGCTCACGCCAGAGCGGCCGTCGGAACAACAAGCCAAGGGAGAAGGCAGTGGCAGCAGCAGTAGCAGCGCGGTCCCACGGCTCCTGCGGTTCCAGGCAGGCGGCGGCTTCAGCAAGTCGAACAGCGTGGAGAAGTACGATAAGCTCAACGACATCGAGGAGGGCGCGTACGGCTGGGTCGCGAGGGCCAAGGAGATCGCCACGGGCAAGGTGGTCGCGCTGAAGAGGCTGAAGATCGAGCCCAACGACCGGAATGGGCTGCCCGTCACGGGGCTGAGGGAGATCCAGATCCTCAAGGACTGCGACCACAGGAATATTGTTGAGCTCAAGGAGGTAGTGGTCGGCGAGGACACGTCCAAGATAGAAAAGTGCGTGATACACGGCAATATTTTTGCTTCTGTCCCTTCTGTGACCCATAATGCTGACATTGCCTGACCCGTTCCTTCTGTGTAGTATCTTCCTGGTACTCGAGTTCCTCGAGCACGACCTCAAGTCCATCCTCGAGGACATGCCGCAGCCCTTCCTCGCCAGCGAGGTCAAGACGCTCCTCCTCCAGCTCGCGGGCGGCGTCGCCTACCTGCACGACCACTGGGTGCTGCACCGCGACCTCAAGACGTCCAACCTCCTCCTCAACAACCGGGGCCAGCTCAAGATCGCCGACTTCGGCATGGCCCGCTACGTGGGCGACCCGCCGCCCAAGCTGACCCAGCTGGTCGTCACGCTGTGGTACCGCGCGCCGGAGCTGCTGCTGGGCGCCTCGGGCTACGGCGAGGCCGTGGACATGTGGAGCGTGGGCTGCATCTTCGGCGAGCTGCTGACGCGCGAGCCGCTGCTGCAGGGCAAGAACGAGGTCGACGAGCTGACGCGCATCTTCGAGCTATGCGGCATCCCCACCGACGACACCTGGCCGGGGTTCAGGAGGCTGCCCAACGCCAGGTCGCTGCGCCTGCCGCCCACCAGCAGGGGCAGCAACACGGGCTCCGTCGTCCGCGCCAAGTTCCCCCTGCTCACCGCGGCGGGCGCGTCGCTGCTCAACGGCCTCCTGTCCCTCGACCCGGCAAAGAGGCCCAGCGCGAGGGAGATGCTGGACCACGAGTACTTCCGCCAGGACCCGCGGCCCAAGTCCGAGGCCATGTTCCCGACGTTCCCGAGCAAGGCGGGCCAGGAGAGGCGCCGGCGGAGAGACACCCCGCTCGCCCCCGGGCGGGGAGACGCCGTCGGGCTCGGGGCGGTCGATTTCAGTGGCATCTTTACAGGAAGGGAAAAGGAAGAACGAGGCGGAGGGTTCTCTCTGAGGATGGTGTGATGCACAGGGCGTCCTATTCAGTGGGCCTATCATCCTCATGGCCCATCCGGAAGTGACATGGGCAGACAAAGTTTGGGATCATAATAAGTGAACAAGCTCGAGGTACATATGTTGATATTTTGTTCATTATGTAGTTCCTTGTGACTACCTGATCCACCCACATATGCCATCCAACACACCAGATGCATCATTACTATATGTGATTGCATACGTGTGCAGCCGGACCGATAAATACATCCTCAAAGTGTCGCCGGACTTTTGCCCCCCAAAACCTGATAAAGATCCAGATATGCCAACGCCGCTTAAACAACCGGTGGGTTTAAACCCAGCCTCAATGTCCAAAGATGGTGCACGCACGCCCATGTAATCGCTCAACCATATCCACACGCCATTACCGCTCAGTGCTCTCAAGACATTGACACATTACGTTCCACGCCAGGCCCATATGTTTAGAGTGTATGGAGCGTGGTAGATCACCACAAACCAGTCACGAACCAGGTAAAGCTCGCCACTGTGATTGCCGCCACGGTAAAGAGGAAGCCGAGGGCCTGTCTCTCGCTGCTGGACATGGCACCACTGCAGGTAGCACAAACCCAGCCGCTAGCGAGCGGGGTGTAAGGCTGGCCGGTGTACAGGCCAAAGGTCATGGCGGCAGCGGCCGTCAGCTCGCCCGGGCCGGCGGTTGCACTGATGCTCGAGTCCGCGTCGATAACGTACATGATGTACTGCTCGACGAGCAAGGGCTGTTGAACCGATTCGCTCTGGAAAGCACCCGTGTCCCAGGTCAAGACACCTGAGGTCTCGTAGGTCATGTTGGACGTCAGCGTCCAGGTCTCGGAGGCGGTGGTACACGATATGAGGACGTCGACCGCCGTGGGGGTGACCTGCACGTTTGTGTAGTTCCAGCCCAGGGTGACATACTCGCCGATCCGGTAGAGTGCGCTCGTGATGGTGGTCTGGGGAGTCAAGATGACCGCGCTTCCGGCCGGGTCGTCCGCGTTCACGCTCGCCGTCGTAGTCTTTGAGCTCTTCTTGCTCGTTGAGCTCGCATCCTTGTTCGTGCCCGTGCCCGTTGCGGAGTCGCTTGAATCACCAGTCGCGGTTGCAGATGCAGAATCACTCGCTGAGGTGACGCTTGCCGTGTTCAGATTCCCGGCATTTGCAGGGTCGTCGGTTGCTGATGCGGTGGCAGAAGGTGCTGCAGAGGATGCTGTGCGAGTTATCTTGGGTCAGTCTTCAATCTACACCCGAGACGTGGCTCGATTTTGTGTGATGAGTGTGAGACATACCGCTTGACTCAGAGTCCTGCCTGACAACCAGAGAATCGAGGGCTGGTAGCCATTCTGGCCAGGCATATGCAGAAGCTATGGGTGCAAGAGAGAGAAGGGCGGCGGTGATGTGTGCGGCCTTCATGGTGGCGGTTGTTGTTGTTGGTCGACCACGAGAAGACTTGGATAAAAGAGATGCCCTCAATCAGGGGGGGCCCCGCGAAGCAACTTCGGATCCGAAGGGTCAATTCCTCCCACCTCAGGAAACCGAAACCGAGAGACCCGTTGAAGCTAAGTCAATCCCGCAGAAGATTCGACGGCAGGGTGGACAACGATGATGTTGTGGCGTCTGATCGTGAAGCACGCTGGAATGGCGAGAGACGTGTTGGGGCGTGCTGGTGTAATGGGCTTTTCGGGGCACGGCAGGCAAGACTGGCGAGCAGGAAACACAAGCTTGGCGGGTCTGATGAGTCGAGGATCAGGGGCCGGTCAGGGCTCGGACAAGATTCGTTGCTTTGGTTGTCGGAGGAGCGAACGTTGTTTGCTGAGGGGTTGAAGCGAATGTCAGGTAGCGACCTCAGAGAAAAAAAAGCAACCGGGATGAATGAACAACAAAGCGAAGGTGTTTATTGCAGCACTGAATGGAAAGGGGAGGTTGGATTAGAGGTGCGGACGGACAGGAAAAAGGCGAATGGGGAACTGAAAGCATCGGGGATCGGTTGCAGGGGTGACGACAAGAGAATGCCGAATCAGAGCAGACCATTCAGACTAGCAAGGACCGTTCCCACCTGCCCCCCTCCCCCTGGGAGTAGAAGAAAGGCCCTGCAGAGAGAGAAGCCCAGTCCGGATCCCGGAATCTCAACGAATGGCCAGCCAGCCCTTAGAATTCTTGGATTATTCATTGCTTTCACCAGACCTCGCGATTCCTGCAGGGGAACTAACGACCCTCTCAATAAAGTGGGCAGATTTTGTCTGCCCCTACCGGCAGATCTGGACATGGCTGCTTGGCTGTGCTGTCGCTCTTCAGCACCTGCGCATGATGTCTCGCCTTGGAAGAGGTGGTCGTGGTGGCAATACCGATGGATCCAAGCCTGGCCAGTGGGGGACGGCCTGGCCACTCAGGATCCCGGCCCAGTTCGTATTGCCCACAATGGGGCTCACCTGGCACCCAGCACCTTGTTCCCGTTTTCTCGTGTTGGGGCAGACCGTGAACCCCTGCTAAAAATAATTTACATGAGGTCAACCACCCGACTCGTTGTGTGCTCGTCTCCCTATTCCATCCACCCTTGGCCCTCGCACTTTCTTCCTCAATTGAGCCAGAAGGGGGGGAGTCTGGAGGAATCGTCTCGCTCTCTCATCACGAGCTTATTACCTGTAGTCATCCATCATTCTTCGCGTCCCTCACCTTCTCTTGAGCTGTCCAATACTTTCGGATACGTGCAAGACTAGCGTGTCCTGTGTGCCCGTCAACCCGGTCTGATCGACGGGGGCTCCACAAACCTTACTGCGGCCCTAACAATGGAGGTGACAACTCAGCATGTGAAGAGGATCGATCAACTGGGGAAAACAAATATAGGGACGACGATCCATTCCACCGACAACATGACCATCAGGCTGTCTGGCTGTCACCCACAACTGTTTGTTATCCACTTCCGACCCTCCAAGATTCAAGGAAATCTTCAACAAGGTCGGGTGCTTGTACGGATGCTTAAGAGGGATTGAAGACTACAGCCCCACATATACATCATATATCCCTTCCCCTTTCCGTGTGTCGCCGTACAACAAGCTTAAACACTGCTTCCCGGTGCCGGTACAACTAACCACACCCCACACGAGGATACCGGCTTACGAGTCGAGTCTAAATGTAACATTAGCACAAAGGCCGTGTTCCGACCTGGCGACTCAACCAGCTCGGGCCGTGGGGTTCTTCTTCATTACTATCCCGAGGTCAGGTTGTGCAACAAGTTGCAGAGGTGTTTCTCACCGAGCAGTCTCTCCAAAGAAAAACCTGCCTTGGATATATCATCCTCACGATCTTCACTGCAGTGCAAGCATTTACCTACGCAGTGCAACACAACACGATGTCAAGCTAACTTTTGATCGAAGGCGGCCACCACCCGGTGACTGAGGGATTACAATGCTTTCATACTGTTTCGTCGCCTACAGCGTTCCAAGAAAAAAAAAAGGAAAGAAACATGAAAACTATGCTACATGTGTAGCCATGGGGTATCCACAACTCCACACGCCTTTTTGGATCAAATTTCTAGGGGTTTTCGATGCAGCCGTGATAACCGCCCCAGGGTCCGAATGAATGCGAGATGCCCCAACTCGAGAGGTCCGTCACCCCATGCTCTAACATGAATCTGCTCCGTCCTTGCAAGACTCAATCGACGTGGTAATCAAGTGCCAAAACGGTGTGATACCGTTCCAGCTCCTTGGGTGTTGGCTCTCTAAGCAGCCAACATGGTTTTCTTGGCGGCGCCAAAGTCGGGCGACGACAAGGCGTCTCCGTCATCATCAATGTTCAGGAGGTTGAAACGATTGGTCATTGCACCGCCGTTGGCCCTGCTGTTTGTCGGCGTCTGCTGACGAGGCTTGGGCTGTGGCGTGGACGCAAAAGGCTGGTTACATTCGTCAACGTCCCAATCGATCTTGCTGCCCTTGTATTTGCTGGGAGCATGGTCAGTCAATGTACAGCCTGTCTTCGGAGTATCACACTTACGCTCGGCTCATCATGCAACTTCTGGCGAACATTGCATTGTGAACGGAATTCGTCTTGATGTAGCAGCTCCCGCCAATGAACTCCACCTTAATCACAACGAGATTGTGAATGTGCTCAAGGTCGTCTCTGATTTCCTGCCTGGTGTGTGTTAGCAAGCAGCGCCAAAACCTAAAGCAATGGATGCAGGACAATCCAGAAAACAAAAGGAGAGGGACTATGTTGGTTCCGAAAATCGTAGACTTTAAACTGACTCTGTAAAACGCGGATCGCAACGGCGGATCACAAGATTCCGAGTAGCACCTATACCAACCTTGCCGGCGACATGGCCGGGCAAGATGAACTGACGATCATTCCAACGGATTTCAACCTGACGGTCGTCAGTATTGTAATTTAAGAGCCCCAGAATGGGTTGATGTGCTGCCTGGGGTCACTCACCCGCTTGTGGTTGATGTACAAGTCGTGGCGCTTGACGTGCTCAAAGAAGGCTCTAGCATCGGCTGCGAGAAGGAACGACACAGCCGCGGTACGATCATTCGACCGCAAGTAGATGTCCAGCAATTGGCCACCACGCACGGCATCGGTGATGTCGGCATGGGTCGTGTTGTCAGGTAGCTTGCTCAGGAGAATGGACCTTGCACATTGTCGCTCATAGTGCGGCCGCGTGGAAGCATGACCGTTGCAGGTCTGTGTCTGGAAACTGCCAACGGGTCGGCCACCAGAAACCGAGTAATCATCGTCTGCATCCTCATCCACTGGAGAATGGGCATGAGCAGGTGCCTTGCGCTGTTCCTTGTATTCATTGCCCCCGTTGCCGTTGGGCACCCTCCGAGGAGCCAGGACGCGCGAACAGGGGGACTGAGGCGTATAGGACGTGGTATCATCGTTTTTTGATTTGGCAGTAGCTGTGGTAGAAGCTGCTGCCTGCTGCCCGAGCGTGGCATCGTCTTTGCTGAGGAGCTGCAGATATTGTAATTAGCACACACAAGCGTCCCTGCGTACTGAAGTGGGTTTTTCGCATGTTTCTCTTATGCCACATACATCAATTGTTGCCCCATCGACGCCGCCTCGCTGCAAGTTTTGTCTCAAGTTTTCTGTAAGGGAGGTTAGAGGAGAAATGGGGCAGCTCGTTGTAGTTTTGGTTCCATGAGCGTACCATATTTGGCGGCGATTTTCTTGAGGTCATCGTACTCTGACCTGGGTATGGAAACGTCCGAGCTCGTGAGGATATCTTCGCGGTTCTCGAAGGTAGATCAGACCACAAGATCACAGCTGGAGCACTCCATGGTGCATGGGCAACTATAACTCACAAAGTTGGCACTGAGTTGCACGAAGTCGTTAGCTTGGAAAGTAAGAAAAGGGCAAAATCAGCATCCGAGACCAATGGCGTCGAAATGCTCCAGCACGGGCTGAGATGCAAACAAGTATGCGGCTGAGACTAAAAGGTCTGCTAGGGCACACGACAAATCTTGGGGGAGCTGGAGAGAAAGCTGGGATGTGGAATCTGGGGACTTACCGACGGACGAGCGTGTCAAAGTATGCGCGGTCAATGGTGACCAATTGGGTATCGATTGAGGCCGACATGGCAGGCCACGAGAGGAAAATGAGGGACGAGCCAGAAGGTGAAAATTGGACAAACGGGGCTCGAGAGGAAAGTCAGTCCGCACATCACCAGACGAGATCCAAACTCGCAAAATGTCCAGCGTATGTTGGTGACACCAGGCGAGGCAGGACCAACTAACAAATGCACCTACCCCGGTAGGTAGGCCTGGGCAAGCGAGCTTGTTGGACAGGGGAGGTGCAGCTTGACGAGCGGCTCTCCTTCCGCGTCTTCTAGCGCGTGTACTTGGACAGGGGGGAATCAATCCACTTTCAACGTCAGGGGTCCACAGGCGGTCGGCAGTGAACGAACGACCTGGGGAAATTCGCAGTCCTTTGCTTAGGTACCTACGATATATATATACAAAATGGAGGTCAGATTGAAGGACAGACACGCAGTTGCCTACCAGGTAGTCTTCAATACACAAGCAGTCTGGATCGAAGACCTCAAGATGGCCCTAGAGTATACAGTCAAAAAGGCACTAGAGTCTGCCTCCCACCAGTCAATTCCACTCTCCAGACAGCCGGGCAAGAATCGAGGAAGGCGTGTACACAGTATGAAATGTATGTAGTGTCCAGGCACTCGCAGTATCGAGATCGACCCTTCCAGTCCTGGTGGATACCGAATGTATGTGATGTAGTCAGTCGGCCGGGGTTCAAGGGTGCCAGGGTTCGTCTGAAAGCCCATGGAAAACTCCGCTCTGCTGCAACCAGGTAATCTGAGAAAACTCAATTCGACATGGACTGCAGACTGGCCAGACTTCCAGGCACTGGACTGCTAATAATTCCATCACCCGGCTCATGCACAGTTTGATCAACTGCAGGTCAGCCGGCTGCCTACTAGCCGTTTGATCGGCTCGACGAACATCAAACGTGCCATGTCCGGTCGAGGCGAAGAGCACACCACACCGCAATAGATCATCACAAGTTTAGTCCCATGTAACCCAACTCTCAAATGGCAGATCGCAAACACAAACCATTTGGGCATAGATGTATGTGGCTTCAAGTAGCAAGCTAGTGGACTTCAAAAAAAAAAACTTGTCACCGACTGGCGCAACCCGATGGTATGCCATCGTAGTGAAGCCGCTTTCAACAATTGATTCTACCGCGATATTATAGCTACTAAGCAGACCGACTGTTCACCCGTCCCAAAGTTCGAACCAAGCTTGCAAGATCGCGTACTCCAACGCTATGACATGCCTCCAGCCGGAAATGCCCCATATCCGTCCATGACCTTGTTGCTACCAAATGCATAGTAATGCCCCGGGTTCGCCAAAGAAGCAGACGATCGTTAAGGATCAGTTCCGGAAACACGCTGCACTAGTTGCAAGTCATCGCAAAAAAATCAAACCATACTCCGCCCGCCGAACCATCGCCGGCAATCACTGAAGTCCCGCTATTTCGCAGAACTACTAACAGTCTTTAGATAATTAAGCAGGAACTTCTCATTCTCAGGCGAGATCGGCGCCTGCTGACTGCCACGACGTGACAATGACGCAGAGCCAGTCATCTCGTCCATTCCCTGGGAGGTCCCATGCGGCGCAAGATTCGAGCTTGTGTTGGGTAGCTGGGCGGCGAGCATGCCCATGTTGAACAAGGCGGGCTCCTTGCTGCTGCTCGCTGGGACCGGAGGATACGCGCTCGGTGGAGGCACATGTGTGCTTGTTGCTGGCGACGGTTTGCTGAACAGAGACATGAGTTTCTGCAGCTGCTGGGGATCCGCCGCCTGATGCTGCTGAATGATGTTTGGAAGTGGGGGCATGCCACCTTGTGCTGTGGACTGCCCGAGCTGGGAGGTGCCGCTGTAAGGCAGGCCGGTCATGGAGTTGGGAGGAACGCGGCCGATGTTTTCGATGCCTTGAGATACAGGGGCTGGTTGTGATGGCGCTTGTGGGCTCCTCTGGTCACCGTTCCCAGGACGAGCCGCGACGTACTGAGCCCCGTAAGGCGCACCATAAGGGAGCCCTAGGTTCGCCTGGGTTGACCCATTGTTCATCTGTGCAGCTGATGAGCTTGCGCCGAAAAGAGCAGGTTGTTGCTGGGGTTTTGGGGAGCTGTTCTCCTTCAAGTTCAGCTGAGCCCCCTGGCGAATAGGAGACGAGCCTGTGGCTTGCTTGAATATGCCTAACAAAGCATTTCGCTGGCTTTCTGGCACGTTTGACGGCCTCAGAGCTGCTTGAGCGGCAGCGATTTGAGGGCTTCCATTTGATGGGATCTGCATAGGCTGGATACCATGCTGTCCGGGAGGATAGGTCGAAGCCAGAGAGGCCAAGTTCTGTGCTGTCAGCTGCTGCTTTGGCCTTTGGGCTCCTTCCGCACGCTGCTGCGTGGATGGACTCTGCTGTACAGGCTGCTGTGCAAGCTGCTGTGCAGGCTGCTGTGTCGGCGTAGTATCCTTCTTGAAAGCGTCAAGTAGAGCTTGACGGGTGTTGTCTAGAGGGCCTGGCGGCTGGCGGGAGTTGGACAAGGTCTGCTGCGGCAAAGCCATACCCGCAGCAAACTGTGGCCACATGTTGGCCTGCTGATACATCTGGCCCGTCCTATTCTCAGAGGTTGGATTCGGGCCCAGAGCATTCGCCAAAAGGTGATTGGCTTGACGTGGTAGAGGCTGAGGGTGTACCAAGCCTGACTGGTTGACTCGATTCGGAGGAGGCTGCAACTGTGGTTGTTGATATGCCGCCTGCCCTTGCGGCAACCCGGGCCTCGAAGTGCCGCCCGCAGCTCCAAGAACAGAGAGAAGCTGATTGCTCATGTCTGGCTGGGATGGGAAGGGAGGAGGCGCTGGTTCGTACGGGACTGGTCGATGCGAGGAATGGTTGTGGTGGGGATTTTGAGGAATTGGCGCGACGTTCTGTACATGATCCATGGGTGTGTGAGGTATGTGAACACCAGGCTGAGCCTGATTGTCACCTGGAGCGTCCCTCTGCTGTTGCAGCATTGCCAGAAGAGCCTGACCCCGATCCTGAGGTAGATTTGGCGGGCCCGGCTGGGGAGCCTGCGTCTGTGGCTGAATTTTGAGGAGTCTTTGAAGTTCTCGAGTAGCAGCCTCATGGACGTGGTCTTTGGCATCTAACGGCGGAGGCAGGTCGGTCCTGGTCTCGGCGGCCACACCCTCCTCCTCCGTCATGATCTCGTCGATCTCGGCTTGCAGAGCCGGGCCAGTCCGGCGGCTGCCCCTGATCTTATCCTTCCTCTTGAGCTCCTGTTTGATCCACCTGTTCAAAGGTTCCATGAAAGGCGCCACCATGTAGAATTTAGAAGCATTAGGGCCAGTGCCGTTGTCCTGTGCCTGTTTCTTCTTAACTCGTCCAGGCAGGTCAACCAGTTTGTACCATTGAATCTTGGAGATCTCTTTCCTTGTTCTCGGATTGAAATAGGTGTCCATGGGTACGTTCGGGATCACGTAGAGGCGCAGATGCTGGTCCCTAATCGTTTGTTCGAAGTATTTGACTTTCCGGTTGTGCGGTATCAAGCCGGCCTCCTCCACGTTGAACCCTGTCTCCTCGTAGACCTCACGTATTGCGCAATGAAGATCATCTTCCTCCTGGTTGATCTTGCCCCGAGGGAAGCTCCAGTTGGCGCTCGACTTCCAGCCTTTGACGAGCACGGCTGAGTCCATGGCTTCGTTCAGCATGATCAAGCCCCGTACTGGTATACGTTTTTTGTAGGCTACCCAGTTGTCGTATGCCTTTTCAAGGATGTCGAGCGAAGCGATAGAGGTGACGGGACAATGCTGGAGGATGCGCAGACTGAAGTCGCGTATTCTGAGGTTCGGTAACGTGGTAGGGTTCAAGGGGCGGATGAAGTCTTCGTAAAACCATTGTGCTTCTTCGAGATGCATGCCGATTCTGCTAAATTCCTGCAACTCCTCCTTCGGGAGATTATTCAGGAAGCGAGCACAGAGCTCGTCCAGCCCTGACCACAAGCCATGTCAGTCAGCAGGCTGCCCATCTTGGATGGCTTGCTGTGCCGGCCACATGATATCACAGTTAGAGGGCTTACAATCTTCTAAGGTCGTCCGTGATGCGTCCATTATGGCGGTTGGGCTTGTTGATCATGTCTACCAGCGCTGCGAAGGTCCAGGGGCGTGGATGATGTGGGTGCGGTGCGGTTTGAAGGAAGCTATAGCACCGGAAGGACCGCACAGCGACGTCGATGTTGTCAGGCCGGTGTGGGTCGCTTGTTGGTTTGGCCCGAGCGGGTCAATGACTGGGACTGGGTTGCGCTGTGATGGCGGCCCGAGGTGAGGAGGGGCGCTAGATGAAAGCAGTGATAATACTCAGTATATGTAATTGGATGTCTGCTGATGACTACTAGTCCTAGTCGACGTCTTGAGGATGGAATGGTGGTTGGAGAACACGTAGGCAGGGTACTTAGGCAGGTAGCATTGATTGATTCGCTCCGTTGCCGTCCTACAATTCGGGCTGCGCAGGCAAAGAAAGCACTGGCATGTCCAGTCGGCGGAGGCAATGCGAGGTGAGGTGGCTGGGTGGCTACGAGCGATTCACTCGCAAGCTTTCTTTGCTGCCAGCCGGCCAGCTGCCGGCTTGACACCCAAATGGTCGTCCGGGGGTAAGGTTTGCCTCCAGAGCGCGGCAGCTGTGGCTGGGGCTGTTGTTCGCATTGCAGCAGGGGCGACTGGGTGGGCTGCCGCCCGCTTAGCTCATCAACTTGATCCATTGACCGTCAGGCTCAGAGGCGGATCGTGACCCGTTGGATAGGACGAACCTTGACTACATGTGGCTGTGTCTTTGAATTTGAGATGGACCACGCCGCTATCTATGCATAACGACTGCTAAGCAACCAGTAGATACAGAATGCTGTTGACGGCAGCGTTCTCATGAAGAGCTGCAGCCACAATTTGACATGGCCCCAGTCCATCTAGTCCGTCAGTCCAATTATCGTAAATAGTGCGGTACTTGGTCCGTCGCCTCCTTTCCTAACTGTCGCGTGTACTGCACGCCATTCTGTACTAACAGCAGAGCCAGGATCGGACTGGGTCTAGAAGCTCTTGACGTAATGCAGGCCAGAAGCTTGGTTTCATGGGTTGGGCTTGTCGCAAATCCGGTATTGCGGTAGCCCATGGCCAGCGACTGACTGGCGGTGCGACATGTGTCGCATTGCAGCGCATTGCGCCGCGTTGCCTTGCCATTTGGTCTCTGGTGAGTGAGTTGGCGCCCTCCTTTGGCAATACAACATCAAACGGTCATAAACAGGTCCCTACTCCCACCCTCTCGTCCTGCTGCTCTTTTGGACCGGACACCATCACTTCACATCTATTGTTCCGTGTTCCAAGTCTGTGTTGCACCTGGCCTGTGACTGCCCTCCAACCCCTTGTTTCGCCGCCGAGGGCCGTCTTCTGATACTAATCAGACACTCTCACCGACTGGCGGACCAGCCAAATATTCGGCCTTCACGTCTCACAAAAGTATCTGTCAGCACTCACGGCATCATCTGTTCTTAAAAAATCAGGCTCGCGACAGTCACGACTGCAGTCTCGCCTCTGCCCTCTCACTTTCTGCAATATCCCTTTCTCCGTCCTTACCATCACTCCAGTCCATCTTGTACCGGTCTGAGAACTGCCCAAAATGACTTCCAAAATTGCCGTTTGTATGTGAGCCCCGAGCTGCATTTTGTACTTCCACCGTCCCATTTGGAAGCGGAATGCACATATCTTGCGTCTCCACACTTTGGCCAATTACTTACTTCAATGCACAGGGGCTGCCAAACAAGCTGCAGGCGAGACCCTGAACAATTTTGCCAAGAATTTCGACTCTGAGGTAAGCTTGCGATCACTCTCTATTGGTGTGACGGCATCGTCCCTGACCAGCGCATAGGATCCGTTCTACTATCATGACTCCACCCAGACTCAGGGCGACATGTCTGAAAAGAAGAAGAAGAAGAAGGGGAGAAAGTTCAAGAATTACAAGAATGGCTTGATGGGCGGCAAAATGTACCAAGCCCCTGGAGTCTCTGCCCACGACAACGCCATCCTCGCCAGTGTGCGGCGGCGTTCATGGCATTTGGATATGAGCCTGTTCCACTGGTGTGGATTCAGATTTGGATGGTCTGTCATAATTGGTCTTGTCCCGGTGTAAGCTCCCCTTGCCCATAGGCCCAGGGTCAGGGTCGTTGGAGTCGCAATGTTGCTAACCTCCGTGCAGACTTGGCGATATCGTCGATTGTCTCTTAGCTTATTGGATCATTCGCAAGGCAGACAAGATTGAGGGCGGGCTTCCATCGAGCCTGAAGAGCAGGATGTATCTCAACGTCATGGCCGACTTTGCGATTGGGCTGGTACCACTGCTGGGCGACATTGCCGACGCCCTTTACAAGGCAAACTCGCGAAATACCTGGCTGTTGGAAGATTACCTCGTCAAGAAGGCCGCAGCAGAGCAGAATCCTCAGCAGTTGCGACAGACAGACGATCCTGAAGAAGGGCTAGCCGCACCACGGCCGCCCCAGCCAACGAAAAAAATGAAGGGGACTCGGCGTTGATATAGGCATAGTAGAAGAAGTGGATATGAGAACCGAGCCGTAAAGGAGATGTATTAACCCGAGCGACATCGCAGCCATACATCATGGGGGTGGGTACTGTCCTCGAGACGCGTCTCCAAGACGCGTCTCTTAAAACATGACTTGCTTGATGGGTTTCGGTACCGGATCGGACGGGTGGGGTCGGATACTGTACGGAGACACGGTACACGGAGACACGGTACGGTACGGGCGCTGGGGACGAGCACACGCAGCTCGGTACAGTAATGGACATTGGTTTGGTCGGTACTTTTCATAATGTATTCGCAGCGCGTTTCAATTCATCATTATTAGTGCCTAGTTTGGCAGAGAGAAATCAATGGGCAGTTGCAACTCAGATCATGACTGACAAGAGTTTTCTTTCCCCATGATGGCTTGCCGGAACAATGAAACAGAGCCTAGGTCCAAGTGGTGCGTTGTGACCAGGCAGACGAGGTCGAGGACAGGCTAGACCTTGCAAAGTGTGATGATCTGTGGTGTGTGGGTGGTGATGTCAGGGAAACGGAGCGGGATCAAAGGATCTGATAAGGCCTTTGACCATCCTGGCAGGGACTGGGCCCATTTGTCTCTGCCCGAAAAGCAGGTGAATAATAAACCAACGCCTGGGGAGACCCAGTGCACAGCTGAGCCAAGGAAATAGACAGGAACCAGCCATCTGATCATCCGGGCCAATGCGACCACAAAAGTGGGTGGATGGTGCCCTGACTGTGTCTTGAGATGTGCCGCATTGTTGCATGTCTGGTTCAGGTAGTGTACAGGGGGGCAAGGGTACTGTCGACGCGCTTTTGACCCAGCTCCAAAAAACCAGACGCGTCTGTGAGACCCACAATGCCTAGCGCCTGTTGCTGCCTTTCCTTCACTTTAAAGACCGTACTACCTCCCGTCAACACATCTTCAACTCTCCCAGACATTCCACTGCAGTCCTGCATTGAGACAACACGGACAGACTTCAAGACACATATCCAGTCATTCAGTCTTGATCCCAACACTCCAAACCTTTGTGGTCATTCCTGCATCTCCAATTTCAACCCGTTCCCTTCATACGTCAACCATGTCTGTGGAGATCACACCCTCAAAGCAGGTGAGTGCGCGCTTGCCTGATCCCTTTGAACAACCACTGCAACTCATCAATGGACTGGTTCCTAACTTTCACAGGCTGCTTCTGCCATTGAGTCTCTCAAGATGGAGTCTCCAGTCAAGAAGCTTGACCTGGGCGTCGCCAACAAGGAGAATGACTTCCAAGACCCCGCTGTCGCCACCCTTGCACAGGACCTCGACGCGAAGCACGCCGCCACAAAGGAGGCCACCAAGGCACCAGAGGAGCCAGCAAAGATTCCTGATCTCCGCAGCGAGGAGCTTGAGGAGCCCATCCTCAA
>JACBFG010000015.1:3509533-3520998 GCA_013435955.1 Diaporthe sp. HANT25 | reverse complement strand
TTCGATGAGAAGCGCGGACTGGGCGAGCCACTCCTGGCTCGTGAGTATGTACGGCATGGCTGTGCTGTGTGTTGCCTGTTTAGGTGTTCAAGGCCAATGAGGCATTCGCCTGGCCGCCGGATACTCTGCGCGAGAGGACGGGGAGCAGCTGTCGCGTGCTGGATGACTGCTGTTGAAGGTTTGGCCGTAATTTTGGAAATGTCTAGGTAGCTGCAAGCTGGAGCTGAAGTTGCACCCAAAGTGTAGAGCAGTCTTTGGTGGGGTTCGACCGCGGCCGGCAACAGGGATGAGCTCAAGTCTGTACTTCACAGGCGGTCTAACTAGGATGATATTCTTGTCTTTTAATCTCTTTATTTCGTACGCTCGCTCTTTTCTTGTCTTTTTGAATACAGGTTCCGGTCGCTTGAAAAAGCGACAACGGAGGAAAACCTGACCCCAACTGAAGAGATACATGCCTTCGCTTTCAGTCCCAACGCCTTTCGTAGATCTATCTGAGGCCCGACCCAGCCTGCCATCCTGCATACTCAGAAGGCTTGGACTACTTCAAGCCTGGTATCTGTCTATATGCACGTTGAACTGTCCTTGTTTTGAAATCCCCACCGATGCTTTTGAAATGCCCTTTGAATGCACCGCTTCCATCTACTGTTGCTCTATAGCTTGGTCTCCGCGATCGGTAATATCAGACCCTCGACCTTGCGGACGAGCTTGTTTGTTTGCTCTGCTAAACTCAAGGTCAAGATGGTGTGTGGTAATATCCTGGCCAGATGGGGCAAAAAGCCCTTGTAGATCGCAAAGAAGCCCTCTGTCCTCACAGTCTTTGCTAGACAGTCCAGGACGCCGTTGTACAGATTTCCGTGTTGGTTGTAGAGGCGGGACATGACGGTATCTATGTTGCGTGTTAGAGCCTTCTGGTGTTCAATGCCAGCCTGTTGGCACACAGAGATACTGACCTGGGGGATGCATGAAACAGCAAACGACGAAGCCACTGATGGCGCTGCTAGTCAGATGCAGCGCCGGGCCCTCTTCCATGCCCGCGTGCTTCATCAGCCTCCTCTTCGCGAAGAAGTAAGTCGGGAGTTGCACTGAGCTCCCGGCGCCTGTCCTGATCATTGCAGCGCCAACGCCGCGATAGAGTCCTCGGACGCCCTCGGTCGAATAAATCTGCCGCAATCCGTCAAACGCGTTACGGTACGTATGTTGTGTGCCGACGGGTAGGAACGGTGAATAGCTCTGTAATCTTGTCTTGACGAGGAAGAAAGGGCTTCCGGCCATGGCGCCTATGATACCGGACCCAGCGCCGCAGAACATGTTGACACCCAGTGACTGGACATTGGCGTCCTTGAAGAGCACCGACGTAATCGTCGTGCGCATGGGCTCGTAAAAGCCCAGCCGGCAGCCATTAAGCAGGATCTGGTATGTGTACGCCGTCCCCAGACCTCGGTAGATGCCTCGCAGACCCTCATTCCGTACGATAACCGAAACACCGTGGAAAGGGCCTCGGTAGTGGTGTGGCTGGTGTCCCTTGTCCTGGAGCTCTCCTTGGAGTTGCATGCTATCACACTCGCCTCGTCAGCTCTGAGTACCGCAACGAGTACTGCGAAACACTGCAAAACATTGCGAGCACCGTGTACACGATGCTTGATCGCACGTACCGGATTTTTACCGTTTCAAAAGGGTGCGTCATCGTAACGGCGCCACAGGCGGCGATGCCGCCTGCGATGAAGGCACTGCGACGAGGTCAGCGCATTCGTCAGTGAAGAGGGTGAGCAGCGCGATGTGGTCTCTGGGTCATACCCTGCTGTCGTTGACATTCCGGCGAGATCAACTGGTTTCTTCAAAAAAGATTCTTGATTTCAATACAGAACGAGAAGTGTCTTTTAAAGAAGAAAGGCGCCACGCGGGCCGGTGCTGAGTGTGGATGCGATGTTGGTGAGTGAGCACTCAGGATCGAGGTATGCGACGGTGACGCGCCGAGGCAAGCCGAGCGAGAGCCCAGGAAACTGGTGCAGGGCGAAAATCTTATAACAGCAACACCATAGCGATGACAATTCCTGGCAATTCAGTGGTCACCGGTGGATCCGTAACGCCTGGGTCAGAAACATTTGTGCACAGCAAGAGTCAGACAGCCCAAGGCCACGGGAAATTTGGGCAGAAAAAGAACTAAACTCCTGAAAAGCTGCGATTGTCGGAGCTGCTGGCGGGCCAGGGTCCGTCATGTCATAGGCGTCCCCACAGGGCTAACCAGGTCCCGAGCTCCCCCAGGAACCGACCGTGGATCTCTCTTCCCGCCCCACGCCCGGTGTGGTCGTACCTGTAGGTCATCACGGCCGATTGATTTGTCTTTGCCCCACATTGCCCGTCCTCTCAGTTACCTCCGACCCGAAAAAGAGCTTAAGCTCCACGCATCACTCTGAATCCCGCGTCGCGCGTCGAGCATCCCTTCACCACCATGTCGGCGACTCCTATGGACATCGACGCCGAGTCGTCCCCGGCACCGGGCGAGGCCCCCCAATTGAACATAACGAGGACACTAGGGACCAACGTCAGCACCACCTCCGCCGTCAGCGAGGTCATTGCCAACTTCAGGCCAACAAAGGTATACATACATACATCCATCCCTAGCTGTGACTCGCACTCGATGCGCCGGTGGTTCTAGTGTCTGACGTGATGTCCACCTGCAGCTATTCAAGAGAGACGAGTCCAAAGAAGGGAAGCCACCATCATATATCCTCTCAATTGACTACGATGATCCAGGCGAGCTGTGCATGACATCCGAGAGCGACGAGACAATCCAAATCTACAATGTCAAGGAAGGCCGCCATGACAAGACCTTGTTGAGCAAGAAGTATGGAGTCAAGCTGGCCAGATTCACACACGCCAGCTCCAGCATCATATACGCCAGCACAAAGCAGAACGGTCAGTAATGTAGCATTGGCGCATGTGAACTCATTTTGAGACAGCGACTGATCCGCCATCTTGCAGATGCCATCCGCTACCTCGCAACGCACGACAACTCCTTCATCCGCTACTTCGAAGGCCATGAAGCCCCGGTAACCGCCTTGACGATGCACCCCGGTGCTGACAACTTCATATCATGCGGGCGCGACAACACCGTCCGGCTGTGGGACATGAGCACCAAGTTCTGGACTGCGCAGATCAACCTCCGTACTCCCTACCTCGCCGCCTACGATCCCTCCGGACAGGTGTTCGCAGTTGCATCATCTTCTAGTGGGAGCATCCTGCTTTACGACCACCGTAATTATGTCAAACCCTTCAATGTCTTTGACATTGTCGAGAAATGTCACCCCGTCGACACCCACTACACTATGCAGGGCTGGACGAAAATCGAATTCTCCAATGACGGGAAGCACATCCTGCTCGGGGCCAACGGGAAGGGCCATTTCCTGCTCGACGCATTCACATGCGAGTTGAAGGCCTACTTGCGCAAGCCTGACGGCGGCACTAGAAGGGCTGCCCCTGGCGAGGGCAACCTGAGAGGCCCGCCCTCGGAAAACCCCACCAACATGGAGAGCAGTGGTGAGTGTTGCTTCACGCCGGATGGTAGGTACGTCTTGAGCGGCTCCAAGAAGGACGTCCTGGTGTGGGACGTCCTGGGAACAACCAACGAGAAGAAGGTGCTTGAGCCAAGTTATATTCTGGACGACAAGAAGGAAGCAGCGGTCTTGGCATACAACCCACGGTTCAACTTCTTTGCGACAGCAGACCAGCAGCTGGAGTTTTGGCTACCTGATCCCCATGCGTAAGGAGCGCAGGGAGAGTGTGATCACGAGGTTGTGTCAAAGGAGTTGGGATGACCGCTGAATTGTACCTGTATTTTTGTATATGATACCCTTTGCATCAAGATGGGCGTCTCACGGTAGGGAAACAAAAGCATAGATCCTCCGGGTTGAAGGAAATGAGACAGCTTGTGTTGCTTCGATCCCGTGTCTGAATCATCACTTTTTCGAATAACTCATCATCACCTCGCAAGCTAGCAGGCGCGCGAGATCTGCTCGGTCAGGAGCTGAGGCAGTGATTTTGTTCACCTCGCCTCCATTAGATTCCCAGCTGGTGGATTTGATAGAGCTAGGCAGTGATCAATTCCGCATGGACCGCTGGCAACCGTAGCATAATCTCCCATACTCTCCCGCGTCCGCGTCTCCTATCTCACCCTTCCACCTCTCATCACCCAGCTCGTCCAGCCCCATCCCGCACAGGCCGCAGGACGTGTCATCCCCATCCTCCCCCAGTCGTTCCAGCTTCGCCGTCGTGCGCACCACGTTGGCCACGATGGACGGGTAGCTCGCCTCGACCTCGTCAAAGTACCGCGCCATCACGTCGTCTATGCTGACGTCCTTGTGCGACACGACCGCGGCGCCGGGCCTGGCCGCGTCGGAAGGCAGGATCAGGTCCGTGAGCGGCGGGGAGACGAGTTCCGCGTACGCGACGAGCTCGTTCCGGAATACCTCACGGAGGGGGTAGTAGATCGGTAACCTGCCCACCTCCGTCCCGACTGCCTCGGCTGTATGGTCCGAGGCCGAGCCATCTCGCGGCGCGGCGGCGAAAGTGTGGATCGGATGCGGCCCGTCGTTGGTCATCCACGGGAGCGTGAAGCCCCTCCCCTTTGCCGTCTCCCCCAGCGTCAGCGCCGCGAGGGCCGTGGTGCTGCAGCCCAGGAACAGGGCGTGGCAGCCCTCGGCCAGCGCTGTGGAAATGAGGATGTGGCGGACGAAGAGCCGCATGATGTCGGCTCTGGACGTTGTAGAGGGCAAATTGCTGAAGAAGTCTTGCAACTGCTCTCCTGGTTCCTTCTCACCGTCCTCCCCGCTACCCTTTGCGACGGGTAGCGCGCTCCAGTCAATGGTATCCAGATCGAGCACTGCAGTGAGTGGTATGCTCCGGAATGTGAAGCGTGGATATCGCTGCCTGAATTTCTCCAGGAGCCTTGTCGTCTCTGAAGGCGATGATGAGGTCTGGTTACCCATCTCCGTATCGACATGGACCACCACCGGGTCGTAAGCCGGGGTAGGCCTCTTCTTCAGCTGGTTCTTGACGCTCTCGTCGAGCATGTCGACGAGCGACGACGACGACACCCCAAGGGACAGGCCGACTAGGATCTTCTTGGTCTGCGTGGGCACGGCGCGGATTTCCTTAGACGCCACCTCGAGCCGCTTGACGGCTTTCATCTGCACATATCGGCGGTAGCAGGTGCTGCCAGCATGTTAGTTATAAGTTACTATTGAGTGTTGATTTTGGAAACGGGGTAGGCTTGACAAACCCGCATGTTGGCTCTGAGCGGATCGTGTGCGTGGTTTCGTTTTCCTTGCACCGTCGGCAGACCTTCGACCCCGTGCCGATGGTCGCCATCTTGGTTTCAGGCCGTCAAGGATTTACAAATCGTAGAAGTTGGTGTCTGAGATTTACGGAAAGGAAGTTTTTAAAAAGATGAAAACTGTTTGTGGCAAATGAGATGGTTGTTGAGGACAAGTGAAATTCTTCACGGTTTGCTTCTGAGCACTAACTAAATCTCTGCGAGATGGACCGTCCCGTCCCGTCGGTTCCAGCTTGTCGGTACGAGATCGAATCCCACATTTCCCGCCGCCTTGTCAGATTTGTTGCGCCAGACATGTCATCATCAAAAGCTTCTTTCGTTCATATTTCGTAATTTTGGTCTTGGCGCATTATTGAAAACAGGCAAAACAGATCGGTCATTTACAGCTACTTTCTGAAGAGGGGTGACAAGTCATGGTCCTCGAACCAAGCCCGATCCTTTCCCCAGCTGTGGCTGATGAGATCCTGTCCGGCCTTACAGACTCTTTCTATGGCTTCCTTGCTCCCCCAGCCTGGTACACTCGTGCCGAAGCCGATCAGATGCGCGCCAACATGAACCGCGATCCTGAAAGCAAAATCGTCATCCACAAACCCATAGCCGGTCGCGAATCCCTCGATCAGCCACAGCGCTGCCCGAATGTCCTTGTACAGGAAGAGCTCGTACATCTCTGCAATCATCTGCCCGAGATCCAAGGGCCGCACGCCCAATTGACACATCTCCCAGTCGACTACGAAGACAGGAGATGGGTCCTTGGACTCGACATCCCGGTCAGGAAGCAGAACGCTGCAGCTGCCATCAGCACTTTTCTGTCTCAATGTCAATATTCCAATGACTGCTTACTTTCCTGTCCAGAAGTCTCCATGGATGACGTGAAGCTTGCTGTCGACTTCCAGCTCTAGCTTCGCATTTGCGATGACTTCTTTGAACACACTTTCCGACTCCTTGAGGAACGGGAAATCCTCGGACTGCCAGAACAGACTTTCATAGTTGTAGGTGAACTTGATTGCTTGCAGCTCCTTATTCGTCTTGGCCATCTCCCGCAGCGCCTCTTGCTCTGGGTGACTGGACCACTCATGGAAGCTGCGCAGCCACTTACCCAAGCCCTGCCCTAGCTCGAGGATCTTGGGTCGCTGATGCTCAGCCGTGGGGGGTAGCAAGCGCTTGAGCGCGTAGTGTTTGAGATTCAGAGAGTCGGGCAGATATTCTTGGACCTGGGTGCTCGAGCCCGGACTGAAATAAAACAGGCCGGGCGTTCGAACACTGTACGACTGGCTCGTAGCTGGGCCCAGCTTCTGCAGCGCCTCAAGACACTTCTCCTCGAGGATCTGTTCTCAGGCCCAGTCAGCTTCGCCGTCCCACCCGAGAGGAAGGGCTGATGAGTTTCAGCCTACGCAACGCGAAGTCGAGAGCTTCAGTGCTGGGGATAGGGCAACGAAGCCCTCGCCGTGTTTAATGGCAATCTCGGCTGTTCCGTCATCCAGAGGTTTCTGAAGCTTGCCCCTAAATATAAAGTTCGCGTTGCCGCCAGAGAGCGGAGTAAGCGACGTGCAAGCGAATGCGGTCTGCCCCAATTCCTGCTTGACTTGGGATGCTATCTCGTCTGCTGTTGGCTCGGCCATGTCGTACGGGTGGGGATCAAGATGATTGTATCGGGAATGAGCTGCAGAATCGAGGCGTGGAGGCTCTGCGAAGACGACGTAAATTTCCGATCAAAGAGAACACGCCTCTCAGTCGGGATTCTGATCGTGATACTCTCTGTTTTGTATTCACGAAAATGAAGCTCGTTTATAGCCGCTGGACAAATGGCGGCTTGGTGCTCGATGTAGCCCGAGAGCTAACAGGCCGATGAGTCTTCCGGCGAGCTTGCATTGTCTCACCCATGATTGGGCGCCCTCTTAAGTCTGTACCTCTTTGGAGACGCGTCGTCTAACATCGCACCGAGGCACACCACTTGGTGCTCTGGATTTGAGGCCAAGTCTTGGTTTCGTACAATTGGAAGGCGATTTGAACGTGACCAAACCTGTAAGGCGCAGTAATCCGCATATCAAGATGGGATTAGATATCCAAAAAGGGACCTGATGGAGCTCTTACGGGGATGCTTGGGAGTCCAGGGCCTAGAACGTTTTGTGGCCGGGATGCAGCATTCGGAGACGCGGTTTCAGGGACCAGAAATCATCAGACGTGCTGTGAACCGAGGATCGACAAATGACGATCGACCGTTCCGAGTCTTGTAGTCATTTGGGCGAGTTGCATCGCGTCGAGTCGTCTTCGACGGGAATTGTGTCAACGGTGGGTTTGGCCGAGGCTCAGCACTGAGCTACAGAGCAGAAACCGTCTTGTTCGAGCCCGAAACTGGTCCGATGAGCAGATGCGCTGTCAGGTTCATCACTTCGTCGACGTGACAGATCTCGCTCCTCCTGGTGATCTCCCCCTTCTCTCGGCCTCGTCCCACACCTCGTCCGAACCACGATCTCTCAGCCTGTTTGCGCCTGGGCATCGAGAGCAGTGCCGTGCTGGGGTGGTGGTGGTGGCCCTTGGGGCCGTGTGCCTGCCGAGATTACCTCAATTGAATGTTACGCATGAAGGAAAGTGCTGGGGGCGCGGCCAATGGCGATCCGGTCTCATGGAGTGCCTTCCCCACAGACCCACTCAGCGCGATATTGCTTCTTCGGCGGAAGGACCCACCCTGCAGCAACCCTGCCGTCGCCCGTTTCCTCATGCGCTGTGCCCTTCCTGCCCGCAACCTTGTTCCTCCTTGTGTCCTTGTGCCCGCCCAACCAGTCGCCTAGTGCACCTTGCCATCTTTGTCACCCTCTCGCGCCTGCTTCCTTCCCGCCCAGGTTTCATCATCTCCTCCTGTTTGAGCCTGCTGTGGCTCTGGGTCTCTGGTTTGCCTGGCTGAGCATTATAGCCCGTCACCCTGCACCGATCACATCAAATCGATTCCAGGCCTCGACTGGGTTGGCCCCCGATGGGTTGTAGCCATGTTTTATTTTGGTCTGGGTCCAGCAGGAGGAAATACAAATCTACTTGACACTTCGACACCGAGTCGCTCCATCGACCCACTCGCCCCAACGCACGACAACTCACCCTCGCGGTGATCTGCTCGACTTCAGCCTCTCTATTTCCTCCCGCCCTCTCCCATAGGTCCCTTTCTGGCCGCCTAGCCTCTCGTTACACAACACGACAGTCCTCACAATTCCCAACTTGGTCAATCGTTAATACTTTCCTTAAACCTCGAAAAGGCGGTGGATCCCTGCGGCAGGCCTGCGCCCGAACTACCTTGTCGGCGACATCATCACCTCACCGGTACCTCTTGCTTCTCATTCTCTTGCGCACGCCTCGACGTTCAACCTCGAATTCTCCACGCCCAGGAAACAACCACGTGAACATCGGCGGTCGTCATGGCTGAGGTACAATCGAGGCCGACTGGGCTGGCCGCCAGCAACCCGATTAAACGATCTCCAAACATCGCCATTCCTCCCACGTCGATCTCTCTGCCCCCACAAAACGCCACCTCTCGATTGAAGAGCCAGCTTTCGCTCGATCCGTACTCACCGGTCAACCAAAATGGCAGTTTCGAATTCGACCGGGTAATCCGGTGCGGATACCTTCAGAAGCGGACGCAGAAAACCAAGACGTGGAAATCTGTCTACCTGGTGTACCGACCTAATACACTGAGCATATACAAGGACGACCAGGAGACCAAATTGCGCCACAAAATATATTTATCAGACCTCACCGCGGTCACGCTTCTCAAGGACCCCAAGAACAAACGCGATAATGTCTTCGGCCTGTTCTCGCCAGCAAAAAACTTCCACTTCCAAGCCTCGAGTTCCGATGAAGCCAAGGCATGGGTTGATTTGATACGCAGCGACGCCAGAATAGAGGAGGAAGAGGAGGAGATGTTTTTGGCCAGCCCTGTCATCCGTCGCAACTCTTTTATGCCGGCTGGATCCTTCGACCAGGCCGAACCAGGCGAACCAGGCACGGGCCCGATCCTGCAAGACCGCGATGCATATTTTTCGAGCTCCCCGGAACCGGTCGAGAGGAGCACGGCCAGTTTCAGACGCCCGTCGTACAACCCGCGGCGACCATCCACGACCGTCGAGTCCTCTGGTCTCTCCGGGGCCGAGCTGGCGTCACACTCGGACTTCTCGGACTCGGATGTCCAACGAGTTCACGGTGTCGCAATCGAGAGCCTGGCGGTCCAGTCCCCTCCCGCCGCTGCCGTAAGTCCCAGGCCAAACGCCGGGATCCGCAATGCCAGTCAAGCCAGTGGTATCAACATCGAACAAGATCCTGACCGAATCCTCTGGCAAGGCTGGCTTCGTTGGCTTCGCAATAAGGGTGGCGTGCGCCAATGGAAGAATTGCTGGGCTGTTCTCCGACCCAGGAATCTCATCCTTTACAAGGACGAGTCCGAGTACACCGTGCAGTTCATTGTCCACATGGGCATGATTCTCAATGTGGTTGACATTGACCCGATGAGCAAGACGAAAACACACTGTCTGCAGGTTATTACGGAGGAAAAAAGTTACAGATTCTGCGCGTATGACGAGGAATCTTTGATAAAATGTCTGGGGGCGTTCAAGAGCCTTTTGGCCAAGAGGAAAGAACTCGAAGCCAAGATGGCTGCCAGCGACACAACCACAAATACGTCCTGAGTGACAAGGTCGCACATCATGTCTGGCACAGACACAGACACACATGGGCTTAGCGAGCGTTGCTTCTCGTTGTGTCGCACACTTACTTTTCTGCAAAGGCTGGGCACGTGGCTGGATCCGGCTTGCTGGTCGCACGAGAAGAGCACGGGAGCATTTAGGTTGAATCATTTTTCTGTACCTAGCTTACTTGTCTTTTTTTTTTTTTTGTTGGAAACATGCATGTGATACACACATGCCGCTGTATTTACGACTCTATGAACGATGAATATTGATACCATTTTCCAAGGGAACACCAGCCAGGCTACTCCTGCAAGTCCCACATGGCACCCAGTCTCCCAGCACCTGCGCGCCAACATCGTGTGGTATTCAGATATGTCTCAGTCTGAGCGTGGTATTCCGGCAGCTGAAGCTAACATGAGTGTTGCACGTATGCTATGTGGTCTGTCGGCCAGGGAGATAGCGAAGCCTAGCTGCAGCATGTGGCAATTCTGTGGCGAACATGATGTTTGTTCCTGATAGGGGACAATCTATATGGGAAACACCATGACAGGGTTCTAGGAGCTGCTGGGCGGAAGCTTTGGACCAAATGCGGTAGTTTTGGGGAAGACAACGGCTCGAACGGCCACGGGCAGACGAGCGAGCGTTTGCTACCAAGCAGTCCTGTTACTGAGGTGCTGTTAGTCCAGGGCCGGGGAACCACTCTAAGTTAGCTGCAGTTCACTAACCTGCTGGTACCGACTGCACTAAGAGCAGGGGGGCTCAGGAACGCCTCTGTCCACTCAGATGGCACCGTTGGCCTCCTCCACACACCATCTCGGGCAGCGTGCATGGGTATGACAGGTCTTCCTTATTTCACATGAGCCCCAATGAGATGCAACAACAGACCATGAGGACGGCCCCGCGTGCGATAGATCAGACGAATGCCGCGATGTCATGCAAGGAGACGGGCGCCCTCCCGTCACCCACACACACAACATGTCCATCCATTCACCACCCTGTGCCTGTGCTCTCCCCCCGTCTGCCCGTCTGCATTCATGCGGGCCCCGATATTGGGCCCATCCCCCAAGCCTCGCCCTCTATGGCGATCCGGGAAGCTGATAGGTCTGTAGGTGAGATGTCGCCGCCACTCACCCCCCCTTGGCTCCTCTCCCGAGGGGAAGGTGGCCGACCAGCAGGTTGCTCCGCTGCCGAATCATGATGGTCGGTCACGATGGCTCTGTGCGGGCACGACTAGCTGGCAGGTGGTCCTCTTGGGAAAGGTGCAGGCGCATGGCTCAGCTGGTGGGGGACTGGCCAAGGAAATAAATACTTGGTAGACTACTACTTCCATTATATATCCTTTGATGTAGGAATCTCGCGATGCCCGTCCGGCTGCTCTCTGTGAGCGTTTGCCCGACTTTTCACTCGCTCGCTTTACAGGCTGGGCTAACAACCAAATTACTTGCCTGTTTACAACAAGTCTCGCT
>JACBFG010000015.1:3482309-3509518 GCA_013435955.1 Diaporthe sp. HANT25 | reverse complement strand
TTCACTAGTCCTTTGGACTGATGTGAAGCGCCGTCTTCATTCCACTGCACTATTTAAGACCCAGACCTTGGCTTGACGACACAATCCCCCACGATAATCATTGTCTTGAACCAGAATCTCACACACAGGACAAGATCCCCACCGCTCACCACAACATACCTCTTTGGCAAACGCAAGTCTACAAGCAAAACTTGGTTCACCATGGTTCCCTTCCTACCTCTTCTGGTGGCTCTCCTGGGCTTCATCAACTCTGCCCTCGCTGCCCCAAATGTGCCCCTCTCAACGAACAGCCGCTGGATCGTCGACGCCGGCGGCGAGCGGGTCAAGCTCCGCTGCGTGAACTGGGCGGGCCACATGGAGACAAACCTGCCCGAGGGCCTCCACAAACAGTCCATCAGCTACCTGGCCGACTGGATCGCGGGCCAGGGCTTCAACTGTGTCCGTCTGACGTACTCGATCGACTGGGCGTTGAACCCTACCGTCCCCGTCGCCGACGCCTTCAGAGATGCCGCTCCCGCTGCGCAAGTGTCGGCCGATTCCATGCTGGGGCTCTACTCGCAGGCCCTAGAGAAGAACCCATTCCTGCAGAACGCCACGACCCAGGACGTGTTTGGGGAGGTGATCGATCAGCTGTGGAACAGGGGCGTCATGACCAGTAAGCAGTTTTCCCATTTTTCCATCCTCTGCATAAACAATTGCCCTGGCCATTTTGGTAGCTGACTGTGATCCTTTCAGTTCTTGACAACCACCTTTCTAAGGCCGGGTGGTGCTGCAACCTCACGGACGGGAACGGTTGGTGGGACGAGGCGGAGGGCCACACTGACCAGAACTCACGGTTCTTCAAGACCGAGCAGTGGCTCGAGGGCCTGCAGAACGTGGCCACGTGGAGCGCGTCGTACAAGGGCGTGGTGGGGCTGTCGCTGCGGAACGAGATCCGGCAGGACCTTATCCAGTTCGTCGGGCTCGGGGACTGGTACACGTACGTCAAGAAGGGCGCGGCGGTGGTGCACTCGGCGAACCCGGACGCGCTGGTCATCATCGGGGGCATCGCCTCGGCAACGGACCTGAGCACCAACAAGAATGACGCCCTCGACTTCTCGGCGTGGAGCGGCAAGCACGTGTGGGAGTTCCACGCGTACTCCTTCACCGTGACGTTCCACGTCAACTTCGGCCTCTGCTCCCTCCGCAAGGACTCGTGGGGCGCATTCGACGGCTTCCTCCTCACCCAGGGCAAGGAGTACACGGCGCCGCTGATCCTGAGCGAGTTCGGCGTGGGCATGAGCGGCGGCGACAACGACGGCCTGAGCGACGACGACCACAGCTACCTCTCTTGCCTGGTCGAGTACATGACTAACAACGACGCCGACTGGGCCGTTTGGGCTCTTCAGGGGACGTATTATGCACGCAATGCGCAGACGGATTATGAGGAGACCTGGGGCATGCTGGACAAGGACTGGACGACATGGCGCAACTCCAAGTTCCCCGGCATGCTTGGCCAAATGTGGAACGTCAGCCAGGGCCCGTCGCAATAACAGATGGGTCATCAGCGATGGAGCTGGCATGGGTTTGGTTCTTTCTAACAACTTGCAATTAAGCGCAGCGTGGTGATTTCATGGCGGCTATATAGAAAGTTAGCCCTGAATCTGCCTCTTCACTAAAAGGACTGACATGCTCTGCGACAAGTAAGCCTACTGCATTTCTGCGATTGTAGACCTTTATACGACATGGCACAGGCTCATATCCCTCCATTTCGCATGCCGCACAGCTTACAACGGCCTCAAGCTTTGTGCAAATGATCAGATACACAAAAAGGCTGAGAATGACCTACCTACGCAGTGGCGTCCACCTCGTGACAACCCACGGATCAGCTCTCAAAATAGAAGATGTCTCCTGATGTTGGTTGAGAGTGCGGTGAAAAGTTCAACGATGGCTGTCATTAATCCCTCACCGCCGGCCAACACCCACGGGTGAAGTGAGCATACGACACAAATGTTGAATGTCCTTCTGTCGAGCTCACTCTCCCACTTTGCCATGCAGGCACGGGACCAAAAAAAAGTGTCAATAGGAGGAACGACGAGACGTGGTTTCATCCGGAGCAAGGGGGCAAGTTCGGGGTCCTTTCCTCGAAATAAAGCGTGAAAATCTTTCATAGTCAAGCACCTGCTTCACCGGTTGGGTTCATTGAGATGGATGAATAACAATACCGATGACTTTGCATCGCTCAGCCATGACTGCCACAATGTCCTCTTGTCCCTTATTCGAAGGTATCGAACGCGAAATCGTCGTTCATGAATTCGTTCATGCTGTTCATGCTGTTGAAGTTGTCATCAAAATTTGTAGACTCTCCACCCAGGTCAAAGAAACGGTCCAGGTCATCCATGCTCGTATCGTTTTCAGCGTTTGCGGTATTAGTGGCAGGCTGGGAATTTCCGCCGGATACGGGTCCTCCTAAGCCCAGAGTGTCCAGTCCACTTGCTGTGTTGTCGAAGCTCGTTAGGTCCATAGTGATATCCTGTGCAGCTGGCTGCACCGGGGGCTCGTTGTTGACCGGATCGAGAGTGAATGTCGCGTTGGTAAAGGGATTATGAGATGGTTGTGGGTTGGGAGCTGGTTGCTGAGCTGGAGCTGGGGGTGGGACCACAGCAGATGCGGCTGGAGGTACGCTGGCAGGGACTTTCTGCTTCTGGGAGTTGACCAGCGGGGATGGCTTTGTCGCTAGACGTCCAGATGGTGGGCCTGACTTGGGAGCCGGCTTTGGAGACGGGCGCTTAGGCTCAGTGGGTTTGACAGGATGGAAAGGCACGGCGGTCGCGGCGGTCGCAGGAGTGCCCATGCCCATGTCTGGAAAAGGAGCGACTGGCTTGGTCTCCGGTACTTTTGGCGTTGGTCGATTCTGCATGAACGGCGACACGGAGGCCATCATAGGCGCCACCGGGACGGACGCTTGCTCGACCTTGGGGGGATCAAGATCAATGACCATGGGTGCAGGCGGTTGAGCTGGACTAGGGATAGCAGCCTTCTGTTGATCTTGCAACTTCTGAAGGTCTCGCATGTAGACCGCTTTGGCACGTATCTGTTGTCTAATCAGCTCCAGTCCAAACAGCACACCATCTCGCCATATGAGCCACGAGTCTGCACTTGCAGGTGGTCGGCTCTCGGACGCCAGGCAGGATGCCCGCGACTTACGATTTCCATCTCCATCTCATCGAGAGTTGAGTGAAAACTGTCGGTGGCTTCTCCCATCTTCTTCTCGGCGTTGAGGATGATCTGAGGCACACGCTCTGAACGCGAGGCACGGGCTTGAAAGATCCTGCCCATCTGCACCAACTAGAGGATGATGATGGTCAGCACGGTTCATGGAACAGTACAGTACAGGCCTTGCCATGTCATGCCCTCCCAGGGTATGGTGTATGTGGTCTTACAATTTCATTCAACTGTTTCTCAAGATTGTCGGCCAGGTGGCCCTGCCCTTGGCCGGATTGCGCTGTCGCAGCCATCTTACAGTTCGACGGAGTCGACGTCAATGTCGGCGGCGACTTCGATCACGATTGGTTTTGGGCCAAAGAGACTTGGTGGGCGATAAAGAGCAGCAGAATGAATGATTAGATAGATAATTCGGAGGAAGGCTTCAGAAAAGAAAACTTGAATAAAGGGAAGGGCTGTGAGATGGCTGTGGCTGGTGTCGTTGGCGCTGGGCTTCACAATAGGTGAACGACGGGCGAGTGAGTGACGAAGAACGGTGAGCTCAGAGGCACAAAATAGGTTCGAGGGCTGGCTGCAGGCGAGCGTCTGTGCTTCAACTTGTTAGCTCCTTCGACTGAGCTGCTTCTGGCTCCAGCACAAGTCACAGACGAACGATCGGACGTGGCTTGCTGCGCTTTTGATACAGGACAACGAGCTTGAGCAGAGGACCAGAATGTCGGTAAGATGCCCAGGTACTGAATTCCGTATGGTGGACAGGGCGAACTGGTTGGCTTTGCTGAGTTACAGTACTTGCACTGCCTGGCTCCCGTGCAGATAGGCGCCCCCACGGTGATCCCTTCTCCTTCTAAATCTCCGACCAAGGTGCTGCTATAAGTGCTATGTACGTCTTGACATTTGGGTGAGCGGAGTCCAATGCGAACAGGAAAAGATAGAATCTAGATTGGACTGGTAAAATTCAGAGGTCTGCAGGACTGGGTGCTTCATGGGTGTTGTGTGTTGCAATTCAAGCTTAAGCACAGGCAGGTGTTGCTCCTAAAATGGAAGTCATGTTCCAGGCAACTGCTGTCAGTGCCAGGGTGAGCTGCCCATTCTTCCCTCCACCCAACCACCAAGTGGGTTAGGCCAGCGACACCCGTGACAGTTGTTATCAACAACTCAACTTCCGGCAACTGTCAACTCCCAACCATCTTCGAGATCTCGTTTACAACTACAAAGGTAGAGCGGTACTCTATCTACACTTGTATAACTCAATATGACGCAGATCGACGAGCCCACATGTCTCTCCATCCAGCTCAGGATCCGCAAGGACAGCGTCAAGTACCCGGCAAAGACACACGCCTACAAGGTCAAGAAGGAGCTTGCCGCCTCCGATTCATCCTCGACCACAGGCTTGATCTACCTGCCCGGCCAGAACTCAGAGCAATATGAGGATACCGATGGGTATTACTATTCCGCTTGATTTCCCTCTTTTCTTTGCTTTTCTTCTCCAAATTCCCAGGATTTGACATCGTAATTTGGGAGCAATTCTGCATTACACTTGGACGCGTGGTGTGTATAAGTGCCGATATACACTGCAAGGCACTCATCTCAGAACATACACATTTCAAGACTTCATCCCAATCGCACCTGTCCTCATATCATTGCAGGCATCATGGCACTCGCTCTCATCACAAACTCTTGGGTCACTGGTTTACTAACAAAGTCCCAAGCGAGAAACCCTTCAGGCAGCGCAGATACGCATTCTATCTCTCAGGCGCAGACTTCCCCGGGTGTGCCGTCACATATGACATCGCAAAGGACCTACTCACTCTCTGGATTCCAATCAGAAAGCCCGAGCAGATCATTTGGTTTGGTGCTCTGCCCAGCGTAGAAGAGTGCGCCGCCAGGTACGATGTCGACCAAGTCAAAGACATCACCGGCCTGCAGCCATACCTCAAGGGGACTCTGACCGCCAACACGACTCTCTATGTCCTGCACGAAAGCCAGACACCACCCAGACCATACGGCCCTGCGTCAGGCTTTACTGTTGACCACTCCGCTCTAAAGCCGGCCATGGACCTTGCCAGGGCCGTCAAGTCCCAGTATGAAATTGCTCAGATCCGTGAGGCAAACTCGATATCTTCAGAGGCCCATCGTCACGTCCAGACTCATATCAAGTCCCTGACCAGCGAGGCCCAAGTCGAGAACTTGTTTCTCGCCAAATGCCGTGAGCTAGGAGCCAAGAAACAGGTAAACTTCAGAACCGCATGCTTGGTACACATGCCCCAGAGAACCGAGAGCTAAACCTCTGTTCCAGGCCTACCCCGTCATCGCCGGATCCGGCCCCAACGCGGCCACCTTGCATTATGGCGCCAACAACCAGGACTTCGACGACAGGCAGCTCATGGTTCTCGACGCCGGGGCTGAGTTTGAATGCTACGCCTCCGACGTCACCCGGACCTTCCCGCTCAACGGCGCATTCAGCCCCGAGGCAAAGGAGGTGTACGCTATCGTGGAGGACATGCAGGAGACCTGCATCTCGATGATCAAGCCGGGGGCATCATGGTCGGATATCACAACCAAGGCCCAGCTGGTCGCGTTGGACGGGCTGAAAAGGCTCGGCATCTTACGCCCCGGCCCTGCGGATGAGGAACCTGCTCCTATCCTTAGGGCTGTCAGGGCTTTCTTTATGCACGGCCTTGGGCATCTTGTCGGACTGGACACCCACGACGTAATTGCCGGCGTCCACATTCACAACATGATGGGGGGCAAAGCGTGGAGCTTAGACACACTCGACTTCCACGCTGGAGCTCTTTCCAAGGGAGGGCGTTCCGTGGAAATCTGCCAAGGTGGAGGTGATCGCTACTCGCCACCCCTACAGAAGGACATGGTCATCACCTGCGAGCCGGGCCTCTATTTCAACCGGGCGTACGTGGAGTGGTTCTTTGCTAACAACCCTGAGCTGGCCTCTTATGTCGACAAGGCTGTATTGGAACAGTACTACCCGGTCTGTGGGTGTCGGATTGAGGATTGTATCCTGGTGACGGATGACGGATACGAGAACCTGACCACGGCGCCAAAAGGAAAGGAGATGCTGCGGGTGATCAATGGCAACTAGGGTGGTAGGAAGTCTTACTTTCCCCTTGCTGAGACAGCCTTGGAGAAGCTGTATATATCACAAAGTAAAAAGGGACACGGCCGCTCGTACATAATCATCCGCTTATCTGTAGAGCCAGCATTTAGGCCAGTCGCGTACGATATCCCAGAAGGCGGCGGCGCAGTGGACTATCAGCTATGAGGAGTCGGGGAAGGTTGCTACAGTCTTGCTCTCTGAACGAGGGCCATGGCCATGGTCGCCTTGAAGTTACGGGAGGCTCAGACGGCGCCCAAGCCGGAGAGCACTAGCTGCAATGGAGAAGTTCCCGTCAATGCCTCAAATTCGCAATGCTAAGAGTACCCTGGAATGCTACACAAGCACATAAGAACCAAACGCCGCTTTATTTCCACCCATCGCTTTTTCTCTTGTATAATAAGTCCCTATCCACCCATCTTGTACACCCCCACCGCCGCTGAGCAAGACACCCTCTACAGATACTTCTTGGGTGTCGACTTCTTCTTCTTGTAGTACACGTATCCAGCCACCAGAACGACCTGGCTGCCGATGATAACTGCGATCAGACGCCCGTGGCCGGGCGACGCGTGCTCCTTGACCGTGTCCCGGATGGTCTGGTGGCTGTCGCTGACCAGACCCTTGATGGCATGCTCCGAGGAGCTCACCTTGGAGGTGACGTCGCCCTTGAGCCTGCGGACCTCGGACTCGAGGCTGGTGATCTTGTTCTCCAGCTCGCCGAGGCGGTCCAGCTTGGACAGCAGGCCCTTGAGCTCCGCGATCTGCCCGGAGATCTCGCCGTGGCGCGTCTCGCCGATTGAGTCCTGCTTCGCGACCGAGCGGAAGATGGTTGACAGGTGGTGGTTCACGCTCTGGAGCCGGGTGTGTAGGTCCGCGAACTGGGCCTTTGAGCTGGTGATGGAGTCGGCGCTTGCGTCGGGGATGTCGTCCTCGAAGCCCGAGTCCCACCGGCCAGAGCCGGGGTTGCCTCCCATGGGCTGCTGCTGCTGCTGCCCCTGGTTGCCGAACATGCCGTCCTGCTGGACTGCGGCCTGCTGCGAGTTCTGCTGCTTGTCCTGGCCCGGGTCGATGTTGTCTGTCATCAGCACCATCTTGAAGATCTCGAACGAGTCGGGGTTGTCGGCGCTGGCGGCTGTGATACCCAGTTTGTACCCCGCGGGGATGCTGATCTTGTCGCTCTCGAAGCAATTGACGCCATCGATATCCACCTTGAAGGTGCTGGCCGTCTGGCGGAACTTGACCTGAGAGGGCCGGCCCAGGTTGCGGTAGGCGTGGTTGCAGTGGCCAAAGGATTGGCCGTCCACCGAGATCTTCTGAAAGTCCTTGCTGCCGTCGTTGAGGAAACCTCGCACCATGCCTGCACTTCCGCCGTATGTGTCGATGACCAGCGCGAGACCCTCGAACTTGCCGACCGTGTAGATAGAGCTGAGCCCGACGTCCTGCTGCCCTTCGCGCACCAGCCAGATGTTGAGGTTACCACCGGCGCGCTCTGGCCCGTTGGCGCGGAAGTCCACGTCTGCGACCCATTGTGTGTGTTGGAGTGGTTTATCGGCCCAGATGGATGAGCGATAGTTGCCAGGCGCAGGAGGGGTGAGGATTATCTTGTTGGAGAGGATCTCTGGCCAGGTAGGGTTACCGTGCAGAGCGAAGCCCGGTATGGACCCGTCGTTGTTGGGACTTATTCTGTTGTCGGGTGTCAGTGACAGTCCCATGGGCGGGCTTGGGGAAGAGGTTCTGCCTACCTGTTGTTGTAGCCAAAGCTCAGCTCGTTGACCAGGTACTGAGCTGCCACCGGGGAGAGGCCGGCGAGGAAGGCCAGCGCTGAGCGCATGGTGGGCTGGATGTTATGTGGGAATATGGGAGCTCCCTTTGGATGCTGGAAGGTGTGCAGCAGGCCCTCAGAGGTGGTGCCCCGGCAGACAGACTTTTATGCAATGTGACGCGGAGGGTGATGTGTTGCTGTTGAGGCCACTCTGGCGAAATATCAGGATGCTTCTGCGGCGCTGACCTGGCCTGGTGACCCTAACTCCAAAACACCTCGGCGCTCGAGCTCCGGAGCTCAGCTGTAATGAGAGGGTGAAGTGGGATTCTTCTCACGAGGACAAAGAGTCGCGACAGATGATTTTTGACTCTCTTATGAAAGAAATACAGGTCTCGGGTAGCAAAAGGCAGTCTAGTCTACTCAATTGATTCTGGCAAGCGATGGGGGGAGGGAGAAAAGATGCATCGAGACTCGCGCGTGTCTCAGTCTCAGCCTTTGTCTTCCTGCCTATCTGTCAATCGGCCGGTACGCAGGTACATGCCGTTACAAGCACGAGCCTTTGGAGATCTGGCGAGCTGTTCCGAAGCCAGGAAAGAACTCGACCCCTGCCTTCGGGAGCTTCTCCAACTGTCCACAACGGCAGTGTGGGGTCCAGGGTGGCTCCTTGCCACAGAAGCCAGAGAAGGTACCGCGACAAGCATCAACACCCGCGTTGGGGGCATGGCCTCGCATGAGTCCACCGAGCGGCCAAATCTTGAATGAAAATATACAAGCTATGGCTGCTCACATACATCTGTTTCCATGTAGGCTTAGACACTTATATCTCATGTGCTTCGGTATAGCTGTGTCCGCCTCGCCCCTTGCAGCTTACAAGTAGCCCGCAGGTCCCTCTACGCAGCGTCCGGGTAGACCGAACTAGATCCAGCCTCTGGCCCGAGCTCAAGGTTCTCGAAACCACCTTGAAAGAAGCTGTGGATTTTTGTGAGATTGCACTCTCTACGAGACACCGGGCAACACCACACACACAAACCACACACCATAACCCACACGACCGCGCCATTGACAGTAGCGGGGGGAATGGTCTCAAGATGACTGAGATTTACCCATCACTCACTCAGTGTGCCGTAGTCGCCACAGCCTTCAAGATCCTGTTATTCCCAGCCTAGTGAGTGTACCGCACCCTACTCCGGATCAAGCCCTCCAACTGTTGCAGTGCTGATATGCCGCCTCGCTGCCAGCAAATCCACGGACTTTGAAGTCCACCGGAACTGGCTGGCTATTACACACAACCTCCCTCTCCGAGAATGGTACTACGAGGAGACGTCAGAATGGACCCTGGACTACCCTCCCTTCTTTGCATACTTCGAATGGGTCCTATCCCAGGTTGCAAAGCTGGTTGACCCAGCAATGCTCAAGGTCTACAACCTCGGATACGACAGCTGGCAGACCGTCTACTTCCAGAGATCTTCCGTGTTGATCACAGAGCTCTTGCTCGTCTACGCCCTACAGCTGTTAGTGGAACTCATCCGGCCTTCTCAGGGAGAGCCCAGCTTGTGCTAACCTTACCGCCCCGGCCCAGCTTCGTCGACTCTTCTCATGGCACAACCAAAAGAGCCGCCCAGGCTGCTGCCATTTCCATCCTGCTGTCCCCAGGACTTCTTCTCATTGACCATATCCATTTCCAGTACAATGGATGCATGTACGGTCTCCTCATTGCATCTCTTGTCCTGGCAAGAAAGCAATCCGGCTTGCTGGGCAGCGGACTTGCCTTCGCAGGGCTTCTATGCATGAAGCACATCTACGCTTACCTGGCCCCGGCCTACTTCGTCTATCTGCTTCGGGTCTATTGCTTGTCTCCGAGATCCATCTTTCGCATTCAGTGGCTCAACTGCCTCAAGTTGGGCGGCGGCATCGCCGCTATCCTCGCTGCCGCCTTTGGCCCCTTTGCTCTCCAGGACCTGGGCCAGCTTTGGCAGATGAAGGAGAGGCTCTTCCCATTCGGCCGAGGGTTGTGCCATGCTTACTGGGCACCTAATGTTTGGGCACTGTACTCATTCTCTGACCGTATCCTCATCTATCGTAAGTGTCCTGTTCTTGCCCGGAGTACTTATGCGATGGAGGCTAAACCACAAAACAGTTGCGCCGCGCCTTGGACTGCCAGTCAAGTCCGATGCACTGTCTAGTGTGACACGTGGCCTCGTTGGCGACACGTCGTTTGCGGTGCTTCCAGACATAACTCCCGGAATTTGTCTTATGCTCACGCTGGTTTTCATGGGGCCGCCTCTGGTGAAGTTATTCTGGAAACCGACCTGGGATGGCTTCATTGGCGCCGTGACCCTTTGCGGGTACGCGTCGTTCCTGTTTGGCTACCATGTGCACGAGAAGGCTGTACTCCTGGTCATCATCCCCTTCAGCCTGATCGCGCTCAAGGACCGCCGGTACTTTGGGGCGTTCCGGCCCCTGGCTGTCGCAGGGCACGTCTCCTTATTCCCACTGCTATTCACGCCGGCCGAATTCCCGATCAAGACCGTCTATACCATCTTTTGGCTCATCCTGTTCCTCATGGTCTTTGATCGTCTTGCGCCAGCTTCCGGCAGGCCGAGGTTCTTCCTCTTCGACAGGTGCAATACGCTCTACATTGCCATTAGCATACCTCTGATCGCGTACTGCTCACTCATCCACGAGCTTGTATTCGGGCAGAGCTACGAGTTCCTGCCGTTGATGTTCACCAGCGCATACTCGGCGCTGGGAGTGGTTGGCAGCTGGATTGGATTCAACGTGGTGTATTTCGCCTCGTAGATAGGTAGCAAGAGCAAGCCATGATAGAATCGAAACGGTTGATCAGAAAGGCACCAGACTTGCCAGCCGCCCGCGGCAAGACACTTGACACCCCGAACGTGATACTGCAGGGTCTGGGTCTGAGAGCGAGGGACGCTGCATAGCTGAGCACAGCGGCAGGGACTCCCCCAAGCCCCAAACAGGCAAGGTGCCCCACGTGTGCCGGCCCAAACAGACCTTGTTTTCTCTGTGACAATGTACCGCCCTGAATCGCTGGTAAGGTTGCACCACATTCCGAGGCGTGCGGGAGGCTGTGCCGCAAGTGCTCCCATAACTCGACAGCGGGAAGTGACTTTGGTCTGACGGCACAGAATGTATCCTTGAATGTTTACCACGTCAGTACCTGTGCACCTCTACATTTCAACTTTGCGACTGTACTCATTTGCCTCTCGCGATGCCCTCGTCGTTCTGCCTCTGGTCGCGTATCCTCGCTCTTCCGGACTCAAGCTTTGGAATGATTCGCGCCCGTAAATGTTCCGTGGGGAGTGACGTTGCCATACTTGCACGGATGTAACAGACATGTATAATTTTTTTGGGAGGCTGAACGGGAGATGCACATCGAATGGATCGGCCTAAGGTACAGATATCTGTAACCAACTGCGGCGCCTAGACGGTATGATCTTGGGGAGGTGCAGCGCAACAGCCGGGGGAGACCATCGTCAGGCAGAGGAGCAGGTGGAATTATCAGAAAATGGTAATTATTGAGGCAGGGCATGGTCTATATAAAGTGTATCCGGCGGCGCCGGGTGAGGCTCAACGCGACGCGTTCGGAATGAGACGTGCACATGTAGAACGTCGCTGCTCGAGCTGGCCACGGATGTCCAGGTCGAATTACTTGGCAAACAGGCTTCAAATGGATAGAAACGAGCAGCTGGATGGAGTGCGCGCTTGCACTGTAGGAATTGCAAGCTGTGATGTGGCATATGCGAGGGTGCGGGTGGTGCAGAAGTGGGAAAGGCGGCCGTGGGAAATGGCAGCGGGAGATATATCAATAGGAGGCAGATGCGCTGGGGCGAGAACAGGTCAATGGGCGTGGCGCGGATTGTGCGGTCAAGGGCGGTCAGAACGAGCCCAAACATGGACATAAAAGCTGCGGTGGTGGTGGACAGATCAGGGGAGCAAGAGGGAGGGAACGTTTGGGGGTGTGGGCGATGGGGACGGGATCCTCTTGTCTCTCTTGTCACCGTCCCCCGGGAGGGCCAGGCTAGTCTTGGCCCTGGTCGAGCCGGGATCCACTCTGTACATAGTCGCCCGCCCATTGTGTAGAACTCACCAAGTACGTGCGGGTGCAGGTACACATGAGATGTACGTGTGCGGGCGGACAGGGTAGTTGCCAGTAGGGGACCATGTACCGTATACTGCGGACTGCAGACCAGACTATATGGGGATGCGAGTACCGCGCGTGCATACGTGACTGCTTGCCTACCTACCTGCCCGCCTGCCCGCCTACCTACCCTGTCCGTCTGTCTGTCTACCTACCTACCTACCCATACCCACCCCGACAGACTGACTACCTTACCTTACCTACCCTCTTGGACATCTCCCAAATTTTGATTCTCGTTTCACGACCTACCCTCTCTCCTTCTCAACACCCGGCCCCCCTCCACCTCCCCTCCCGCAGCATCACCAGCCAGTCCTGCACCCTGGCCAGCCGTCCACACACCCGCGACAAATCCCATCGCTGCCGGCGCTACCCACGCCGTTGCGCGCCCGTTCCAGCAGCAGCCTCGTCTAAGTCAGGCCGGCCCTGGGATCGGTCAAGGCCCGCCGGGAGACTGCACACCCCAGTCCCGTGCAGTCTCTGCACCTCCACGTCTACCCACGCCGGGCCTGCTCCACGCCCGCCTCTACCCTTTGCCCTCTGGACACGATCGCGTCCCAGCCGGCACAACAACACCTCAATACGACATCCGACTCTCCAATTCCATCCTGATCTGAGCTCCCCAGACGGCCCGGAAGGCTGAATCTCAGCCTTGCAGATGATTTTCGGCCCGCCTGCCGCCCTGCACTCCTGCCCCCATCCACCATGGTATGTCCCCCCAACAACCTGTTCAACACCCGGCGCATCCTCCTGGCCGCCTTGCTCACCCTCTCTCTCACAAAGGTTCTCTTCAAGCGCAAGCCGGTGCAGTTCCTGCAGCCGCCGCCCGTAGAGAATGACCATGAGGTATGTCCATCTGCCCCGGCCCCCAACCCCACGACGCGCCGCACCGCGCTCACCCATGCACAATGCTCACTTGTCAATTCCTACCATAGGTGTGGTACATACCCCAGACAGGCGAGGTTTTTGTCACGTACGAGGACTATCTTAATAGGTTTGTCGTCCTCGCCTACTCATTGGGACGCATTGGGTGCTAACACACAGCCAAGGCTGGACTTCTACAAGCAGGTCAGTCGCGCCGCGAACCATGCGGGCCCCACAACGACGCCACTGACAACACCTACAGAAACGCTTCATATGTCAAATCACCGGCCACTCAGGCTTGAACTTCTTCGAGGCACTAGAGTCAGAAGTAAGGTCTTCCGGCATCTCCTCCGAGTTTCTACGCGCTGACCCTGATCATCACCAGCTCGCCGGCGCACAGGAAGTCGAGCAAGCCTTCCCCGAGCCCCTGAAGGGCCCCATCCTGCGGCGCGTGCAGTTCCAGACGATTTCGAGGATCGACAACCTGGTTGACAAGCTCTACGAAGAGTTCAAGGGCGATTTCTACCCCGGCGAGCATGTCACCGTTTCTATCCACACCGGCGAGCGCTTTACAGGGGTGGTGAGGGACAAGGCCAGGTTCGGCAGTAAAATGCTCCCGGATGGCACCCTCACCGTACCTTTCTCGAGATACTTTGTCAGCCTGGACGATTCTGAGGAGCACGAGGCCGTCGTCGACGATAATAACATCTGGCGCGACCGCAAGGTCTTCACCAAATCCGTCCTGCGCTCGTTCGTTAAGAAAACAGTTACAAGAGACGCATGGACTGGGGCCCCTTGGCTCGTGAAAGACACGATCGCGGCGCAGTTCAAGATCGACACGCGCATCCCGACTCACCTGCGCTACGAGACCAAGATCCTAGAGCGCAAGCAGGCCCAGTCGCAAAAGAGATTGTCCAATCAGATGTCACACCCTCAGGACGTGTCTGGCATGGCCAATTCCTTCCAGTCCCAGGGCCCGGTTCGGCTACCAGAGCTCAAGCCCGCAACAAGGCCTCCGAAGGCCAGCAAGAATCAGAACAACCATGGTCACCACGGGCAGGTCGTGAAAAAGCCTGAACCGGGCCAATTTGTCCACCTGCCACTTCCGGGCAATCCCTTCCAGTTTCCTCTATCCTTCCGGCACAATCAGGTTCCTCCGCCACCGCCCGTGTACGCACAGCCGGAGCCTCCGCCGCCGCCGCCACCACCGCCAAAATATCCTATCGAGGATCTCAAGGTGGAACCGACACACCTGGTCCGGCCTCCTATCCGATACATGTGCAGCGACCCGCCCGTCGAGGTCGAGGAGCCGTCGGCGTCCTTCGAAAATATACTCATGAGGTCTGTTGGCCCCCTTCTGGAGACCTGGGACACTCTCAATGTGTACTGCGAAATATTCCAACTCGACTCCTTCACGTTTGATGATTTCCTGGAAGCAATGCAGGTCGCGTCGGAGGAGACCAAGGTGCAGCTATTTGATGAGATCCATTGCGCGGTTCTCAAAATCTTGGTGGATTCTGAGGCCGATGGGGGCAAGATCAACTTCCGGCTGCCTGAATTGGAGTCGGATGATGAGAGTGACGAGGAGGATGAAGAGGAAGAGGAGGAAGACGAGAGCCGAGAGCCCACACCAAAGCCGACCGCCCGTGCCACACGGAGTAGCATGGCGAAGATGGAAGCCGATAGGCTTGCGGCAGAAGCTGCCGCTGCAGAAAGAGAGGAGAGGCAGCTGGAAAATGCCCCAAAACATCGCGCCGAAGAGCTTTTGGCAGATTATGACTGGATCGATCATCTGAGAAAGAGGGATTTCAAAGACGGCGGCTGGGAGGCGATCATGGTTGGCTTGCTGTATCAACTCTCAAAGGAAGAGCGGAGAAAGGCTGCATGTGAGGATCTGCTCATCCAGCTGGTACCTAGGGACGTCGAGGCGACACAGGACACGATCCAGCAACACTACGCGGCAATGGACGTGAATTATCGCGCCCAGGCTTTGCAGATTATCTGCTTGCTGACTGCCGAAACGAAAGCCATTCGTGGTTACATGGAGGACTGCAGTGAGCACATGACGGGTTTCAGGAAAGACAAGATTGAGTGGCAGCGACAGAGGAAACAGGCGTAAGTGTCTTTGTGAGCAATTCATGCAATTACGGTCCGGCTAACAGGAAGACACCAGCATCGAGGAGCTGAAGGCCCTCAATGAGGAGCGGAAGATATTACTTCCAGAAAATCTACCGCCATCACCTACCCACGAGGCGGTTGATGCCAACGGAGACGTCAAGATGGACGACGCTGATGAGCTGACACCCGCGGAAGACGAGGCAGCCGAGACGGAAGATGAGCCCCCACGAAGTGTGGCTCGTGGCCTCCGGCGTGGCCAAGACCGAGCTGCAGAACGGCAGCGCCAAAAGGAGAGGGAAGAGGAGAAGAGGAAAGAGGCCGAAGCCGCCAAGGCAGTCCCTAAGCAGTCAAAACAGTTTGTCAAGGTCTTGAAGGAGATCCAGAAGAAGGAGGATCTTATCAAAAAGTGCGAGGAGGAAATTGCCGTCATCGACAACGACCTTCGAGAGGCCGACTGCGCGCGAACACGGGTACTGGGCAAGGATCGCTTCTGGAATCGGTACTACTGGTTTGAGCGCAACGGAATGCCGTACGGCGGCCTGCCCAACAGCTCCACAGCAGATGCCGGCTACGCAAATGGCTGCATATGGATCCAGGGACCGGACGATCTCGAGCGCGAGGGCTATATCGATTTGGGTCTCGAGTGGCAGAAGGAGTATCAGGCCATATTCAACATGACCGTCCCGGAGCGCAAGGCAAAGGAAGAAGGCCCCACCAGTGTCTTCACGGCCCGACAGTGGGGTTATATTGATGACCCCAAGGACGTCAAGAAGTTGATCGACTGGCTAGATCCGCGCGGTTTCAACGAGCTGAAGTTGCGCAAGGAATTGGTCAACTTCAGCGACAGGATACTCAAGCACATGGAAAACCGCCAGGCATACCTGGCCGCCAACGACGCGGAGGCAAAAGCTGCCGAAGAGGAGAAGGAGAAGGAGAAAGAGGCGAAGACGAACGGGGCGACGGGCAAGCGGATGACTACTAGGACCAGGAATGTCGCAACGCCAGAGCCGACCCCACAGTACCGGTGCTTACAGTGGGAGAACACCACGGCCATCGAGGAGCTGGGGCATCTGCACAGTGAGCAGCCGCCCCCGGCGCCACCAAAGGGGAAGAAGGGCGGGTCCAGGAAGAAGGACACCGCCAAGGAGGTGGCCGAGGAGCCCGCTCCGGCTGTAAAGACGCGCTCGAGGAGGAGGTAGACATCTCTGCTCCTAGGGCCGTCAGAATTCTGCGATGTAAAGACATGGAAAACGCCAGCATCCAGTGGGGCAACATCTTCGAAAAGCGCCAGACAAGAGCGCATCCGCGCTTACTCAAGCAGCAAATCCAGAGACAGCAATACCAGACTGCTGATGAGACCCCCGATAGAACCAGCGTCTACCCAGAGAGCGCATACTCAAGGTGTGGTGGATGCTGGGATCGCGCCTCGCATCAATGAGCGTGACCAGGAGGCGCTGCCTACGAACCGTGCGCGGCCTCTGTGGTACACCATGAACGAAAAGCAGAAGCAGCAGTGGGCTTATTGAAGGGTCGACACTGAGCGGTCGGCCCATGTTTGAACATACTCGGATTGGTCTCGCAGCCCGTTACAAGGGCATCTTGGACGGTCGGCGACATCACCTGCCGTGTTTGCATAAGCCCGCCTTAGTTCTGCAGCACCTGGGGCCTCGGGTTGCATGCATATTTTCATCGGCGTCGCGCGAGGCGTTGCTCATAGAGGTTATAAAAGACGAGATCAACGAGTATGACTAGAATATTTAAGCGTTCTTAGATGGATAGTTGTGGTGCATTGCGACCTGAGCTTTACCAGGGAATGAAAATAGATCATATGTGAGCATGCTCTGCTTCATTGCGATTTTGTAGACTGAACATAGAAGCCTAGGAATTTCTGTTTACACTGCTACGTAACTTCCAGAATCTAGGTCCTCTACTGTCGCTTAACGTACCACACTCCTGCAGGCGATCCTGTCAAGCAACTTGGGGAGGTTCTTCAGGCTGGGCCGGGCTTCATCAAAAGCAAATTTGTTGCAGAC
Source organism: Diaporthe sp. HANT25 (assembly GCA_013435955.1). Lineage (NCBI taxonomy): Eukaryota > Fungi > Ascomycota > Sordariomycetes > Diaporthales > Diaporthaceae > Diaporthe > Diaporthe sp. HANT25. Next base: position 3,492,269 of record JACBFG010000015.1, on the reverse strand, counting down.
ACTCCGATGGAAGTCGGGAGGCCACTGCAAGACCACCAGTGAGTGGGTTCTTGGGAGGGTTACTGGTCATCAGCTGTCAAGTCGGTCGGGCTGGTCACGTCTACTAGCGCGAGGTGGACCTGCAAGAACGCAAGTGGTATCTTGAGCGGAGACAAACAGGACGAGCCCAGTTGCTCTCTACTTGCTGAGGCTTTCAAGTGCGGACAGGTTCAACGTCATGGCAATTGCTTAAATCTCACACTTGACTGACCTGACATTGCTTCCTATGAGAAGATCTGAAGCAAAACGGCGCACTTGAATTTGTAGTAGGGAAAGCTGCAGACGTTTAGCTAGGGTGCAGTCCCCTGTCTGGCGTGCATGAGAAGGCCGTAGCTGCACTATGGGGTAGTGCCTTTTGCAGGAATCAGCAAGTCGCACGAGGACCCACTTTTGCAACCGGACCTACCAATTTTTCCGTGCGGATTCATCCGCTAATTGGATCCAAAAAGCCCACCAGAAATTCTCCCCAAACCACCTTGACCTTCTGCAAGCGATCCAGGACAACGACATTTTGGCGCAACACCATCAACCAGGTTGCCCAGCATGTCTCTCGTGTCGGGCGAGAAGGTAAATGCGACTCACCCCGTCTGGCCTGATCGATGGTCCGAGTTTCATTTGAGATGCTAACGGTCGATGTGTCTCCAGTCGAACTTCCAGTTCATCTTGCGTCTGCTGAACACCAACGTCGACGGCAAGCAGAAGGTTGTCTACGCCCTCACCAAGATCAAGGGTGTCGGTCGCCGTTACTCCAATCTCGTCTGCAAGAAGGCCGATGTCGACCTGAACAAGCGCGCCGGAGAGCTCACCTGTACGATTCACACCCACACATACACGAGGCCCCGAAGGCCAGCCTGAAATGCAATCAAACGAAATCGCTAACACTATCCGCACAGCCGAGGAGCTCGAGCGTATCGTCACCATCATCCAGAACCCCACCCAGTACAAGATTCCCAGCTGTATGTCGAAACCATACCCCGAGTTCACAATGCACCCCGGATGGTGCAGTCATGCGAGAGCATGACATGGCACAGAGAGAGATGGAAAGAGGGAAAGAACTATCGTGCTGACCAGTGGCAATACAGGGTTCCTTAACCGACAGCGCGACATTGTCGACGGCAAGGACTCGCAGATCCTTGCCAACGGTGTCGACTCCAAGCTCCGTGATGACCTCGAGCGCCTGAAGAAGATCCGGGCCCACCGTGGTCTCCGACACTACTGGGGCCTCCGTGTGCGTGGCCAGCACACCAAGACCACTGGCCGTCGTGGCCGGACCGTCGGTGTCTCCAAGAAGAAGGGTGGTTAAAGAAGAAGGCTGTTGCTGGCGTCTCGGATGGTTGGACGGGATACACACGGTTTTTTCTACACGGTTGCATTGCTGCTATACCATCATGGACGGTATCAGGCGTGTTATGGCTTGCATCGTCTGGTTTATGAGAAGGGCGTCGCCGCCCGTACTGGGCTTGTCGACAGAATGAAACCGGTATCCCACCCAAACAAAAAGGAATTGCGGAAATTGAAAGGCATTTGAGTTACGACAAGAGCCCACGGGAACCTCGTGTGTGTCAAAGGAAATCGCGTGACAACCAAAATTTGTGACGGAGATCCCCGCATTTGCTGCATTCATTAAGCACTCTAAGTCACGGAGATCTACTGATCCTGAGACCCATTAGCATGCACGCACTTAGTTTCGGCATGGTTGACTTTACACGAGCCTCTTAACAACCGGCTTGGCCATTAGGGACTCAGTCGTCCTCAGTAGTAACTGCTGTATCTAAGACCTCCACCCTGCCCTGTCCTTTTGTCTCGTTCGCGATAAAGTCCGAGAGGCCCTTGTATGCGCCTGGCTCGACGAAGCCCACGACCTCCCACTCGGATCCCACCACGTCCTGGTTCTCGACCTGTTCCACGTAGCCCAGTATCTTGTCCTTGACGGTCCCCGGCGCCTTCTTCTCGCCCTCGTCCTCCTCGTCATCCCCTCCTTTCCCGCCCTTGCCCCCCTTCTTGCCGTCCTTGGCCCCCTTGTCGGCGGCGGGCGCCTTAACGGCCTGCTTCAGCACGCCGGTCGAGCAGGTGATCCTCAGCCTCATCCTCGCCCTGGCGACGGGGATGGGTTGCCTGGCGATAAGCGCCTTGATGGCCTCGAGGGCCTGGCTCTTTGCGCTTTTGGTGGTCGTCACGCCCGTCCAGACGTGGTCTTTTGACGACGACGATGACGACGCTGCTGCCGCTGCCGCGGCTGCTGCTGCTGCTGACACGACTGGTTTGGACTTGGCCTCGCCGTTCTCCGCAGCAGCGGCGGGCGTGGCGCTGCCGCTGGCCGAGGCGGACGTCGACCTGGCCTCCTTGTCGCCACCCTGGTTCTGGTGCGCCTGCTGGCTGAGCATGTCGAGGGCCTTCTCGATCATGCCCGTGGTGTAGACCCTCTTTGTGCGGGGGTCGACGAGTTTTGAGGCGATGATGCCGACGACCTCGTTGTGCACGCGCTCGAGCTGGGCGGCGCGCTCGCGCTCGCCGACCTGCAGCTCGCCCTTGTTGAGGATCTCGAGGATGATGTCGTCCGTGGACATGCTCTTGCCGAAGGACTTGGCCAGGTCGGCCGAGGGGGCCGTCTGGCCCTTTGACACGTTCAGGAAGACGCTCGGGATCTGCAGGACGTTGTCGAGGTCCGTCTCGATGCCCGAGCGCCACTCGAGGACCTTGTTCTTGTAGCAGGCGATCTCGAAGCGCTTCTTGCCCTTCTTGAGGCGCACCAGGGAGACATTTGTGAGCTTGATCTGGTTCGAGGGCTGGTTTATTTGTCGAGACATCGTGACGGCTGTGTTGGTGAGGTGGGAGGAGGGCTGTTGAGAAGGAGTTCTGGGTGATGTTTAGAAGAGCCCCGGGGTGGGAATTTGCTGCCCCGCTGGCTTGTAGGAAATAAATCTCGCTGATGCTCTGTTGAAGTTTTTTTTCTTGCAGTCGAAGTCCGAAAAAACCAGGCGATCCAGTTGTCTCCGCCAGCAGCGCGTGTAGGACAAGGCGAGAGAGAAGGCGTGTGTTTATTAATTATTAAAAGACGTGCTATGTCATGGCGGGAGAGCTGCACTTTTCCTGGTATCGATAATACCGCGTGGGCAGGTGGGGGTGGGATACTCGCCCCAGGCTGACCAAAATTGCTGGCTCATTCTGATTCACTCTCGGCAAATGACTAATAGCAACGACTGGTCGAGCCTAGGCGTCGACGCAACAACTGGGACTGCTGTCTCTCTCTCTCTCTCATCATCAACGGACTGATTACAAGATGACGCTCAGTATGATATGTATGAGTGAACGGGACCCGAGAATGTCTGCATTATGGCAAGGTTCGAAAGACTCGCATGAGAAGGGCACTCCTTGCACCCGAGCAATGCCTGGGCATCGGCTGCATACTTACTATAGGTTATGGCAATCGCACCGAACAGGTCGAACAAGAGCGCTGGACTTTTCCTCAAAACTGTCAAGGTATCAGAAGGAAGACCCTCACGAACATTTGTGGATAAATATTAATTGGGACATGAGATCCATAGCTGCCTGTATACAGCTCACCTGGGTTCCAGAGGTTTGGAGACGACTCGACCGACATGGACTGCGCACCTTCATGTGACACTCCAAGCTCTAGAATACTCTTGGAGATATCACCTTCAGGATAATTTTTGGAGAAGCTCCTATAGGATATCATCACCTGAGTTGTGCATTTTGGTCCGTTTTAAACTACTCAAGCTGTGGCATGGTACTCAGGCAGACGGTCAACCTCGTGCGAACCGGTTCAGCAACTTACTTAGATAGGGCCTACCAACCTCGACCTCTGACTCTGGCCACCATATTGCTCCTAGGTTTTTATCTCCAGCCCTGAGGTTCCTGATGTGATGGGATACTAAGTATGTATTGTGCCTAGTTGCCAACCTAGGCAAGTTTAGGAGCTTTCCAGGTAACCACCAGATTGCGCGACCGACAGCCAGAGGGACCAGGGGCAGCGCTCGATGACGCTTATCAGGTGTGACAGGGTGTATCAGAGGATCCGCGTGGGCCCGAGGATGCGGGATTAACCACTTAGACGGTCACACGACCCTCCCCAGGGCACCACGCCCGCGCTGGCCCTGACCCTGGCAGGCTGGCAAGCAGGTACCCTCGGCAACGGCAGGCACTCATCAGCACTCTGATGCGTGTGCTAGCTGCTGGCTGTGTGTACGGCGCAACACACAAACATCCTGCCACCGCGGTCATGCAGGCGCTATCCGGTTTCATCGTGCCCCGGACATAGAGGTGCCCAGAGTACCCACACACGGTACGTACCTGGGGCAGTGACATGGTCCGGTACCATGCCAACAGCTCCCCAGAGCTTCATGACCTGCCCCGTCTGTTACCCTCCATCCTCGACTCGCCATCTTCCATCCTACCCTCTTCCCTTTTGTCTTCTTCCTATATCTCCATCATCACCACTGGCAATCATCATTGCCTTTTCTTCAACGTTTTTGGCTTACCCATCCTTATAATCATATTCCAGGGCTATCGCTCGGCGGCCCACGCACTACAACAGCTTATCTAGACCTGACGTAGCTATCTCATCCCGTGTCGTCGTCACCACCTCCCACACCTTCAACATGAGGATCGCCACCTCAGCACTGCTGGTCGGCGCAGCCTCCGCTGTCAACCTGCAGCAGGACGCCCAGCATGTTATCGGCGATGCTGCCGACAAGGTCAAGGAGGTCGCCTCTTCGTGGGCTGACAAGGTCAAGGACTACGAGGCCGTCTTCGGCTCCATGACCTCCGAGGCCAAGGCCCTGTGGGATGAGGTCGAGATGCTCGTTCCAAACGCTTTCGACTCACTGCCTCCCCTGACAAAGCCAAAGAAGCATCAGCGCAAGCCTGACTCCAAGTGGGACTTTGTCACAAAGGGTGCCGACGTCCAGGGCCTGTGGACCGAGAGCACCGCCGACGCTGAGAGCCATAGGGTGGTCGGCGGAGACCTCGAAGCCTACAACCTGCGCACAAAGGCCGTCGACCCATCCAAGCTTGGTGTCGATACTGTCAAGCAGTACTCCGGATACCTGGATGATGAGGCCAACGACAAGCATCTGTTCTACTGTACGTACACCGCCGCCTCTCCCTCCTTACCTCCTTGCTCCTGACCCATCACTGTTGCGGGTCCCTACCACTGCTCTCTCGCTGCATGGGCTGACTCCCTTGAACAGGGTTCTTTGAGTCGCGCAATGACCCCAAGAAGGACCCCGTCGTCCTCTGGCTCAACGGCGGCCCGGGCTGTTCGTCCCTGACCGGTCTCTTTTTCGAGTTGGGCCCTTCCTCTATTGACGACAACGTCAAGGTCGTCTACAACAAGCACTCGTGGAACGCCAACGCCTCTGTCATCTTCCTCGACCAGCCCGTCAACGTTGGCTATTCCTACAGCGGAGGCTCTGTCAGCGACACCACGGCCGCCGGCAAGGATGTCTATGCTCTCTTGACCCTCTTCTTCCAACAATTCCCCGAGTACGCCAAGCAAGACTTCCACATCGCTGGCGAGAGCTATGCTGGCCACTACATCCCCGTCTTTGCCTCCGAGATCCTGTCCCACAAGGACCGCAACATCAACCTTAAGTCCGTGTTGATCGGTAACGGCTTGACCGACCCTTACACTCAGTACCCCTACTACCGCCCCATGGCTTGCGGTGAGGGTGGCTACGACGCTGTGCTTAGCGAGAGCGAGTGTCAGTCAATGGATAATGCCCTGCCTCGCTGCCAGTCGATGATTAGCCAGTGCTACGAGAGCAAGAGCTGGTTTAGCTGCGTGCCTGCTTCTATCTACTGCAACAACAACATCCTGGGCACTTACCAGCGATCGGGCCAGAACCCCTACGATGTGCGCATTCCCTGCGAGGGAGGCTCGCTTTGCTACCCTGGTCTTGGAAACATCGACAAGTACCTCAACAAGAGGGACGTCATGGAAGCCCTGGGCGTCGAGACTGTCGATAACTACGACAGCTGCAACTTCGACATCAACCGCAACTTCCTCTTTAAGGGAGACTGGATGCAGCCCTTCCACCTTCTTGTCCCAGGCCTGCTTGAGCAGATCCCTGTCCTCATCTACGCCGGTGATGCCGACTTCATCTGCAACTGGCTCGGTAACGAGGCTTGGTCCAACGAGCTTGACTGGCCCGGCCACAAGGAATACAAGAGCACCAAGCTCTCACCCCTCAAGGCTGATGGTAAGGAGTACGGCAAGGTCAAGTCCTCTGGTAACTTCACCTTCATGCAGATCTACGGAGCCGGTCACATGGTCCCGTACGACCAGCCCGGTCCTGCACTGGACTTCTACACGCGTTGGCTCGGAGGAGAGTGGCTTGCGTAAAGCATCAGCCAGATCAATTGAGTGGCAGACAGGATAGTGTTCAGCCTATGACACGAAGTTGTTGAATGTGCCGATTGAAGTGCAGAGTCATGTATCACAACGAAGCCCGAGAGAATTTCTCCTTGTGTTAGAATCATCAGAATGAAGACGTTACTCCATGTGTTGAGCGTTTAACATCCGTGTACTACACATCGGTCGAGTCCACGTATGTGATATGCCAAGGCCTTATCTTCGAAGGCAAATTCCACCTGGAGCATGTGCTAGAAAACGCCAACCCATGTTATTCACTTAGATTATATCATCTCATCATAAAACATGTTTCACTTAGCGATCGTCTTACAGATAATTAATTATCTTGCAGTCTTGGGGAGGTGGGTGTTTCTTGATCTAGAATGCCAGGACAAGAACGATTCGGATTTGCCAATTGCCGACTCTCGACTGGCACTTGTGAAATGCTGATGAGAGAGAGATTCATTCATTCCAATGCTCTCTAAGAGCACGGCTACCAGATCCAGGTGGTCGTATCTCCGAGTTGGTGTCCCCGGCCGAGAATGAATAGCTCATTCAACCTCGTAAGGAACTTGCCAAACGTAAACAGATCATTACAAGCCATTGACTTCCAGTGGACTCGTGTAGCTCAGAAGAGAATGTCGAAAGAGCCTGAATGGATCACAAGGTGGAGTGATACCCGCCTCTCAGTTGTCGAGTACCTGGGAGGTTTATCCTGGGAGTCGTGCGTCCCAATACTTGCAATGATGGACGGGCCGGAATTGGTCGTTCGGAAGGAACCGGTCTGTGGGAGTTGGGATGGCAGGCTCTGGGCATGTTTCCCTATTTCATGCATCTCATGGCAAGCTCAGAAAGACTGTCCTACGTTTAGCAGCTCCTACACTGCCATCCGCCCTTTATGGCTGACTCTTGGTTTGAGCAGCAGCCGCTCAAAAGATGAGACAGATACTGAATTCAGCGCAGACAACTGACGGCGCAAAAAAAAAAAAATTCTAGTTGTATTAGGCTGCCCTTGGTGCTAATTCGTAGTGCCCGGATGCGGTGGTTCTATGTAGACGATTATCTAGTACTGGCTGGATTCTGTCAACATATGGAGGCTATTCTCTATTGTCGACCCAAAAATCCATCTTGAGCACGAACCAGAAATTGGCCAAACGTCTTGAAGGTAAAGTGTGGCCAAAGAAACTACAATAGGGCTCATGGTATTCTTGTATGGACTTCTCTCAGGGCTAGTGGTCACCAAATGAATATAGAGGCATAGTAGTGTTGTCAAAGGTGTCTCGGATGGTAGAGAGGGAATTGCAGCAACGACTTATGCGATCACTGCAATCAAACCCACGGAAAAGCGGTTGATTATTTGCGGATCTCGAAAGTATGGTCAACAACCCCTTGATCCCAGGGAAAGCGGTTTGGCCATTCCGGATCTGTGAGGCAACTAGCGTTTGAATCCGGATATCAGCAAAATGAGACCCATTGTCACCATCTCGTCGTCTAGAGTCTCTACTATCGTGGCAGCTTGTTTGTGCTTCTGAGATTTTCAGAAACATTGTACTTATGTGTAAGCTTTTTCTCGTGGTGATGGAAAAGCTGGCTTTGATACTAGGTGATACCCACTTAGGTTGGGTCTTGGGGGAACAAAATGACAATTGTGGATTGATGATCTGTTTCATCGACGGGTGACTATCAAGGTTCGGACTCTACAAGTCACGCGCGAAGGCCTTGTAGTGCCGGCCTTTTCAGTAGCTCAGTGCCCAGTGTTTCCCAATGCCACTAACCTTGGTCCAAGGTATATAAATCAAATGATTGTATGGCACTTGTGACCTGGTGGTGTAATAGAACACACCCTCGTATTTCATGCTTGGAGAGGGAGTACCAGGTTCAAATCCTGGACAGGTCAATATTTCACTTTTACCAGATTTTATCCCTTAGACAAGAGTCTACTGAACCTTGATGGTACCACCTCTGACTCAAGGTTATTAAACTTGGTAATCTAGGAATTTTCATGGCCTGGTGGTGTAGATGGAACATGCCCTCATATTCATATCTGTAGAGGGAGTACCGAGTTCAATCCTCAGACAGGTCAACAGTGTTCTTGTTTTTTCTTGTCATTGTCATACGTAGGTAGTACTGCTATTTCATCCTTTCTTGCCACTGCGTGAACACACTAGACACCTACCTCACTTTAGATTAATTTGTGCCGTTAGAATCTCTCCATGAGTAAAATTCCATTTCATGATATTGGTAGCCCTTTCTCATCTCCCATCAGATGTCGAAGATAACCCACATTGTGTAGCAATGTCTATGCTTTGGAGCAAATTAGGATGCAATCGGGATACTCGATTGCAGTTCATCCTACCACGGTCCGCGCGGCAGAACATGTAGGCCGCTCTCACGAGAAAGGCTCAGCGACAAAATCAGATGACCACATTGGATCCATTAAAGACGGTGTGGGTCGAAGGCGACTAGTTGTGCCGAGTAGACCACAGCCGTGGAAGGGTCTACAGGCGGGCTCCCCAAGTTCGCTGACTGTTACTATTCAACGGTGGGTGGCCTGGAACAAGAGCACGTCTGTCACCAATCATAAAAGTCTGCTTCTTTTGGGCTTGTTCACCTATTTGCAAAATAAGCCTCATAGAAAGTTCACACTGATGAAAAATTCAGGTGTCTGCATGTTGGCATGAGGATATATTAATTTCTAAGCTAGAGAGTATCACAAGGATGGAATGTACCACGGTTTTCAACACAGCCTCTAGAGGTCGGAATGCCGATCACTAGTCGAAGCTGCGCCTTAGACGCGTGCTGCCTGTGGGAACTGGCAAACGAGAAGAAATCCAGGGGAGCCAGGCAGTTGTTTGATCTTCAAGTTGGCAAAGCCAGACGGCGGGCGGAAACGTCCATTGCCAGGTCCAAGTGGCCGACGCTCCGCACCAACCACTTCGTATAGGTGTGAAAGGAGACTTTCTGAAGTCATCCTTTTGGATTGCATCAAGAGGAACAGAAAACGAAGCGAAAGGTTGAGCACAGGACATGCGAACCTGACAAAGAGAAGATGCGACATGCAGAAATGATGATGATGCTTGAGGATATGCTAATGGAGAAGGGAACGAAACAGCAGATGAAGGTCAAAATCACATTAACAGGACGTGTCACCGGTGCTTGAGGACGTCGACAGATCTGGCAGTGGGTTGATCTCACCACGGACTGAACTCACAATGGCCAACAACAGGGAAAGGAGAAGTGAAGCCTAGAGGGAAAGATATGGGATCGTTAATGTGGAGGTGGGTGAAGCAAATTGGGAATACTCGGACAACTCACGTAGTGTGATACTGCAGTCGTGAGACTAGAAGCGCAGAGACAGCCTCGGTGGGCTCGAAAGCTGTCAGAGCTGTGTCTGTGGTGACCGTCCAGATCAGAGCTTGGATGGAGGTGGAATTGAGGGTGCAGCAGAGTCGAGAGAGAGACGATGATCTTTGTTGAAACGGTCGAAATTGAACAGGACAGCAAAGATGCGAGATGGGAAGACGAGAAGATGGGAAGACGAGAAGATG